>CM055271.1:91955116-92101042 GCA_029237695.1 Conchocele bisecta | reverse complement strand
CATTTCTTTCATCAATTAAATAGTTGTGTTCTCATTGATTTACTCCCACGTATATACAAGAGCTAGTTTTTTATTTATCACATTAATGACGTCATATGGCACAGGTCAACAGAATGCACCAGGGTTATTGTTTACAATATTGCGTCCTGTTTGTTGAGTGATAAATACATACACGTACTTGTCAATATTCTAATGTCAGACACTTTTAATGTCTGGATATTTCTCTTGATCAGTTAGGTGAACTACTGTGCGAACATGTTTGGTTCATGATAATCGTCTCCTTTGCATTACATTCGCATCCGCATGTTCGAGGCTGTTGTATTTATCCGTAAAAGGAATAGTCCCGAATATCGTGAACTGCAATAATTCACTAGGGTTTTGTTGGATCCATGTACTGTGCAATAGTGTGCAAATGTTATGTAAGTAGACAAATTAATATACTGTATGTTTTCGAAATAATCTATTTGTTGATACAAACTATTATACAACCGCAGTTCGTGTCTCGTGGTGATGCTTTCCACTACTTGCGTGACGCCAGTATCACCTCACACATGCGTTAGTCAGAAAGGGTTACTCAATTACATGTGTCTACATACGCGTGTCTTGTAATGAAAAGGACTAAACATATAATTAACTCTTAAAATGCCAAAACCGGAGATTATCGTCTGTTTTTATATTTGTTCAAATATGTTTTAACAATACACATGTTGGAAAGCACATGGTAATTGTGTACATTGGAGAAAATTAGCAGGTGCTTACAAAACAGATTTTCATTACGAACAACACAATGTGGCCTCTCGGAACACGAATGCCACCGCGTGAAATATTTATTTTCGAAACTCCGGCGAACTTCTTAATGTACCGGACGGTCCAAACACGATATGCCACCGGCTCTACCGAGACAGGTGGAAATGTAAGAAATAAACGTCAGACGACAAAATTGAATTCAGCATTGTAAGAGTTAGTCATGTATACAGACATGAACACCGGCAGAGCATTTAATCCCGCACCCATTGTTTTTACCGCGAATAGTATGGAACATCTGATTGGCCTACTCAACGTATGAACCCATTGATTAGATAACCGACCCTGACTGGCACTTGGGTCAGACTGGAGTGACGATGTAGTATGATTTCGGCGGTATATCTCGCTTTCCGTTTTGACTGCGGAACACTGGATTCTACTGAGGCATGTATACGTTATTTAGTTTTGCTGAGGGTTCATCCTACGTACCAGTATTATGATAATCGTACCTATATGTATACATACTGTAAGGTGGGCGTCATTTGCGCGTGATGCAATTCATATGGGTTCTATATTTATAGGGGAATTCCTTTGTTATTTTGGGACTTTCTTACTAGTTTGCACTATTTCCGATCATGACTTGTGACGTAATGTGTGTCATACATGTACATAGAAATGTCACCTTTGAACTCGTTTGTTTATATTTTCAGACGATATGACACTACAGGAAGACGTTAATCTATTTGATGGAACGAACGTTTCTTTCTGATTCCTGATGCGTAAGGAAGACAAATGATAGCTGGTAACGACACGTGTGTATACATGCGAATTAGAACACCATGTGCGACTGTTTAATGTCGATTCCACTGAACTGTTTTGTTACTTGGCAACACTTGCATGTGTGTCTAAACAGTCTGCTTTATTGTGCATGTCGCTGTATTTGTGGATGAGACTGGCAAAACGGGGCTTATGTGGTATGCCACCAGCGGAGTATGCACATCCGTGTAGTCTGATCAGGGTCTACACCGTTTGCTATTCCATGAATGAAACACCCGTCATGTTTCTAAAGAAACATACATTGTATATCGTTATTAACCTGAATTGGTGTTATATTTGATCAGGAACTACACTAGTCTTAAATCGTATAAAGCCTATGTTGCCAGTCACAGTCCCATTTATGTTCCTAGTTTTGTTTGTAATAGCTGTTTAAATCACTAACCAACTAACTAATAGTTTGTGTCTAAACATGATTCCTTAGTGTAAGTCATGTCAGTTCCTATTTATTGCACGTGCCGCAGTTATGGTATAATTCAGAGAGTCCGTTAACTTAACATTAACATAGTGACAATTAACCTGCCAATAGGAACAATTAGTAACTGTAACTGCATTTTATGAACAAGTGCATAGTGACTAACACTTGTTTCAAAAATCTTATTTATCCCGTCAACACAGTGCGTATGTGCCGTGAAACACGGTGCCGTGAAACATTTGTGATATCCAGTTAATACTATTTTTGCATTTTACAGCCATTTGTAGGTGCTGACTGGATAAATAGAATACTAGGTTAGTGCCGTGAATGGGAACAAATATCTGGCGCGGCACGGAAACGGGATGTGCTCGGCAAAGCCTCGCCCATCCCGTTTCCTGAGCCTTGCCAGATATTTTTTCCCATTCACGGCACTAACCTACTATTCTCTATAAACCTTTCCACATTGACTGCATTACATGTATGTGATGAACACCGTTACAACGGTAGTTGTACCGGTGAATGTTTTCAATTAGTTCTTATGCAAATTTTCATAACGTTTGGAGGCGAAAATAGTTGTAGAGTAGAGAATAGTAGGTTAGTGCCGTGAATGGGAAAAAATATCTGGCAAGGCTCAGGAAACGGGATGTGCGAGGCTCTGCCGAGCACATCCCGTTTCCGTGCCGCGCCAGATATTTTTTCCCATTCACGGCACTAACCTACTATTCTATTTATCCCGTGAACACCTACAAATGGTTGTAAAATGCAAAAATAATATTGACTGGATATCAAAAATGTTTCACGGCACCGTGTTTCACGGCACATACGCACTGTGTCGACGGGATAAAATTTCATTGTATGCAATTTCGTATACAGATTTTGAAGTTAGTCTGAGTATATAATTGACAAGTTGTCTTCATAGCGACTAATGTTTGTCTGAGAACGGGAATGTTATGAACAGTTTCATAGCAAGCAACGACAATATGTGGGAGCGATGATACATTTCATGAAACGTTTTAAAGTGATTAATATTTGTCTGAAAACAGTAATGTCATGAAAATAAGCATAGCGACTTCTATATATGAGAGTGATACAACGGTTTATGAAAATTTTCCTAGTGAGAGTCATATAACGCTTTATGAAAATGTTCATTGCGACAGCGATTTTTATGAACATTTTCATAGTGAGAGTGATATTACGCTTTATGAATATTTTCATAGCGAGAGGGATATTACATGTTATGACAATTTTCATAGTCAGATGGATCGTACGGTTTATGAATATTTTCATAGCAAGAGCGATAGTACATTTTTGGAAAATTTTATAGTTAGTGGGATAGTACGGTTTATGGACATTTCATAATGACTACTGTTTGTCTGAGAGCGGAATGTTATGAACATGTTCACAGTGACTTCAATATGTTAGTAACAATGGTGGTTGAACTGGTGATTACTGAGCAAGTCTTATGCAATTTTTCATAACGTTTGAAGGCGATCGTAGAGAGATGAAATCTATGACATCTATGCTATCGTTCATGGTGACACCAGTCGGACGCCGGCTCCTAAAATGTCCAGTCTGATTATTTTCATAACCTCCTTATGCATATGGGGTCGTTATTTTGAGCAACTGGATTTTCTCAAACAAAACTGGAGCCTGTTATTATTATGGAATATTAAAGCATAAACTGAGCGTTAACTTTTCCAAACACGGACATTTCTAATTCAGTGACCTTGATCTTTGGTGTTAGCGGGCACCATGGGCTTTCTGTTGAATGATGCGGGATGTTACAAATGCATGTATGGAATATTGAAGCATAAACTGAGCGTTAACTTTTTCAAACACGGAAATTTCGAATTCAGTGACCTTGACCTTTGGGGTTAGCGGGCACCATGGGCTTTCTGTAGAATGATGCGGGATGTTGCTACAAATGCATGTATGGAATATTAAAGTATAAACTGAGCGTTAACTTTTCCAAACACGGACATTTCTAAGTCAGTGACCTTGACCTTTGGGGTTTGCGGGCACCATGGGCTTTCTGTAGAATGATGCGGGATGTTGTTACAAATGCATGTATGGAATATTAAAGCATAAACTGAGCGTTAAATTTTCCAAACACGGAAATTTCTAAGTAAGCGACCTTGACCTTTGGGGTTTGCGGGCACCATGAGCTTTCTGTAGAATGATGCGGGATGTTGTTACAAATGCATGTATGGGATATTAAAGCATAAACTGTGCTTTAACTTTCCAAACACGAACATTTATCTAAATCAGTGACCTTGACCTTGGGGTTAGTGAGCAACATGGGCTTTCTGCATAATGATGCCGGATGTTGTTACAAATGCATGTATGGAATATTAAAGCATTACATTGAGGGAAACAGAAGTTACAATGAATTAACCTGAGCGTTAAGTTTTAGAAACAGAGCTAAACGCAAAAACATAACGTTGAATTCATGTGAAAAGTAGGTCAATGAACCATGAAAACTAGGTCAATGTCACATGGGCTCCCTCAGGTGTGAGATGGTTACACCACAGTGTTGATGTATACCGAAGCATTCCATCAAGGGAAACAAAAGTTGTAATACATTAAACCGAGCGTTAACTTTTCCAAACACGGACATTTCTAAGTCAGTGACCTTGACCTTTGGGGTTAGCGGGCATCATGGGATTTTTGTACAATGATGCGAGATGTTGTTAAAAATGCATGTATGGAATAGTAAAGCATTCCATTGAGGGAAACAGAAGTTACAATGAATTAACCTGAGCGTTAAGTTTTAGAAACATATATAAACGCAAGAACTTAACGTTAAATGCATGTGAAAAGTAGGTCAATGAACCATGAAAACTAGGTCAATGTCACATGCGCTCCCTCTGTGTGAGATGGTTGCACCACAGTGTTGATGTATACCAAGGATGGAGGTCGTAGGAGTTATATTTTTCTGGAAACTGAGCTAAACGCAAAAACTTAAAGTGAAATGTTGACGCCGCCTACGCCGACGCCGCCGACGCCGCCGACGCCGACGGAAAAGCTATGCCATTGTCCCGCTTCTGCTAAAGCAGGCGGGACAAAAACGAGTCATCGTCACACGTTTAAACCAACGAAAACATCGTTTTGTAATTTAAAAAACAACAACACGAAAAACGATGTGTAAACGATACGACATGCGTTGAAGAAAACGACAAGACATGCGATGAAAGAAACGAGGGGTGTTTAACCGGTTGGTAGCCGTGTACTAGAACGAAAATATCGCTTTCGCGTACAAAACAACCCAAATGTGGATTTCGTCTCTTCAAGGTTAAGGACGCTAGTTCAGATGTGCATAACGCATTTCTCTCATTTTCGTGTGATAACTCACCTACCGTTTATTCTATACTTATTCGCAATATTCGCAACATTTTGATATGTTAATTTTGCAACCAATCCAATCATCACAAAATGATTTTAAGATTAGTCCATTTATGATAAGGGAGAGCTTTAGTTGTCAACATTTTGAAATGTACTTGCAAAAAGTGCAGATCCTGATGAGACGGCTCGTTACGAGTCGGCTCATCTGGATCTGCACTGTTTGCATATACCGCTATAGCGGGCTTTCGTGTTCAAAGATTTAAGAAAATATAGGTAGGCAACGGGTGTGCGTGACGTACTATACACGCAGTGTTATGGTGTGTCACACAGTCTGGTATTAGTGTAATAGGGGCTTCACGGTCAATTGGTATTGGGAAAACGCTTCAACAACTGAGCTTTATACAACTTCCGCCTTTTACATCGCATGGTGGTATTCCAATTGTTGACTGCTCAGATGAGACCAGCCATGTGGTACATGTAATGTACCTAAGTAAATGTGCGATATCTAATGAAAAATATTTTTAAAAAATACGATATTTTCCCTAAATCACGTCGAACGTAGAGAAAATTTACATACGGCGACTATATAGCCTATACGAAGGTCGTCAAAAGTTGATGAAATTTTCATAGCGAATGCGAAACATTTCGTAAACTTTCGAGGTCATTTACAGAAAATATCACATCTTCTGCAAATAGTTTTAATATTCTTACAAAATGACATGGCTTGCTAAAATGTAGTAAAATCAATGGTCATACAACGAAATATGTGGACATAAGTCATACGAATCGAATTAACAGAAATTAAATTAAATATGCATACACAGACACCACGGCCAAGATTCGAAATATATTCGTGTATTAGTATTTTTTCCTAACCTGACACATTGTTTCAACGGCAGTTTGTATTACTTAATTTATCTGTTGATACCAAGTTTATCAGACTTGGCTCGTAAACGTTAGGAATTCAGAGGCACGCCTCGAAATTTCCACGAGTTTCCTAGCCGAGCCTGATAAACTTGATGTCTAAAGACATTAGACAGGTATTCTCAATACGGTAGGTTGACTATCCGAACCTGATAGACTGTATGTCTAACGACATTACACAGGTATTCTCAATACAGTAGGTTTACTATCCGAGCCTGATAAACTTGATGTCTAACGACATTACACAGGTAGTCTCAATACAGTAGGTTTCCTATCCGAACCTGATAAACTTGATGTCTAACGACATTAAATTGCATACTATCCGAGCCTGATAAACTTGATGTCTAACGACATTACACAGGTAGTCTCAATACAGTAGGTTTCCTATCCGAACCTGATAAACTTGATGTCTAACGACACTAAATTGCATACTATCCGAGTCTGATAAACTTGATGTCTAACGACATTACACAGGTAGTCTCTATACAGTAGGTTTCCTATCCGAACCTGATAAACTTGATGTCTAACGACATTACACAGGTATTCTCAATACAGTAGGTTTACTATCCGAGCCTGATAGACTTTATGTCTAACGACATTACACGGGTATTGTCAATACAGTAGGTTTACTATCCGAGCCTGATAGACTTTATGTCTAACGACATTACACAGGTATTCTCAATACAGTAGGTTTACTATCCGAACCTGATAGACTTTATGTCTAACGACATTACGCAGGTATTCTCATACAGTAGGTTTATACTATCCAAGAGCCTGATAAACTTGATGTCTAACGACATTACACAGGTATTCTCAATACAGTAGGTTTCCTATCCGAACCTGATAAACTTGATGTATAACGACATTAAATTGCATACTATCCGAGCCTGATAAACTTGATGTCTAACGACATTACACAGGTAGTCTCAAAATACAGTAGGTTTCCTAATCCGAACCTGATAAAACTTGATGTCTAACGACATTAAAAATTGCATTACTATCCGAGCCTGATAAACTTGATGTCTAACGACATTACACAGGTAAGTCCTCAATACAGTAGGTTTCCTATCCGAACCTGATAAACAATTGATGTCTAACGACATTACACAGGTATTCTCAATTACAGTAGGTTTACTATCCGAGCCTGATAGACTTTATGTCTAACGACATTACACGGGTATTCTCAATACAGTAGGTTTACTATCCGAGCCTGATAGACTTTATGTCTAACGACATTACACAGGTATTCTCAATACAGTAGGTTTACTATCCGAGCCTGATAGACTTTATGTCTAACGACATTACACAGGTATTCTCAATACAGTAGGTTTACTATCCGAGCCTGATAGAGTTTAAGTCTAACGACATTACACAGGTATTCTCAATACAGTAGGTTTACTATCCGAGCCTGATAGACTTTATGTCTAACGACATTACACGGGTATTGTCAATACGGTAGGTTTACTATCCGAGCCTGATAGACTTTATGTCTAAGGACATTACACAGGTATTCTCAATACAGTAGGTTCACTATCCGAACCTGATAGACTTTATGTCTAACGACATTACACGGGTATTCTCAATACGGTAGGTTTACTATCCGAGCCTGATAGACTTTATGTCTAACGACATTACACAGGTATTCTCAATACAGTAGGTTCACTATCCGAACCTGATAGACTTAATGTCTAACGACATTACACGGGTATTCTCAATACGGTAGGTTTACTATCCGAGCCTGATAAACATGATGTCTAACGACATTACACAGGTATTCTGAATACAGTTGGTTTACTATCCGAACCTGATAGACTTGATATTTAAAACATTACATTAGCCCACATGTGGTTTCCTCTATCAGATACATGTAATTGTGAAAATAATGCTAACATCATCCTATAGTAAAACTACACCAATACGCAATGTATTTATAGCAATTGGAGTAAGATGATAGTACTAATTCTTCTATAAATGTACTTGATACATTAAAAGCGGTTAGTTAATTCTACAATATTCCCCCTACATGTAAGAGTCATTAAATCTGAAAGAATCCGCCAATATTTCTCAGCATCAGCTACTAATTTTAGTTTTCAAGGTGCGTGATCACGTGGTTACAACAACAACAGTGGCTGAAAGTGTTGAAATCTCGTCCACTCCAAAGTAAGTATTATTTGATATTTCTTTAATATGCAACGTATTTAGATGAAATATGGTGCAGCAAACGCGTCTTCATGAGCTTCAGTTGGTGGTCCCGGGAGTTCGGCACATACTTATGTCATTTTGCGACTCTTCACAAAAACTACAGAAGCTTGAGCCAAAGTACAGAGACCACCTAATGCAGCTTAACACAAATCAAAATCCGTTTCTTAATAAGGATAAAATAAAAGAATATGTACTTTGAATCGGAGGGCTTCTGGAAGGTTCAGTACTTGTTGTTGTTGTTGTTGTTGTTGTTGTTGTTGTTGTTGTTGTTGTTGTTGTTGTTGTTGTTGTTGTTGTAACCACGATCATACACTTTGGTTTTGCACTCACGAACTTCGAAGTCGTACCAAGTTTAGTAAAAACAGGCCCCATGGTTTTTGATGGTGACTATTGCTACGGTCTAGATACACATTTGTACGTAGCCCCGTAGATTTATTTTTATTAATTCGTTCCCAGGAAATAACAATTCGTTCCCTCAATTTAACAATTCGTTCCCATGAAATAACAATTCGTTCCCACTTGAACGAATTGTTAATTCGTGGGAACGAATTGTTAAATTGAGGGAACGAATTGTTAAATTGATTGAACGAATTGTTATTTAGCGGGAACAAATTAATGGAACAAAATTCTACGTCCCCTGCGGGGCTCCGTACATTTGAATATTACAGGTATGTATAGACACAGGCTACACATTCAATACAAACTCACAGTTATAGTTTAAAGGTACATGTCCACATCATCTCAGACATTTTTAGGCAAAATAAACATTAATTCACCATTACCCCACATATTGATTGGTATTATTATACATTTTATATCGGACGTAACTTTCCACACTGATATCAGGGGCGATAACCGTGTTTCCTTAAAATTTTAACTGATATTGCTATTTATATATTTATGTTATTTTTTGATGTGCAATTATCATACTTTATAATCTGTCGAAAATATTATTTGTTAAAAAATGCCATGCCTCATTTGCATATGAAAATAGCCTGATACCAACGTGCGTCACTATCAGTAAAATTAAGATTACTAAATGATTATATCTGTATAGCGACCACTCGTAATCTTTAGAACTGGTGGAATAGTGACACAAGTATACACTTATTTAATTCCTATAAAGAACAGTTTGTGTCTACTGAGTGGGTATGTACCTTTAAGTTATACACGGAAATTAATTGCGACTGACGGCAAATGCTTTCTGTTTTGTAAAACTTCAGTCAGGTATTAGCATCCACGGATACAGGCGTATATTACTACTAGTTAAGTGGCATAACATTTAGGTAACAGGGAACATTGTATTACGCCTGGAATTGTATCTACAAATACGTGTACCTGGGCCCGGTTGCTCAAAACCTGTGTTAGCATAACGGACTGTTAACTACTTAACAGTGTTAGGGATTTAAAAGTCCGTTAAACTAACACAGGTAACAGTGTTAAGGATTTAACAGTCCGTTAAGCTAACACAGGTAACAGTGTTAAGGATTTAACAGTCCGTTAAGCTAACTTAGCAGTCCATTAAAGGTACATGACCACTCATTAACTGTTCGTTATAGAAATCAAATAAGTGTATGCTTGTGTCACTATTCGACCAGTTCTAATAAATTACGAATGCCCGCTATACAGATCTAATCATTTTGTTTTACTGATAGTGACTCGCGGTGGTATCAGGCTATTTTCATATGCAAATGAGCCGTGATATGTTTTAATTAGTTATACTAATTAAATACGTCACATGAACAAATAATATTTTCTTCAGATTATAAAGTATGATCATTGAAATTATACAAAAATAAACACAAATATTAAATAGTAATGTGCGTTAGTATTATAAGAAAACACTGTTATCGCCCATGGTATAAGTGTGTAAATTTACGTCTGATATAAAATTTATAATAATTCCAATCAATACGTGGGGTAATGTTGAATAAATGTTTATTTTTCCCGAAAATGTCGCAGATGATGTCTCTGATATACAGAATATGTTCTGCCTGCTGAGTGGACCTTGCCTTGAAGCTAACCGTGGTAACACTGTTAAGGCTTTAGCAGTTTGTTGAGCGAACACAGGTTTTGAGCAACCGGATGTAGACTCGCTTGATTGGAAGACGTGTTTACTAATCACCGGTTGGTTTTCAAAGTGATCTTATCTAGCTAAGTATACTTTGAGGGAGTAGTCATTTATTTTATCTGAAATGCAATATTTAATATAGAACTAACGACTGCATATATTTGATGATTAAAAGTATAGAAAATTATTATACTGAATGTATTACATTATCACAGCCAAAATGGCTGTGATAATGTAATAAATACATCATAATAAAAAATAATAAATTTATCCTAAAATTTAAAATTTCTCCATCAAAGTATACTTTGCTAGATAAGTATACTTTTCAAAGTTGGTGCAATATGCTACTGGAAACTACAACAATGAATACTGACTATGCAGATGATGCATTGGAAGAGTTGAACAAAGCTAAAGTGAAGGAACTCATCCCCGTGTTTGTGTATGTTGGCGTGATGATGGCTGTCGGCTTAATCGGCAACATCTTGGTATGCGTGTTTTACTGGACCAAAACAAAACAGACGTGCACGACGAGACTGATTCTGGCGGTGGCTGTGATTGATACTGTGATATGTGTTTTAATGCCGAGGAATTTCATGGATTTGTACATGACCTACAAATTTACAAGTACAGCTATGTGCAAAATTATGTATTTCGTTAACCACATAACGGCTATGTCATCTGTGCTCGTGCTAGCTTGCATCGCCGTATTCAGATATCGAGCGATATGTAAGCCGTTTGAGAGACAGTTCACATTAAGGAATAGTACATGTGCAATAATTGCCTCAACTATCATCGCCTTCATGTTGTCATTTCCGGTGTTATTTCTCTACGAGGCGGTGCCGATAACTATTTCAGACCGAAACAACGTGACGGTCGTTGGGCATGACTGTACGACTTCAAACAAGGATCATATTATAATTCCGCTGATGATTTTCAACGGAATTCATATCTGTATTATCATTGGGCTGTCTAGCATGTTGTTTTGTCTGTACGGCTTGATAGCAAGAGTGATTTGGCATCATGTGCGCAGGCAGAACCCTGCTTCTGTTAAATATGACAGGGACAATCGAACCTCCGAGTCGAAGCAGGAAACGACCAGTGAAGGAATATCAGATGAACGGGACCCGGGGCAGCAATCTTCAAAAGACAACTCACCAAGTTCAAGTTTTGACAATAATAATGCGACGCCTAACAGTAGCTCACACAGGTCGTGTCCCAAGATGGCGCTTTCTCGAAATAAGACAATGGTCATGGCACCGAAACACACAATGATGCTTTTCATCGTTACAATCGTGTTTGTGGTGAGCTTTATGCCGCATATGGTGGTCACCGCGAGGAACGGTCTATCTGACGACGACGACGAAATGACCGTCGGGATACAGCTGGCTGAGAGGTCGTACTTGATGAATAGCGCCGTCAACCCGTTCATCTATGGATTATGCAATTCTCAATTCCGCCAGTTTGCTTATTCCGTTTGTATTGAAACGTGGCTACAGAAGATGAGATGTCTGAAAGGTGGACGTACATAATATAATATATAGTTTTATTAGGTAACCTGCCCTGTATTGACCGAATATCTACTGACTGATAACATGTTGTTGTATTAACTAAACTACGTGGTACCGGCATTTTTGTACAGGAGGATCTAACTCAGTTGAACGCAAAGGTCCTCAAAGCGGTACGAGAAAGCCCAGAAACAGAAGCTGCGTGGACTTTTGAAGGCCAAATGTATGCCAAATACAAGGCAAATGGCAATGTAGACAAAATCGATTTTGAAGAATAGGAACATTGGCTTCATTAGACACCTACCTATAGCAACATAATTTTAAACCATATCCTAGTTCAATCACCAATATATGTCTTCACGAGTAAAGTGTACGTATATAATTTACAAACAGTATACATGCCAATAGTACATAAATATAATGGCACAAAAGAAACACGTTCCTGGGATAATTGGATAATAGAATACTGACCAACGGTTATGCTTGGGTGTGTGTCAATGCCTTGCAAATTCGAGCCTGCTCAATTGTGCAGCAGTGTAGACTTAGACCTGTCTGTATATCCGGACATGCTGATCTGTGTCCACAATGCTAAAGAACTTTAAATAGCAACATATCTGGCGAAAATGACAGACTTATCAAATAGAAACTACACTGATCTACCGTGTAAAACAGATATTTTTGTCGGGAATTGAGCCACATACAAGCGAACCATACACATAACTAAATATATACATATATTAACGTTAAAGAAAATGATATCTAAAAAATCTCTAACAGCTGCAGATTTTGCAACATTGTGAACACCACAAAGCTACAGGCAAAGATTACTATATACACGTATACATATCAAAACCGATATTAGTACAAGTATGGTTTTATAAAGACACGACCACTGAACTGAAGTATGTGTGATAATTGAGTGTTCATTGTGCTGCCAGTGGGGACAATGGAGTCGTAACCATTCTGTGACAGAATATATGTACATGGTTTATAGCATACCAATAAAATGGTAGAGACTTGCATTCGGGACCGAGTCTACACTGCAGTTTTGGATATGTGCCCTTATTGTCAGCTATGACGCACACCTTTCGTCAGTGGCCAACGGGGATGCCGCTATGTGTGTTTGAATGTTATCACCCTTCAGCATGTTCAGTGGCAATATCATGGGTGCCGTTCTTCCTATTGCGTTATTATGAAGATGGCATACAACATGTAACCACCCGACATTAGTGGCTGACCATTTTGGAATATACACTCGGTCATCTAAATGTTTCGCATTTCGATTTAGATGGCTAATAGTAATACGTGTATGCACGTGTGCAATAGTTACATATAATCGATACAGTCGACATGTGAAGTATATATGAGCCCATGCATGTGAAGAAGTGAATTACGACATGTGCGACCAGTGCAGTCCCCGATCAGGACGATCTTTTTGCGCAGTATAATCGGAAGCTTTACTTGTCCATATTCAGACACGTTAATGCAATGTTTAGTATACCTTAGGAAACATGTTTATTTTTAATCAGTATAATAAATGTATTCTACTTGGGCTTCTTTCAACATTCGTGGGCACATATATAACCGCGGGCTTTTGATACACTGGTGACGTAAAACGTAATATCGAATGGTCAGTCATTTATATTTATATGTATTACTACATATATACATTTATCTCATTCAAATAACATTTTAAATTGTATACGCTATGCAGACATTAGTAAATGTAGCAATTTTGAAAATCGACAGGATGCAGTTGTCATAAAACATCAGTTCGTCAGTTCATGTCGTATATTTTTGGGCACTTGCCTGAGAGCAGGAAAAATGGCAGCGAACGAAGGGTGTTGACCCAGATCAAAGTGTACATCCACACACTCTGGTCTGGCTCAGCGCTGTTCAGCTCACCAGCCATGTGTTAATGACGTAGATCCTGATCAGACTGTGCATCCGCACATTCGTAACGGGGTCTGCGCTGCTCAGCGCGTTAGTCATGTGCGAATGGCGTTCTGATCAGACTGTGCACTTGCACACTCAGATCGGGTTACCGCTCTGTCAAGAGCGTGAACCAATCAATACAATGGTCTTCCCAGTTCGTGGATATTGGCTTATGTCAAACTATATTAGTACATACGATGGTATGACTATATACTGAATATCAATGTTCTATGACCCATTTGTTTAGCAGACATCCAATTATGGTTTTATATATGTCGATACATATCTATGCATGTTTGTACGAGTTGACAAACCGCTTATATACACCCCTTGTGATACAGAATTCTAGTGCTGTCATATGCCGTCCTTTCACTACACAGAAAAGTATGCGCTTATAAATATAAAAAAAAAAAGAAGACCATTCTGATATGAGTTTTTATTTGGGATACTTGTAAATATGGAGGGACGGCAGAGGACAGTGTTAATAATTCAGATAGTCTATGTTTTTAATATAACGTCAAAATTTTTGTTCAGTATTTTTTGTGTAACCATGGAACAGAACAATGTACACGCATCGTCTTTTGTATTTACATGATTTAGATAAAACCTCAGTCACGTATTTTTCTAATCGTATTTAGGCTTACCTAAAATACCATTTATAACGATTATGACACCTGCAGATCCCATAATGTAGTTCTGTTGTTAATGTTTATTCTTGTGGTATTTATATAACATAGATGGTGGTTTCAACGTGACATGCCCGTTTGACAGTTTTATGTAGAGGTTGTTTCTGTATGAAACAACTTTTGTTAATACGAGCTTGCACATATGCACCACACGATCATGATCTACACAGTACGCATAGCTCCTATGAACTGTAATTAAATTACATTGTATTAGAATAAATTTAATATGAATGAACAGGAATTTAACTATATCAGGTAATCAAAGTCTAAACATGAACAAAAGGTATCGAATACTCTGTGAATTCGATATTATAATGGGATATGCCAGTTAATTATGCAGAGGGACTATAGGCGGACAATGTTACTTTCGAGCAACATCACAATCGTTGCAATATATACAGTGTTATATTTTATAAAATGAGTTAGTTGAGCACTGGCTATCGCCAGACAAGCTGAACGCTTGACTACGAATACTGTAAGTCACATGTTTTTTTTCTCTTTTGTGGATATACATATTTGTATGGAGGTTTGCAGCATACTTCACGAGATCGTGATATATTAAAAGCAATACAACCTATACTAATAGATAACATGAACTAGATGCGTTTAAATGGCATCTATATAATCACCATGCAATAGTTCAATGGCCACATGATATGCGTGCCTATTTGTTAAGCATGTTATTTTTTCATATTATAAACCAACACCCGTAATAAATATTTATATTCTCAATGTAATTACAGAGAATATTAACATATGCATAGACGAACCTACATAATTATAAATGACATTATTATTATAGACTATGTATGTATGAAATTTTCGCATGTACTATATATGTTTACATGTATATTGATATGTCAACTACCACGTTCGAGTGGGGTATGCTACAACACCCCATATACAATACATGCATAATGTGGTTACATACGTATTTTAGTGCAATTATACAAACTTATGTTTATGATTACAAAGCTACACAAAGCCTCACACAACAAGATTAACCAAATCAAGTACACCATGTTCAATTCTCATCCATCCTGTTCTAGATACATGTACATATTTTACTATGCATGCTGTATTGTACATGTCCTTAACCCTTGCTGCATATACCTGATTATAGACACACACACTAATTCAAAATGGACACACAAATCGGAACATTAAATATAAAAGGATTAGGGGCAGCAAATAAAAGAGCACAGGTTTTTCAGTGGCTTAAAGACAAACAATATTCAATATGTTTATTACAAGAAACTCATTTCACGGCATCTAATAAAAGTCAATGGTAAAGAGAATATGGTCATACAACCTTTTCTAAGTGGCAATCATACTAACAAAGAGGGAGTGGGAATTCTAATAAATCCTAATTTGACGTCTAAAATAATGTGTTACTCAGAAATTGTAGCAGGACGGTTACAAGCTCTAACAATAAACAACTCTGATAATGAGTATATAATAATAAATGTATATGGTCCAAATAACGACAATATAGCACTATATTAGCAAATGGAAGAATATATTAAAGATCACGAGGGTGGTGATTTTCATACAATTCTTGATCCCGATATAGACAAAAAAGAATGGACAACATGGAACACATAAACAAACAGGAAACAAACTCAAAACTATTATAGACACTTATACATTATGTGATATATGGCGAATACAAAATCCGACCTCCAGAAAATATACTTGGCACTCGAATACTAGGCCGAAAATATTCTGCCGTCTAGATTATTTTCTTGTTTCAGAAAACATACTAAACCGAGGGTCGAATAGCAAAATATCGTTTGCATATAAAACAGATCAATCTATGGTCAGCTTTAAATTGCAAGTATCTAACGTCAATTGGGGTCCTGGCTATTTCAAGTTAAACAATAGTTTGTTTCTAGATAGTGAATACACACAATTAATACGCCAATCTATAGATGAAATCGCACGTATAAATTCAGATTCAAACCCAAATACTTTATGGGAAATAATAAAGGAACCATACAAAATGAAACTATCAGCTATGCGACCAGGAAAAAAGAGAGGTGAAAAATCAAGTGAAAGCAATATCCAAAAAGAAATAGACACATTAGAAGCAGAATTAACAAATGACCCATCAAACAACGACATAACTGCGCAAATTCAAAATAACAGGATAGAAGATTTATGAGAAAAGGGTGATTGGCATAAGGTTACGATCAAAAGCAGAATGGATCGAAGGTGCGGAAAAAAATGAAAAATGATATACAAACTTAGAAAAACAAAATTCTGAATGTAAAACCATTTTAAGATTAAATGTACATGGGCAAACGATCACTGAACAATCCGATATATTAATAGAAGAAAATAAATATTATGAAAAGCTATACACAAAAAGAGACACATTAGAAACTAGACACCATTTTTTCTCAGATAATAACATCCATAAAATATCCAATCTTGACAAACAAAATTGTGAAGGTTCACTAACAAAGTATGAATGCAGCATTGCTGTAAAATATATGAAAAATAATAAAAGCCCTGGGTCGGACGGATTAACAGTAGAATTCTATAAAATATTCTGGAATGACATTAAATCATACCTTTTGAACTCTCTAAACTGTTCTTTTGAAACTGGAAACCTCACGAATCTACAGAAACAAGGTATTATTACGCTATTACCGAACAAAGAAAGAACTATCATTATTATCTAACTGGAGACCAATATAACTTCTTAACGTAGATTATGAAATTGCTACGAAATCAATTGCGAATAGATTAAAAAAAGTAGTATCCCCTATAATATACGGTTCACAATCAGCCTTCATTAAAGGAAGATACATTGGGAAAATCCTAAGAGTATTATTTGAATCTATTGAACGAAACTGACTCGCCTGCTTTATTATTTGTTTGCAGATTTTTAAAAGGCATTCGATAGCGTTGATCATAATTATATGTTGAATACATTGACATATTTCAATGTTGGAGATGATTTTATTAGATGGATTAATTTATTTTATTCAGATGCCAGAAGCTGTGTTAGCAATAATGGCCACTTATCAGACTTTTTTATTATCGGAGTGCGCCAAGGCTGTCCCAAAATGACAATGAAATAAAAATGAGTCAATATACATAATCAAACTATTAAACATACGCAGACGATGCAAAAAAAAATTCAGATGGCACAGAACACTCCTTTAAAAGGTTAGTAGAGACAATAGACGATTTTGGTAAGATTACGGGTCTGCTTTTAAATATTAAAAAATCTACTGTTCTTAGAGTGGGATCATTATCACAATCATCAATACACTACCTCCCCTATAAAGAATTTACATGGACATCAGACAAAGCCCAGACGTTGGGTATGACATTCTCAAATAATGCAAACCTAATTTATAAACACAACATTGATCCAAAAATTGAAGAATTCGAAAATTGTTTAAACAAATGGAAATACAGGCACCTCACATTGATAGGAAAAGTAAACGTAATAAAAACGTTCGATGTACCAAAACTAATGTATCCGTTAACGGTCATTCAAACGCCTCCAGATAGCACTATTATTCACATGCGGAAAAGATTATATGATTTTTATGGGATTCTAAGCCAGACAAAATTAAAAGAAATGCAATAACGCAAACTTATGAGAACGGGGGATCAATATGCTTGGTATCGAATTGTTTATACGATCTTTAAAAGCTAGTTGCGTAAACAGACTATGTGATGATAATAATATTGACATATGGAAACAAATATAGAACACTTAAAACGATATGGCGGAATGTTTATTTTCCAATGTAATATAAGCTGTGAAGATGCGAAGAACATCCATAAACATAAAGTTATCAACAGTATACTTACAGCATGGTCGAAAGACGAATCAAGAACAATGTTTTACAAGGACTGGAAGGAAAGGGGCATACACAAAGCAGAACACATATTTGATTTTAGAATAAAACAGTTTTACAGATTCCCAGATTTTTGCGGAACTATATTCGATTAGAAATGCTGACTATCTAAAATACTATACGTTAATATGGTGCATACCTCCACAGTGGGTAGAACAAATACAAACTGAAAACATTAACGTGATACAAACAGCCAAATACTTATTTGTAAAAAGAACCCAGTAAATCTATAAATAAAACATTGTATAATATTCAGAGGGAAAAATGTACGAGACAAATATTAAAAACAGAAATGGGCGAGCATATTTTCGGATAAAACTCTTAACTGGAAAACGATATTCTCGACATATTGTTCTTTAATATTATACTAGCAGACCACAAATAACAGGTACATGTAATTAACTCATTTACAAACCACAAACAAAAACGGTTATATTTTACATATTAGTATCAAGGGGCAAGGACCATGTGTCACGTGTAATATGTGGCATACAAACAGCACATATCGTGTATTGTAATTATGTATGTGAATATTTTATTTGCATGTACAATTGGAATGTTACAGGCTGGAATTCACTATTCTATATGTCTGTTTCTAAGCTGACATACAGCTTATTCTCGTTCATATCTGAAAAATGCCTATATATACTACATCTCAATCTATCCATCTTGTTGATTTCAATCTATATTCCTCGATAGAAAACAAATTGTTTCTATTGTCATGTATGTATCCATATACTTGTGTATATGTATACATGTGAAATACTTTGACACGATACAAAAGCATTGACCTGATACAAACATTCGGGATACAACGAAGTGAAAACCGACGTTCCATTGGTCGGATGACGTCACGTCACGTTACCGAATGACGTCAGTGTAATGATTCGGCTCGGAAACGGTAGGAATTCCGAGGCTTGACTACGCATTTCCTAGCCTTGCCTGATGAACTTGCGTGGCACTATTTTGGCTCTATAAGGCAGGAAACACCATTTTCAGCGTCTACGTTGATTTGTCTTTTGTGGGAGGTCCCCTACGCCACACCCCCCTCCCCCCCGCTCAATAGTCCGCGTCGCCGTAAAACTGATTCACAGATCATATAAAACATCACACATACGGCTACAAATCGAAACACAGAGCATGGTTATCCCCTAAATGATGGCGTTATTTGCGTCAAACCAGCCGTAAAACGTTTAAAATGTTGTAATATTTGTATGATCTATTTGCGTCTGTCACTATACCATCTCTTCTCTTCAGCATTGTAATTGACGCTATACATATATGTTCTGTCATGTCTTATTTGGTGACGGTCGTGTATTTGTTTATTATTTTCATAGAAGTGTCTGTCTCTGTCTTGCAGTTGTTCTTTCTTCCTTTACTGCGGCGGGCTGCATGTTGGGAGCATGTGGATGGTTATTTAATTATGTGGTTATCTGGTTATATCAATTATAAAACTAGTAAGATTAGTACTAATCCTAGTGCTTTTAGGGAGTGGGGCTAAGTGACTCTGGTGTGATGAAGACCTACCACCAGATCAGGTTATTCTATTGTCACGGCTGGGTGTATATATATTATGTAAATATTCAGTTCGATTTTCGGAAGATTTCGCCCCCCCACCGCCCCGCCCCGCCCCTCCGCCTCCCCCCCCCCCCCCCCCTCCCCCCCCCCCCCCCCCCCCACCCCCCCCTCCATGCAGGTGAAATACTGAAATCAACCCCGTTATATATTGTGGATAGTGTTCTCAGCGAGACCACTGAATAGTAGACTTGTTTCCGGTTCCGTAAAAGGTACCCGATGTTACGTAATGTTCAAATAGTGTACATATGCAAGTTGGTAACACAATTTTTAAGACAGCCGAAGTACCTCGGCATTTACTTATTTTTCATAATGTTTACATGAAATGTTATATTCGGTTGATGTACGAAAGCACATTTTGAAACTAATGCGATTGTAGAGAAAAGGGTATTTGTAATATGTATCTACATGTAATAATAAAATTTAGAACTACTCCGAGAAATGCCGTTTTCTACGATGTTTACGCTTAGGTAACAAACAGCATAAAAGTCAACGTATTTAGCAACGAAACATAATATATAATAAATAATATTTTATGATATTTTATATCTCCAACAAATGCACATTTTGGAAATATATCTTTTCATTTGCATTAGTAAATGAAAAAAACAATCACGCTCCCGGTGTTCGGCCATTTTGAAAACAACGTCGTTTAAATGCATATTACGTCACAAACACGAACAATCGAGGAGCACGTACGTTTGTTCCCGTAAAAAATGACAGTCAATATATATGAGTTGTTACCTGGGAAGAAAATAGTATTATTTTAATATTACACGTTTACAACGTTTTTAACTTCGTAATTAAGGCGAAAACATTCCTTTCTTTCATTAGTATACAGTAGGGATATTACTAAAATTAAAAACATCATAATATGTAGAGCCGAATTATATTTCTGAACATTTTCCAAAATTTAAGAATTGGCAACATTTTACCAGAAACGACTATGTCAAGCCGACAACACTGTGCGCGACGTCATAGTTCAAATTCCAATGCACATGTCTTACCGTATACAGTGTAAACACTAATTTTCTTGGCCAGAGGCGCTGGAAGCGTCATAAGATTGGCGCATACACTTTTGATGAGAAAGGAGAAAAAAATGCACAAAGATATTTTCATTCCGTTTTAATATTTATTGCATATATATAATATGTCCACATTATTGACCCGGCAGTTGCCGGACCTGTCGAACCTGTTCCGACGCCCATGTTGATGCAGTATGCAAACAAAGAATATAGAGAATAGTAGGTTTAGTGCCGTGAATGGGGAAAATATCTGGCAATGCTTAGGAAACGTTTCCGTGCCGCGCCAGATATTGTTTTCCCAATCGCGGCACTAACCTACTATTCTATTTATCCTGTCAACACCTACAAATAGCTATAAAATGGAAAAAGAAACCAGCCGCATCCTCAAAATCGGAGAATCAACTAGTAAGACAACCGCACATATTTATACGCAGTGATTAGGTCGTATTGCCAGGATATCAAAAAGGTTTCACGGCACCGTGTTTCAAGGCACATACGCACTGTGTTGACGGGATAAATTTGTATTCTTCCTACGATGATCACACGAGCGTACGCCATAATTGTTCCAAACATATTAGTATGGCTAGTTATTCCCCTTTTCAACTCTATTTATAGAGATCCGGTCTTATGCTGTATTTTAGCGTGTATGTCTTACTGAATAGCACAAGCAAATTAGTTTTGCATACAACGTAGTATCTGAGTCTAAACTGATTGCAATATAGTCTGGTGGCAAGAATATGGTGACTTTACTGATATATAGAGAATAGTAGGTTAGTGCCGTGAATGGGTTAAAATATCTAGCAAGGCTCAGACAACTGGATGGGCGAGGCTCTTCCGTGCCGCGCGAGATATATTTTCCCATTCACTAACCTACTATTCTATTTATCCCGTCAACACCTGTAAATGGCTGTAAAATGCAAAAAATAAAACCCCAGCCACCGCACATATTCATACACAGTGATTAGTTCGTATTGACAGGATATCAAAAATGTTTCACGATACCGTGTTTCACGGCATATACGCACTGTGTTGACGGGATAAAGTTTGTTTCTCGACTGATTCTGAAGCACAACATGCCAAATAAATAGAAACTGCATGGTGAATTGGAGTTATCTTTGAGCATTTCTCAAAATCCAAGATGTAAGATCGCCATCAAAGCGAGTTGTCTTCCAAAATGGTGAGCCACTTGTCAGATTCTGATGATCTTAGTGTCGATTTGTAGACTTTCAATGATGCCCGATGCATTTTTCATGGTTATTTTGGCATACAAATGTTAAGGTCACGATGTACGATCTTATCGCCTTTTTGTCGGTTTCTGATGATTCATACCTCCGTAGATATAGTCATGACATATTCACAGGCTATGTTCACGGTGGCTCTGTTAATTACCTCGATGCAAGAGTTAAACAGGCTTGAAGAACGTTAATAGTTCGGTGTTTTATTGGCTATTTCGGTGTATCTGGGCCCAGTTGTTCAAAACACCAGTTAGCTTAACAGACTGTTAAATCCTTAACGGACTGTTAAATCCTTAACTGAATGGTTAAAATCTCTGTTAAAACAGAGATTTTAACCATTCAGTTAAGGATTTAACAGTCCGTTAAGCTAACGGATGTTTTGAGCAACCGGGCACTGGCTGTTTGGGTGCATTGTTACCAACATACAATTTACGTCACCTCCCGCGAGTTACACGTATAAGTACGGTGTGAAAGTGAGTTACGACATGCGTTCCTGTTTAACTAATACAACCATTATTTGTTAACCGATAACAATTTAACCGGTCCCAAACTGTTTGTTTAGATTAATGTAATGCACCTGAACCGCCAATACAAGTAAAACATTCTCGGATAGATGGTCGAGCTCTCAAATCGAAATATGGTTACACATCCATACATAGAAGTGTAAACCTCTTTACATCGCGACGCTTATTGGCTGACATCGTAGCGTGACGGAGGATTTCATAGTGGATTTTTACACATCGCGAGAAATGGATAATAATTCAAATGAAGCGCAACGCGTGTAATCTCCGCTTTCAGGGCTCGTTAGAAAATTGAGCAATTGTATGACAGATAAGTGCAGTTCTCGTATGATATCGGCATCAGCAGATTGATATATGTCTCCTGAATTGAAAGAACCCGAATTTGGAGTTTGTGGTTGAAAATCGATGATATAATCCGTCTGAAAGCAACGCACGTTGATTTTTTTATTGCCAAATATTGAAAATGCTTTCATTCCTTTGTTGCATTATGGGTATTTTGACAGTATAAAGGGGTCCGAATGTTCGGAATGGTGAATGTGTAGTTAATTGATTATTTATGTCGTGTGTAATGAGTGGGCATTAGTAGTTGCACTAAACTATGTACAGTACCCAAAACCAACGACATCTACCCGAATCTACCCAAAATCCACCAAAATAGTCATATGATACCAAACATACTGACCATTTGTTCAAACACATGTGGGAGGCCCGTCCTTAAACCACAGAAAATTGTGCATGTGACACACTGAGACTTACATCCACATCTATTGGTAGAAGAGGGACTGTTACTCGCAAACACGCACTTTCTGCCAACCTTCAGGAATTCCACTGGTGCCAGATCATTGTGGGGATATTTTGGGGATAAGCTTCATGGAGCGCTCGGTACGTCACCACCCATGGTCAGTGGGGTCAAGCGATGGTGAATTGGGCTCGAATGCATTACGCCACACCGCTAGCTGGTAGTGGGATAGGAGGGCATTTTGTCGAAATGCTTCTGAGGTTGGGTGAAGCAAGCAGAACATGCGGAGTTAGAGAGCACTCCGTTTCACGTTTGTCTTCCATGCATCGACTGTCGCTTCCGTCAGGGTCTTCTTGCCTGTCAGGTTGTAGCTGACAATGATTAATCAAGATGCCTGCTCAATCATCTGGTCATAGGATGTCATCGGTAGGCTGGAGTATTCCAACAAACGAAATTAAAGCCATTTGAAGAGGAGTCGGGTGTTTGCGTAACACACTAAGAGCCATATTTCCCATTAGGAGCGATGTCAAGAATTCCGTTTCATGTGACGGGGAGAGCTTCTGCAGAAGCAACTGGAGGGTAAGAGAAACATATTCAGCGGCAACAACTTTGGAGATTCGCCGATGGTACTTGCCTTTTTCATAGATTATTTCGACTACCTCTGACTGTATGCGTCTGGCAATAACATCACAAGAGCAGCATCTGTGTCATCTAACTCGTCCTGATCTATTGTTACCTTCAGTGTAACCATATCATTGTAACACGACAATCTTGCGGTACACATGCGGCGAGAGAATGACCAGTAGCCTATTTCATCAACATTGCAAAGTATACTTTAGTAGCAAAGTATATTTTGAGGGAGAAATTTTCAATTTTATGATAAATTTATTAATTTTTATTATACTGAATTTATTACATTATCACAGCCAATTTGGCTGTGATAATATAATAAATTCAGTATAATAATTCTGCATACTTTTAATCATGAAATATATGCATTTGTTACTCCCTCAAAGTATACTTTGCTAGTAAAGGATACTTTGCAATGTTGATGAAATAGGCTACATATCTTCAACATTTTGATCAAGCAACCTCAGCAAATCGGATCGATTGATAGAACAACCCACTATTTCTGTACCGGTAAATCTTTCCATTCTTTTGCGCGATCTGATTGTGATGAGCTGCCTTATACATGCGGACTGTGGGGTCTCGCTGGTGTCATTATCATATAATCCTTGCGATCACCTGGAATATTCCTGTTACTAAAGAACATACTCACACAGTCCTTGGGATATCTGGCATCGGACGCATGTAAGTCACTAGGGACCTCTGTGATTCGCAACCTCACCTCGTCTGCCCACGTGTCCTGTCGCACTTCACACTGCTTCAGTACCTTGTTCTTAATCGTTATTGGTTTCCCCATTTTATAAAGTTCATGTGTGTCGGCCTCCGTAACCAGATGTGCTGGTACCCATCGATTAGGATTCGTCTTATCCTTTTCAATCACACAGTCCTGACCATAGTAGAAACAATGAATTGAAAGATCTGAATGTTAGAGCATTGTATTATCTTCGTAGGCGGATACTTTATATCAACAGATAGACGATGGGCTGGTGCACATGCTAGATATGTGGAGATACAATGCATATGGTAATACACTTGGCATCTGCCATCAATGTTCGGTTGTTCGTGTAGACCGACATGCATTGAGTCGCCATACCGGATACTAGCGTCATTGATAGTGCGCCGTCTATCACAATCAGATCTACTTTGTGAAAGTTTTGCGTTGGCCGGAAATTTGCCAAGCACGGATTTGAAAACACACTCCTCTGACATTGTTTATTTCGGGTACATACATATATTGCTGGAAACCGGTACTGCTGCTTTATACATCATGTGACACTATATTAATGGCAGAGTGTCAGCCATATGACTGAAAACTATTGATTGATAGTTGTTTTGTTTGATTCTGAGACGATATTCACCATTTAGTGGCCAAGAAACCCATTTACCTTGATCGCCAAAATAACCATGATAAATTCATCGGACATTCTTGAAAGCCTACAAATCGACATTAAGATATCATCATAATTTGACAAGTGGCTCACTATTTTGGTAGACAACTCGCTTTGGCTGCCATCTTGGCGACAATCTTGGATTTTGAGAAATGTTAAAGGGTAACTGCAAAAAATAATGAAACAAACTATATCAGTTGTGTCAGGGTTCAGTCAAAATACCAGCTTTCGCTTCAGACTAATAACATTAATAAGTGTGAAAATATGAATCTGGCAAATAATGCAGTCCCGGATCCGATTGCGCAGATATGTAGGATGATCTGGATCAACACTAGTCGAAATCGCTATAATGGCTCCTTTTCATAAACATGTATGCTACATTCGCCCGTTTTGCAAGCAATAAGGCCATAAACTACACACTTTAGACCGGATTTCTATCAATAAATTCAACGGGAGATAACTAGCTACGTTCCCTCATCATACTGTGTTATGAATATATTCTGTATTCGTTCGTCAGTGTAATACTTGCTGAAGTAAACTAGAGTACACACAGGCACTTTGTGGATTGAGCGAGAAAAGACTTTTCAGCATAATTTTATCTCTGAATACCGGACGGATCAGAATTGCTAAAATCACCAAGCGCCCGCGGCAGGGGATAAATTTCACACAATGGTCGTGTTGGATTTCATGTCAGACAGGTGTGATATGAGAGACGTTACGCATTTTACACGGTTCACAAGTCAAGGATGTTTTGTGTCTCACAACCTACAAATATTTCCGAGCATGTGATCGACGCGTGATATAGGAAAACCGACCAATGAACCCCGACTTTCGTCAAAAGAAAGATGGATACTCGATATTTACATTTACAAATCGGGCCGGTGTTTGGTCTTGAATTAAATAGCGAAAAAACATGCCGCTATTTTCCATTGAAGACTTAAATCGATTGATGCGGCTGTAATTGACGACGGCAGGTATATGTAAGGTAGCTATGAGGTCAAATAATCATTGAAAATTGCCAATTAGTCTTCACTAATTGGAGTACACGTTTAGTGACAAACCAATTTACACACCTTGAGTAAGAATAGTGAAAAACCTCTGAAAACCGGAAACCTCTCTAAACCGGACTTTTCATCCGGTCCGCAGGCTGTCCGGTATTCGGAGTTTCTACTGTACTATATATGAAAGTGTAACGGTCGTGTATTTCGTTTCGCATACTAGTAAGGGCTTTTCCAGAATTAATGGTATGTGGGGGAGGGGGTGGACGGAAGGTTGTTTTTTTAACTAAATAATTTCCATACTCCATCACCCATGTTTGTAAATTATCGAATAAACCCCCCCCCCCCCACCCCCACCACCATTAAATTACCCCCCCCCCCCCACACCACCACCACCCATACAATTTACTTATAACAGGCTCCAGTTTTGTTTCAGCCATTCCAGTTGCTCAAAATAACGACCCCGTATGCATAAGGAGGTTATGAAAAATTCAAACTGGACGGGACTACTACTGCTTCTCTCTACAATCTCCTTAGCCTTCAAGCGTTATGAAAATTTTCATAAGAATTGCTCACCAGGTCAACCACAGTTGTTACTCAGATATTGAAGACACTATGAACATTTTCATAACATTCCGTTCTCAGACAAACAATAGTCATTATGAAAATGTCCATAAACCATACTATCACTCAAGCTATGAAATGTTTCATGAAATGTACTATGATCGTTCTTGCTATGAAAACTTTCATAAACCGTACTATCCGTATCACTATGAACATTTTCATAAACCGTATTATCCGTCTCACTATGAACATTTTCATAAACCGTACTATCCGTCTCACTATGAACATTTTCATAAACTGTACTATCCATCTCACTATGAACATTTTCATAAACTGTACTATCCGTCTCGCTATGAACATTTTCATAAACCGTACTATCCGTCTCGCTATGAAAATTTTCATAAACCGTACTATCCGTCTCACTATGAACTTTTTCATAAACCGTACTATCCGTCTCACTATGAACATTTTCATAAACCGTACTATCCGTCTCACTATGAACATTTTTATAAACCGTACTATCCGTCTCACTATGAACATTTTCATAAACCGTACTATCCGTCTCACTATGAACATTTTCATAAACCGTACTATCCGTCTCACTATGAATATTTTAATAAACCGTACTATCCGTCTCACTATGAAAATTTTCATAAAGTGCAATATCCGTCTCACTATGAACATTTTCATAAAGTGCAATATCCGTCTCACTATGAAAATTTTCGTAAAGCATAATATCGCTCTCACTATGAAAATGTTCATACAATGTAATATACGTCTCGCTATTAAAATGTTCATAAAGCGTAATATCACTCTCGCTATGAAACTTTTCATAAAATGTAATATACCTCTCACTATGAAAATGTTCATAAACCATTCTATCACTCTCACATATTGAAGTCGCTATGAAAAAGTGATGATAACATTACTGTTTTCAGACAAATATTAGTCGCTATGAACATTTTCATAAAACGTACCATCGCTCCCACATATTGTAGCCGCTATGAAAATTTTCCGAACATTCCTGTTCTCAGACAAACATTAGTCGCTATGAAAATTTGCATAATATTTCCGTTCTCTGACAAACATTAATGGCAAAGAAAATGTTCATAAACGGCACTATGAAATCATAAAGCGCACTTACGTAACTTGCCAATTATATTCTCGTTGTTCATCACATACATGTAATGAGGTCAATATGAAAAGGTCCATACTATTTTCGTTCTGAAACAAGCATTTGTCGCTATGAACTTGGTCATAAAATGCTGTTAGGTTTACCAATTGTTCCTATTGACGGTTAATTGTGTCACAATGTTAATGTTCCAAAAATATGTCAAGTTAACGGACTCTCTGAATAATACCATAACTGCGGCACGTGTAATACACAGGAACTGACATGACTCTTACACCAAGGAATCATGTTTAGACACACATTCTTGTTAAATATTAGTTAGTTGGTTCGTCATTGAAACATCTATTGCAAACAGAAATAGGAACATACTTGTGACTGTGACTGGCAACATTGGGTTTATGCAATTTATGTGTAGTTCCTGATCAAATATAACACCTATTTAGGCTAATAACGGTATACAATGTATATGTTGCTTTAGAAACATGACGGGCGTTTCATTCATGGAATAGTGAACGGTGTAGACCCTGATCAGACTACACGGATGTGCATACTACGCTGGTGGTATACCCCATAAGCCCTGTTTTTCCAGTCTCATCCACAAATTCAGTTGTTTTACGCAAACAATGAATAAGTACTAAACCTTGTATTTTCTTGTGGGACATGCACAATAAATCAGACTGTCTAGACATACATGAAAGTGTTGCCAAGTAACAAAATAGTTCAGTGAAATCGACCTTAAACAGTCGGACATGGTGTTCTAATCTAACAATGTATAACATGGCTGGGTCATGGATTTGCTGTAACACAATAGAGAATCATCAGTTGAATGCATGTATGAAATATCAAGGCGTTCTCTGTAAAGAAACAGAAGTTATAAAAAGTAATTTACTCCAACGTTAAGGTTATGATGTTGATCTTGGGGAAAGGGGTGGGGTGGGTCATGGATTTGCTGTAGCACAATAGAGGATGATCAGATGAATGCATGTATGAACTAGAAATGTGGCCTGTCGGCACACGAGTGACCCCGCTGGCAGCCGCAGAAAACGAGGCATATTTGATTATAAGCCATTTACCCGAGCGTTAAGGTTTCGAACGCACCAAGGAATGCATGTATGAAATATCAAGGCGTTCAATGAAAGGAAACAGACGTTATAAAACATTTACCCCAACGTTAAGTTAATGTGCTAAGTTTGTACCTTGACCTTGGGGTAAGGGGTGAGGGTGGGTCATGGATTTACTATAGCATGATAGGGTATCATCAGATGCATGCGTGTATGAATTATCAAGGCGTTCCATGAAAGGAAACAGATGTTATAAGACATTTACCCCAATGTTAAGTTTATGAATGTGCTAAGTTTGTGACCTTGACCTTGGGGTAAGGGTTGGGTGGTGGGTCATGGATTTGCTACAGCATGATAGAGGGTCATCTGAGGAATGCATGTATGAAATATCAAGACATTCCATGTAAGGAAACAAATGTTATAAGACATTTACCCCAACGTTAAGTTTATGAATGTGCTAAGTTTGTGACGTTGACCTTGGGGTAAGAGGTGGTCGGTGGGTCATGGATTTGTTATAGCATGATAGGCTATCATCAGATGAATGCGTGTATGAAATATCAAGGCGTTCCATGAAAGGAAACATATGTTACATTTATCCCAACGTTAAGTTTACGAATGTGCTAAGTCTGTGACATTGACCTTGGGGAAAGTGGTGGCGTGTCATGGATTTGGTATAGCTCGATATAGTATCATTAGATGAATCATGTATGATAGAAGGTGTCCCTGTAAATAAACAGTTTACAACAACATTTACCCCAACGTTAAGTTTTATGAATGTGCAAGTTTGTGACCTTGACCTTGGGGTAAGAGGGGGGCGGGCGGTGGGTCATGGATTTGCTATAGCATGATAGGGTATCAATCAGATGATGCATGTATGACATATCAAGGCGTTCCATGAAAGGAAACAGATGTTACATTTACCCCCAACGTTTTAAGTTTTAACGATGTGCTAAGTTTGTGACCTTGACCATAGGGAAAGGGTTGTGTGTCATGGATTTGCTATAGAACGATAGAGTCATTGAAATGATGTATGAATTATGAAGGCATTCCCTGTAAAGAAACAGAAGTTACACACCATTTACCCCAACGTTAAGTATAGATGCTAAAATTTTGTGACCTTGACCTTGGGGTAAGGGTTGGGTGGTGGGTCGTAGATTTGCTACAGCATGATAGAGGGTCATCTGAGGAATGCATGTATGAAATATCAAGGCGTTCCATGAAAGGAAACAGATGTAATAAGACATTTACCCCAACGTTAAGTTTATGAATGTGCCAAGTTTGTGACCTTGATCTTGGGGTAAGGGATGGGTGGTGGGTCATGGATTTGATATAGCACGATAGAGTATCATCAGATGAATGCATGTATGAAATATCAAGGTTTTCCATGGAAGAAAACAGATGTTATAAGATATTTACCCCAACGTTAAGTTTATGAATGTGCTAAGTTTGTGACCTTGACCTTGGGGTAAGGGCTGGGTGGTGGGTCATGGATTTACTACAGCATGATAGAGGGTCATCTGAGGAATGCATGTATGAAATAACAAGGTGTTCCATGAAAGGAAACAGAAGTTATAAGGCATTTACCCCAACGTTAAGTTTATGAATGTGCTAAGTTTGTGACCGTGACCGTGACCTTGACCTTAGGGTAAGGGCTGGGTGGTGGGTCATGGATATGGTACAGCATGATAGAAGGTCATCTGAGGAATGCAGGTATGAAATAACAAGTAATAAGACATTTATCCAACGTTAAGTTTGTGGACGCCGACGCCGCCGGGGGTATGCCATAAGCTCTTCTGCACTTCGTGCAGGCGAGCTAAAAATGAATGATTTATGTCGGCCTACAAAATATTAATTTTTGAACTCTCAAATCTTAAAAAACGAGCATACTTTTTTGCAAAATTATCGCATTCATCACTGAAACAATAATTATGTATGCCGGCCGACAAAATATTTCATTTCTGAAGTCTATACAAAAAGCACAAGATTTATCCTTTAGTTATGTTACATACCTAATATGTATATCATAAAGACACGACACCGGTATCATATGTCATCAGATAACCAAAATATCGCTACCAAATATGGAGACATACACAAATACACGCATGTAATTATACATCTGACTGAACAGAATCTGGAGAACGAAAATGCAATTCACACAGAGAATGAAACAAGTAGACTGAGCATAGACAAAATGTGGCTGTGACTGGAGAAATGTGGCTTATGGGATTTGCGACCAGTGTAGTTCCTGATCAAGTAGCATACTCCTGTAGCCTGATAACGATCTGTGTTGCTTGTCAGAAGCATGATGGGTGTTTCATCGATGGAATAGTGAACAGTGCAGAATATGATCAGACTGTGCGGATGAACAGGCTGATTGGGGTCTACACTGGTGGCAAAACCCATAAGTCCCATTTCTTACAGTCACATATTCGACATTACACTCAGAATTTGCCTGGGTGTGTGAAAGAAATTCAAAAAACATTTTCTTGCCACATTTGTGTTTATTTCACAATGCTTCAAATGGTAGTGACAAAACTTACTTTGGTGACCAATTTAAGAAGGCATTCATATTTTGCATCAGACAAACAAATGCACATGTAGAATGTTTTACTGATTTTACAAAATGTAAATGTAAATGCATTGATTTAACGGCGGCACTGGCTCGATGACCTTGCATGTCGGGACCGACTATTTTTAAGTCCCCTCATCCGATAGGACTAGGCTAGCACGTAGTTGTCTTGCCCAAGGACACGCCGAAACTGCCATTCGGAGCAGGTCGAGGTGGGAAGCAAACCCGGATTCTCCCGATCCGCAGTCCGACGCTCTACCTACTGAGCTAATCCGACCACCTTATTTACATAATGCTAGTCAATATAGTGATTGTATACTAGTACGAAGCACGGTTGGCAAATATTTGCAATTTTATACGATTGCAAAACCTCAGTTTTCTCATCAGATAATTCCCTGCTACTTAGCATATCAATCCCAGTGTGTGCGACCGGCATTTAAATGCCGTGATATATTATTAAGATCTATTGCATGATTACATTCCAAGAATATCATGTTATGCTCTGATGGTCGGACACCATACTAAACGACATTAATCTGTGATATACATCAAAGTGCATACTTCTGTGATTAACAAACAATCTGATAATAATACGAGGTTTAGCCTGGTAAAACAGGGCTTATGGCAGTGGAGACCAGTGTAGCTCCTGCTCCATAAAACCAGTATGCAAATGATTTAGCTCATTACATGCTCCTGATCTGGTGCCAGGTGCACACCCGTTATCCGGAGATACGCAACTAGGGGAGGAGAACATGGAAAGGGGAACGCACAAACTAGTGGGAATTTGGAGGGTTTGTAAAATTAGCTAAAACAATATATTTTATACATGATCAGAACAATGTGAGCTTGCAACGTTCAGGAAGAATGATTGAAGCACATGTAGCAAAAATATTGAGCTCGAACGCCATCGTAAAAGTTGAAAATTTATAAATTCAATATAGGATTTTATTTTTTTTGGTCATTTCTGTTTAAAAAATCGTCTTTCCTGCACTATCAGGCATACAGTTATGTTTGCTGATCATTTACACTGATACTTTGAAAGCGACAGCGACCAGGATCTTCTGAGAAAAAAATGGCGGCCGTTTTATGCACCGTGGTATAGCGCAAAATGGTGCACAAAAACTATGGGACTGGAGGACACAAATTGGGGGACGAGTGCACACAAACTGTGGAACGCGCTGCGCAGAAAATGCCAATATACGTGGGTTTTAAGTTGCAAATTCACGTATGTATTTACAAAAATATTATATTTGCAGACGAGGATCCACGAATATTTACGCAGGGGGCCGGTCCAAATGTGTCTGTAAGGAATTTATGCAAGTTTTTAATCAATATTCACCACAATTATGCATTGTTTTAGTAAGTTCGCTGCTGTTCAATGCAGGCTTCTTTAGCAGCGCTCGTTTATTAATGGGCGAGCAGAGCCTCATTTCGTATTTCAATCAGTAAACCCGTTTATTACATATCACACATTAAACCATAGGTCACCACCTAAACACGCACCACACTTCGTTTATAACTTGAAGCACGGGGTTTGGGAGAATCAACCATGCGGAACTGAGTTAACCATGCTAATCGATGACCAGGCGAAGTAGTGCAGCCAAGGTCAGGGCCGGATCCTGGATTTGGAGAAAGGGGGGGGGGGCGTGGGTGAGGGGGGTATGGGGGTCCTCCCCAGAAAATTAGAAATTTAAGTGTCTCTGATGCATTTTCCTGGCATTTGAGAACAGAATACTGATAGCCTTTTCTAATCTGAATAAAAAAAATCATTGCTTCGTCAAAAATAGGGGGGGGGGGGGGGCGTACGCCTCTCACGCCCCCACCCCCCACCCCCCTGGATCCGGGCCTGAAGGTGCAACTCAATCTTATTATCATTGGCGTTAGCAAGACGTTTGGCAATGATAACCATAATGAGAGTGTCCTGTGTATTCTCGAGGCAGATAGCGACACATTCCAGTCGGAATTATCCCGGAATAAGGACCGACTCTCATTGCAATTGAGATACTGCACAGTCCGTCAGCGGGCTGCAAAACACACATAGAGCACCCACCGCCACAAGTTTAAGAACTTTCCACCGGTAAAGACAGTGATGCTGGAGCGCGAGTGGCCTAGGGTGTAGCGAGATGGACTGTGGATCGGAGGTCCCCGAACTGCGCAGGTTCGAGACGCGGTCGGAGCCGGCGTGTTGTGTCCTTGAGCAAGACACTTTGTGGTGGATCGTGTAAAATATTTTACACACATTGTAATACATGCATGGTGACTGTCTAGATGGTACAATGTACACAGATAAGACGTACCGCAGTTACCCTTGGTGATGGGAAATAAAGAGATATCTCGCTAGGACGAGGGTGCTCCGAGGACACCGGAGGAATATATATACATACAATACAATTGCAGTGTTACTTAGTATAAGTATGGTGTTTATAGTTGTATATACACATCACGGTGCTCTCCGACAAACAGTGGGTGCTACAGAAACAACAACGATTGCGTCACAAACATTCTATGACGGACGGAATGGTCGTAGGACGAACGAATGCACTTGTGAATCGATGGATTGGTTATCGCGGACAAAACTTTATGGCGACCCCCCGAAATTCTGCGGATGAAATCATGTCGACTTGTCGTATGCCGTGCAAGCTTGCTGTGGTCTTTCTCCGGGTACTCCGGGTTTCCTCCGAGTTTAGGTGGTGACCTATGGTTTTAATGTGTGATATGTATTAAACGGGTTTACTGATTGCATACGAAATGAGGCTCTGCTCGCCCATTAATAAACGAGCGCTGCTAAAGAAGCCTGCATTGAACAGCGAACTTACTAAAACAATGCATAATTGTGGTGAATATTGATTAAAAACTTGCATAAATTCCTTACAGACACATTTGGACCGGCCCCTGCGTAAATATTCGTGGATCCTCGTCTGCAAATATAATATTTGTGTAAATACATACGTGAATTTGCAACTTAAAACCCACGTATATTGGCATTTTCTGTGCAGCGCGTTCCACAGTTTGTGTGCACTCGTCCCCCAATTTGTGTCCTCCAGTCCCATAGTTTTGTGCACCATTTTGCGCTATACCACGGTGCATAAAACGGCCGCCATTTTTTTCTCGGAAGATCCTGGTCGCTGTCGCTTTCAAGGTATCAGTGTAAATGATCAGCAAACATAACTGTATGCCTGATTGTGCTGAAAAGCATACGATTGGTGCAGGAAAGACGATTTTTAAAAAAAAAATGAAAAAAAAAATAAAATCCTATATTGAATTTATAAATTTTCAACTTTCACGACGGCGTTCGAGCTCAATATTTTTGCTACATGTGCTTCAATCATTCTTCCTCAACGTTGCAAGCTCACATTGTTCTGATCATGCATAAAATATATTGTTTTAGCTAATTTTACAAACCCTCCAAATTCCCACTAGTTTGTGCGTTCCCCTTTCCATGTTCTCCTCCCCTAGTTGCGTATCTCCGGATAACGGGTGTGAGGTGTAACAGGTGGAAGACGCATTAAACAATTCTCGAATCCGACCCCATCCAAATATACAGCACAATACCAGATGGGTGGGGCAATGTGATTTTTTTAGTAAACATAATGTACGGCACCGGTACGAGACCACGTGGGTGTGGTAATGGGATATTTTTAATGGGCATTTTATTGTTTGCGTCACCTGTCCGAGTCTTCCACCTGTCTTCCAGGTGGCCCTTCCAAAACTGACAAAGATTCCCACTGGAATGGAATAGCACATTTCAATGAAAAAATGCCAATCTAACCAGAGTCAAATCACCAACTGTTCAACTTGTGCGCTGGATATATGAAAGTAGTTTTACTTGTTCAGTCATAATTTCAACCTGCAAGGGGCAATCGGGTTATCCCTGGTAGTAACAATTTCTGTCGCTGAAAACCTAATTCTAATTTACAGAAATGTAATGCTATATACCAACTACAAAGTAAATATCGGTAGGGAAAAAGCATTTACATAATGTATAAGTTTCAGGTTTGTGAATTTAGAACAGAAAACTGTCTACGTGATGTAAATTGGGCAAATTATTTATAAATTATAAACATGATACCAGGAAGATGTTGGAAGTATTATTCAGGTGTATTGCAGGCCATGATGTCAACAAATGGGTTTTCACCCTCGAATTGCACGCTAAGACCAGTTCAGTGGATCGTTTACAAATTATTATTAAATTAATCATGTTAATGTTCAATGTCATCACCATTCAACCCCCGCGTGACTATACGGATATTCTTGTCTCAGGGCACCTGGTGGACGATACAAAATGAATACAACGTTCCTTCCAATTCCATTTGTGTATGAATAATATCGTCTAGTATTACAGAATCCGCATCCGGATAGCAACACATCTGATCGTGTACTATTTTTAGTTGAAATTAACATCAAAATAAGACACACTACACTTCTGTGTTATTTTGTTCACGACCGTGACTATTTGAAAAGCATGCTAACAAACATCTAAAGGAGTATGTAAACAAGTATAAAACTGCTACATGAAACCCAATCTGGATTTCGAAAATTTCATTATTCTCACACTTTCTGGACTTTAAAGGTACATTCCCGCTCACTATGCACAACATGTCATTTATATCAGAGACAACATCAGAGACATTTTCTGGCAAAATAAATATTCATTCACCATTACCCCACGTATTGATTGACATTATCATACATTTATATTAGACGTAAATTTCCACAATGATATCAGGGGCGATAACAGTGTTTCTTTAACATGTTAACGGACATTGCTATTTATTCTCTGTATTTATTTTTTATGTGCAATGATCATAATTTATAATCTGTCGAAAATATTATTTTTTTCAGGTGACGCATTTAATTAGTATAAATAATTTAAAAATAGCATGCCTCATTTGCATATGAAAATAGCCTATTACCACCGCGCGTCACTATCAATAAAATAGATATTATTAAATAATTATATCTGTATAGCGGGCACTCAGAAGTTTTAGAACTGGTGGAATAGTGACACAGTTATACACTTATTTAATTCCTATAAATAATAGTGCGTGCCTACTGAGTGGGTATGTGCATTTAAGGTAGTAGGTCATAGATATATACACTTGGCTTCACTTATAATTGCTTCATAAGAGTGATGTGATATATGAATATAACATATATAAATATTGTCGTGTTACTGTATACTATATGGTACATTGAGTTGCCATCTCCGCCAACTTTATATGTACAAGCCATCGTACAGTTTCACCACTTCGTGCGTTTGACACATACAGAAAATACTATGACAGTAAAACAAATACAATTTGGTGCAATACATCATAGACAGATATGACAATGGCGTGATATACACATTATGCCAGCAGACTATACAAAAGACGAGATATCTGAGCATTTCTCCAATTAATCTGAAAATATAGTTTGATGTTTAAACATTTCAATCTGATGCGCAGCATATTGTTAATGTACAGTTTCGGGACGTGAGGGTAATAGTGTAATATTCCCCTCCAATATTGCCCACTGCATTGTGAATTGCCCGCTGCGACACGGCAGAACATGTTTATCACGTGATATGAAATGTATTAATGCAAAACCTAGAAATTGCAATGAGGTATAATAATATACAATATAAATAATGACAATCTGCCAGATTAAACAGCAAATAAAATGATACATACATGCCGTGTGCTACCTGCTTTCAAGACCGGTCACATACAAATACTGATTATCAAGGATCTTGAAAGTTTACACTGACCCGATAGACCACTCTGGATGTCGGGTCCACACTGGGTGTAAGAGCATGGCTTCTCAGATGCCCATTAGACATGGCACTTCAGTCTGTTAGGACCTATTTATCATGTTTATTCGGACTAACTGCTATAATTCTAACGGTTTACACCAGGAGTGTCAGATTTAAAAATATGACAGAAAACTGTTCCGACGTGTTCGGGGAACTGGCTGGAATGATCCGGAAGAGGCCAGCAGTCGAAGATTCTACACACTTTGTGCGCGCTCCGTTTGCTTTATTTCATCAAATTCGGTGGAATAATAATACATTGTGATAAAAATATTAGGAGTCCATCTGAAATCAGCTGCTTCTGCTGTTCACATCGATTCCCCTCCGTGTAACAAATACTACCAGTTTGGCAGTTTCGCCGAATAACTAACGGCTAGTGTGTCCTGATCTCAAGGGAACCGCTGCCAAACATGCCACCAATCCAGTATATCATCATGATCAGATCATGATCCCGTGGCATTACCAATGAGATGGCAGTTCAAACCGTCAGTCGTGTCATCATCTGGGTCAGCACATTACATTATTGGCTCGAAGACCTTCCCGGGTATTTGAGCCCAGGATTTAAGAGGTCAATAGCCATTGGTCCGTTTGTTTCCGAATTTACCAATATATGGGATACATTCGAAATATGTGCATTAAATTAAGGATGCAATGGAACGGTTAATTTAACCTAGCTAGTTCATTCTCCTATCGCACTATGTCGGTATGTCAAACCCTGAAAAGAGCTGAGTGTGAGTGCAAGTCTTATTGTTAAGTGTTATCCTATACGATGATGATATTTGAACGTTGGTCAGGACAAAGCAGATCAAGCAGGGAATGATCCATATGAGGTTGTGCTATGCAATATATTATTTAATATGTGTTGTGGTCCAGCTACGGTCGTTTCGCGGTTTATCGTTATATACGAACTGCTATTGTTCGAATTCAGTTGCGGCGTTTATCTATTGTTATTTAGTTGGATGACAATTTGTTACACTCATCCTGTAGACGAGAGAAACGGAGAAGATAACACGGTGGTATGGAATTTGCTCAGAATTTGTGAGATGCAGTAAGTGAGTGCAAGTATCAGGCCTGCAGTTGTTTAGCCTTCAGGGCCAAATCTAGTAGCTTATATTTCGTGAATTTGATATGGAAATGGTCACATACATGTACCATACCGCCGGTGATGATCCGAAATTTTCAAAGGATGATTCAAATAAGTGGCAGAGTTTTATATAGAACATAAAGCTTAGTCCGATGATTATGTCCGGCTCCTAAATTATGTGTATAAATACACGTACGCATGGCTGTGCTCAAAATCTACGCATAAACGTGTTTTGCATTGTCTAACGTTTCTAGCGCAAACATACAATTATGTACATAATACAATGGTTGTCTGTATCATAATCATTAGTAAATATAATGCAGGTATCACGTGGGTGTAATAATAATCATACCCCACGCAACGAGTTGTGGGGTGGGGGTATACTGAAGTCAGGTTGTCCGTCCGTCCGGGCCAACGTCCAGAGGTTTAAGAGGTTAGGGGCGTGGCCTAGCACAAAAGATTCCTTTGATTTATTCCGTAAGCTCCTAAACTCTATTTTTGTTTAGGGGCTTTTTCTTTGATCTTCAAACAATGGAAATACCCCATAAACCCGAAATGTTGTCCATCCGTCCGTCCGTCCGTCCGTCCGTGTGTGCGTGCGTGCGTGCGTGCGTGCGTGCGTGCGTGCGTGCGTGCGTGCGTCCGTGCGTGCTTCCGTCCGTCCGACGGACGTCCGTCCGTCACTAAACTTAACTTCAGAGAAATATGTTATAATTTCTATTTCCAACATCTAAAATACTTAATATTTCACACATGCATTCCTGTAAGGCTCTACTACCATGCTGTGTCAAATCCACGACCGTCCAACCCCCGCTGATCCCAAGGTCAAGGTCAAATACTTGGTCTCTTTACAAAACTTTACATCAGAGAAATATGTTATAACTTCTATTTCTTGCAATGAAAATTCTTAATATTTCATGCATGCATTTCTATAAGGCTCTACTATCATGCTGTGACAAATCCCCGCTGATCTCGAGTCTCTTTACAAAACATAACATCAGAGAAATCAGTTATGCCTTCTATTTCCTTGCTCGGATCTGCTTCACATTTCACACGTATTGCTCTAATGGATCTCTACCACCCTGTGACAGATTCACGTCCTTGCCGCCCCCGCTAAGCCCAGAGTCAAGGTCTCAAGCCCACACACTTGGATTTTCTTTTACATATTTAGGGGTACATAGGCCCACGCAGGAGGTATTCTGTAATCCTCTCTTACTGACCAATCTAGTTGATAATATTAATACTACATTTGAATGCACACGGTCCATGCAGCTGTTCATGGTCATGGATTGGGATAGATAAGTTGGTATTTATCTGTTATCTTCAAATGCGACTGCTACAATAGAAAGAAGATAACAGTCATATTTCGTAATTTCAATTGCATTATCGGTCAGCAAATTTGACATCTCTTTTATTAGGAATGGAGCCATCATTTCATTGAAGTTGGAACCAAATTTTAAGCCAGCTTCTGGAAAATCCCACTAGTAGTGATGTAATTCCTTTCACCGATTTACAGTTTAACTGTTACCACCGACTACCATTTTGCTGCAGATAAGACACATAGACACCCCCGCTGGAAACTGTCCAAAATCTGTATTACAAGATATTTCAGCATTGCACACTTCTACATAATCACCACAAACACTGTAATACCTTAACACACAACAATTGTGCATGATAAAGCAAAACTAACTGAATTTAACAATACGAGAACTCAATGGTATCGCTGGCGCAGCCGAATACGTAGTTTTCAGTCATGTGACCACACTCGCGAGGGTATGCGCGGGAAATAGGAATGCTATATTTAGCAAAACTAGCTTTGTAACGCTAGTTTTTTTTTCCAAAACTGTTTTGCTCACAGTTCATCCACCCAGGGCCTTTAACCATTACAATGCTGAATGAAATGTTGTCTGCACATTAGAATTATTTCCATTGAATTGCTGCCCGGTCGGATGAAGCTTCAAACCGAGATCTCGTCCCTACATGACCATATCTGTTGCGGGGACATATAACCCACTGACTTTCTTAGTTTCTGAAATGCTGCCATGGTTTATTGACAGAAAACAACATATATAACAACAGCAGACGACACTGTTGGTTCCCTCATTCTAAGGGTTAAAATATAACTTGTACACACTAGGTTCCATGCAATTGTCAAAGAGGCTGGATCTCAAGTACGCATCAGCTGTTTGAAGTGAATACGACTGCGGATATTTCCCTGTTTACCAGACGAAATTCAATTCCTAGACCACAACAGGAGGTGACCTCTTGTTGATAAACCATGATAATTAACTTTGTAAAGAATCCATTGACCAGTAATTGACCACCACTTAAAACTTCACATGATTCTGTGAAAATCAAACAGGTGGACTGCTTATTGATTTTCTACAAGGGAAATATGCTTGCTAAGCGGCAAGCGAACCCCCAGTCTGGACTATCAATACCCAGAGACCGTGGGAAAAGCAGACATACAAGTGTCAATTTTGCTCTCTTTTTTACCGGCGCCATTACTTTTGCCAAATTTTGTTTTCTTGTGCGACATTCGCGAAGTAATTTGTAAAGTGTGACATTTTCAGAAGACATTGTAAAATGTGCAGTTTTTCATTCATTTTCTACACGGATCCCACACATTGTATTTCACAAGAAAGACTACAAAATACACATTTTATAACTTTAATAGTATTTAGTTCATCGAATGCGTGATCTGAATTTTTTTGATTAACTTTTGCAATTGTTCAAATAAAAGGCGCATTTACGACGTTGTGACAAAATGTGACACCTATTTTAGCATACTATGAAATATAAGCGACTGTGAATTAACCAAGCAAACCAGTGACACGTGTCTCTTTAACCCATACTAACCTGTGTATGATAACCATGATCAGATGATAAGTATAACGATTAAACATTGTTTGAGTAAATATAGTGTTGAACCGAACCATAATAATATCCTGTGTCCATAATGTCTGCGAACAGGTACCGCATTGCACCAGTTAATGATACTGTACAGTGGAATCACATCAGTGTCGTAAATGTTCACCACTTCATTCTCATCACTGCTCATCATGCTCATCGGATATAGCACTCCCAATCACACACAAGAATAGCCGACTACTTGTATGATTATGATATTTGACACCTTTTCAAAATGTCCGATCCATGTGTCGCTTTGGACTTCACTGGGAAACGAAAGTATACGTGTACAATACGACTATTTATAATGAAACTATATATGCAAATCATCAACATAAGTACCATTATATTGCGATCAGCAACCAACGTAATTATGCTCAAATATGGAAGTGTGTACTGGTGCTCTGTTGGTGGCCCACGGCGTAAGGTTCTAATTTTCCGTCGGAACCAGATTTCGCAGAGTGGGTGAGACATGAATTTTCATATTATTATCAAGTGAAAAAATTTGGCTAGCATGACACATGCCGTAAGCATATTGACTCACCAACCATGTACAAAAGAGGAACCTATCCGACCCGGACGAGATAACAAAACTTGGGTGTTTACTGTTTTTCATTGTATTTATCTGTACCGCAAACCTTGCAGTGCCGCAGGTGAAATTACAGTTGTAGCTCCTCCAAACAGGATATCCGGGGACCCTTCAAGAGTGTCGGGTTTAGAAATGTTTTTCACTATATGCCCAGTTTTTGTATGGTGCAAATTGTATTTACAACACATTATGACATTATTAGAAAACAATTAGCTCGGTTGTCTCGTAGAATGCAACTGATTACCGTTTGTATCACCTTTTAAACCCTTACACTGCTGAATAACGTTTTGGGTCTGCTGCTGATTTTTTCTTTCCATTTTTTCCTATCAAAAAAACATACTTTGACAGCACTTTAGAATTCTGAAAACCATGTTTTATGGAGAAAACGGCAAAAACATAAAACAACAGCAGACAACAATTTTCGTTCCCAGCATTTAAGGGTTAATGGATTTATGCTAACGTTCATGGAACATCAAGGTGCTGATACAAGGTCCCCAGGTACTTGCTAATGGGGCACTCTGTGGTTTTATAGCCGTAGACCAGTCCTGGCTGTGGCTGACACTATCGGTCTTGTGAAATGTAGAGCGCTAACATGTTTCATCCGTTGATTCAAACTGACCCCAACATGCCCAATGCGTCTTTTAGCATGTTTATAAGATCCGACAACGATGTGGTTAGTTTTTTTTGTCTGCCATCATGGAAGCAATGGGCAGCTGATATAACGCACAAATAATATTTTCACATGCTTATGCACCATAGTGATAAATTAGCATAAACAATGCTGTCCTGATCTGGGTCTACTCTGTTCGCAAAAACTCACTCTGTGGCTATTCAGTAAAAATAAACGCTGGACTACAAACATAGTTACCGATCTTCTATTAATAATATTTTGCAAATGGAAACGACTAGGCTGCGATCCTTCATTAACTAGAAATTGTCGCTTGTCCAAGCGCATGTCTATCGCCCTCGACACATACATGCATCAACAAGTGAAAGTGCAAGTGAATGGTTTAATGTCCGAGCAAAAGGTCATATATAACGGGTAGCTGGGCATACTATGAACATATTGTGATGCCCTAGCGAGGTTTTGAACCCACAACACCACCGATTGGAAATCCCGGTGTTTCTAACCCTAGGCCACAACCCATCATTACATGCAGTCAAACAACAGTAAAATGAGAGTTGTCGTTCTTTGCACCAGACACCGAGAGTCCATGGTTTAATGCAAGTGTGGAAATATGATGACAATGAATCAAAGAGTAATCAAGTTACAGGCCCGTACGCAGGAATTAATTTAGGGGGGGGGGGGTGCGTTTATACATTGTTTTTTGTTTGCACATTACGGACAGACTCTCGGCAGGTTTAGCAATTTCACGCCCTAAATAACTGGAATGGGATTTTGATATGTTAACCCATTCCATCATCACAAAATTATTTTCATACCAGTCCATTTATGAACATGAGTTTTTTTGGTTTCTCAAAATTATGATAAATTACGTATATGCAAATGTGGCAGATCCTGATGAAACGGCTCGTCACGAGCCGCTCATCTGGATCTACACTTTTTTTGCCAATACCACAATTACATGCATGTGTGGTTGAACGGTTAAGGGGGTGCGTACCACCCGTCGCACCCCTATGCGTACGGGCCTGAGTTATATAGTACATGTAGTGATATTGTATGGGTCACTACCTGCTCTGGTATCAAGTATTTACGTAAATCACATTATGGCCCGTGTATCTGTCTAGCTCAAACCTTTATATTTTTACACACTGGATCCATCCTTTTCATAGCTGAATATTGTTTTCGGACTGACAATACTACTAAGTTTTCTTCCTGAACAAAAGTATATGTTGTTTATCCGTCATTTGAACGACCGAACAAAGACTGTTCTAAATGGGTGGTAAACAACATATAATGTTTACACTGGTTCGCCATCAGGACAACGTGAGTTATATTGCGATGGCGCGTCATCGACTTTTCTCTAGTTATTGCTTGTCTTAAGGTATTTGTTAATGTGCTGCAATGATGGTTGTGTTGTATTACATTTATATTAATTATAAATTATTTTGCTAGAAAATTCAACAAGAGACTGGAGGAGAAAAAGCATAGCTCGACTACGAGGGATTGTTCGGATGTACGCATAAGCTTGACAAACAAGGTTGTGACGCGGACCTGCATAAAAACTTAACCAAGGTGACTAAAAACCTTAATCAGGGAAATTAAAGTAAGTAATTCAAGGTTAAATGTATGCCAATGGTGGCCGCGGCCTGCATAATAAACCTTAACCAAGGTTGCTAGGGCCAGGAATATTCATATAACAAGCTTTACTAAAAACCTTAACCAAGTGGGAATTAAGTAAGTAATTTCAAGAGGAAATGTAGGTCAATGTCAAATATAGATCAGGGGTTATTTTGATGTACACCTATGAGAAAAGGTTGTCCAAGTTGGTGTCTGTATGCACACAGTATTCATGCACAAGCTTGACTAGAAACCTTAACCAAGGGGAATTAACTATGTAATTAAGTTAAATGTAGGTCAAGGTCAATATAAGTCAGGGGTTATTGATGTAATAACACTAGGAGATGAAGTTTGTTCAATATTGTGGGTGTAGTGCCAGAGTATTCCATATACACAGCTTGACTGAAAAACCTTAACCAAGGGGAATTAACTAAGTAATTCAAGAGGAAATGCTAGGTCAAGGTTCAAAATAGATTCAGGGGTTATGATGTACCTATCCCTATGAGAAAGGTTTGTCCAATATGGTTTCCTGTATGCACAAATATTCCATGGTACAAGCTTGACTAAAAACCTTAACCAAGGTTGACTTAAAACCTTAACCAAGGGGGAATTAAGTAAGTAATCAAGAGAAATGTAGGTCAAGGTCAAATTAGATCAGGGGTTATTATGTACATCGCCATGAGAAAAGGTTTGTCACGTATGGTGTCTGTATGGCACTAATAGTATTTTCCATGTACAAGCTTGACTAAAAACCTTAACCAAGGTTGACTAAAAACTCTTAACCAAGGGGAATTAACTAAGTAATTCAAGAGGAAATGAAGGTCCACGGTCAACTAATTAGATCAGGTGTTATGATGTACATCACTAGGAGAGGAAGTTGGCAAGTATGGTGGGTGTAGGGCCAGTAGTATTGCCATATTGCCAGGTGACTAAAAACCTAACCAAGGCGTGACGCGACGCCGACGACCGACGGCCGAAGCCGCTGAAAAAACGGCCGGTGTGACAACATAAGCACTACTTATTCTTCGAAATAGTCGAGCTAAAAACTATAAGTACATGTATATATATGATTTTACATGCGAACTTTCGCGTTACAAAATGAATAATATGTTCATCATGTCATAGGGTTAAGTTTTAATAATGGTATTTTCATAAACCATACCATAAACATATAGGAATAATGGGATTGATAGGCATACGACGTTTTTTACCGCAACTGAGCGGGATGCGGGGGGGGGGGGGGGGGGATAAGCGAGGTTTCAACGACCCTGGGGAATTAACAGCACCATAATCAGAGCTAAACGGTAATTGGACAGCAAACACAATCCTAGGATGTAATTGGCTTGTTAGAGCTGGCTGGCACAACATTCGGAGCTCGTGTGGAATTCAAAAGTATTTTGCTACTCTATAAATGTAAACTAATCTGCTCCGTGGAACTAACCTAATGTTAAAAAATTTAATGAATTCAATAAATACCACAAGCATGGACGGATCACCGCAAAATGAGATCTGCCAACATGACTGTCATGCTAGTCAAGCTAACCACTCCTAACGGTCTGCACAACAGGGCAACATGTTGAAATGCCCCCAAGTGGCTTGCAATTACATCTCCACGTGTGAGAAGAGAGGACACCTGAAAATAAAAACAGAGAGGGTTCAGTGGTTTATCAGATTACCAGCAATGATAATGATTACTATAGTTACAGATAGCATGATTGCGTTTAACAATAATCAAATATATGGACCGTTTCAACTGTCTTACTCATCGTGTGTAAAAATGTTTTCACCCTGGATTAATGGGCATACATTAAACAAATACTATCACAATGATGTCGTGCAGTTAATACGGCTTATCCAAGGAAACTGGTTAATGAATAAACAACTTTCCAGATCCATTTGTTTCCGCGGACACTGTATAAACATGATTGGTAATCTCCACGTATACCAAATATTAGTTTGCGTATGCGCGCATTTTGTTATGACATACGATGACTTCTTGAAATGTATTTGCATTTTGTTTGTTAGAAGTATAGTAATGTTTAACCATTTACTAGATATGTTCATGATGTTTGCCAAAAAGCATGAAACGTGCATGACAAATACAACGCGCAGTCTGAACAGGGTCACACTGATTGCCAAGAATTATAATGATGAATTTAGTAGTAATTAATTCACGATACTACAGACAAAATGTCTGTCAAAAGAAAAGGAAGAACGCATGTTGATTATAAATGGCATAATGCACACAAATATGTCGAAATAGTAACATTTATCCTAAATGCCAAGGGTTTGATTCATAGTTCCGTTCATCCGAAGTACGATCAAATTATCTGGGGAAAATGGGCAGTTGACCTGCTGCAAATATAAAAGACGGATACGCACAGCGTTTATAAACATGGAATAACAATGAATAATCAAAGTGGTTGATTAATAAACATAATGTTAGCTAGCATGGATATAGCATGATATGGCAACTGTACATGAACATGATGATCATGATAAAATACAACTACATATATGAAGGAAATAAATGCTCAAACGTGATGACAACTGACATATTTTGAAGTTTTATGTTACTTGGGGGGTGGTGAAACATTTTATCGGCATTTACATTATCTACAAAGAGTCAATGTTGTGGTCACATGTATAACATGTCGTCGAATTATCATGAAAGGAAGGCACGTATCCAGACCTGTTTATGAAGGGCGGATCTTCGAAGGCCCAATGGGCTGAGGTATATAGGGGGGTCTAAAATTGGAACCTTGATGCTAAAAAAGGTATTCGAGGCTGGGCGGGGGGGGGGGTGGGTCGACGCTTGCTCCCCCCCCCCCCCCCCTGGCTACGGCCTGCATGATAATAGGAATGAAACCGAATACAATTCACCATCGCTATCATGATTATCAAGGTTATGGCCAAAGTGTATCAAAATAAACAAGGAATTAACACACGCTGTAAACAATATTAAGTCATCATTGATGTGTGTTAGGGCATCCCTTTTAAATTGTGTAGAAATGATAGATACTGAAAATAACTGATACAGGTTATTTACAATTTTACAACGGAAGGGAGGCAAATCTCACACAACTAGAAGAAATAACTGTATCAGGTTATTTCGAACGTAACAGTTACATCCCTGACTGTTTAACCCTTAAAACCCTGAACAGAATTTTGTCGTCTGCTTCTTTTGTTTACTAATTTTGAAATTATGTAATAAATACTGCTTTAGCAACGCACTAGAATCATCTCCATTGGTGACAATTCTGATGCGCCGCTGAAACAGCGTTATTTTAGGTAACAACATACATGTATAGTAAAAAGCAGCAGACGACCATTTACGCCTTCCAGGTTCGATATGGTTAAAGTATGGAAGGATGTAATTACTACATTCTTGGAACTACAATGTTGGAAACACACAGCCGTCATCATAAGTATATATAGACTTGTATTTCCGTTGGGTGGAAAAGAGTACATCAAAGTAGTTGCAAATATTGATTAAACCAGCTTGTCTCAGTAATCTAATGACGTCGACGTGTCCCCTAATCATATTCGATCCTGAATCATCGTTTAATGTACGTGCCGTGATGTTACCCATTCCCACAGGGGACAAATACACTGTAGGGTATAACTGTGACAATGCATGTGCGTAGGTATTTGGTACATATTCATGAATTGAGGTAAAGTTACATATAGGCCATAGGGCCGGTGTAGCTGAATACCGACACTTAAACATTGCGAATATATATATATATTGTTTTACACATGTCACTATAATAAATAAATTACTTACTTATTTACTCACTCACTCACTCACTCACTCACTCACTCACTCACTCACACTCACTCACTCACTCAACTCACTCACTTAACTTACATACTGACTTATAGCATATTAAGATGAATTCATGTATGAAATATCAATGCGCTCCCTGAAAACATAAGTTATACAAAATTTAACCCAACGTTAAGTTTATGAACGCACTAAGTTGGTGATTTTCTACAGCATGAAATAGCTATTCACATGAGGAATGCATGTATTAATGTGCTAAGTGAGTGACCTTGGGGAAAGGGTTGGGGGTGGAGTCATGGTTTGGCTGAAGCACAATACAGGATCATCAGATGAATGCATGTATGAAATATCAAGGCGTTCCCTGTAGACGAAACAGAAGTTATAAAAAGACAATACTCCAACGGTTAAGTTTTATGATGTTCATTCCTGAGAAATGTGAGGGGTCATGGATTTGCTGTAGCATGACAGAGTTCACATCAGATGAAATGCATGTATGAAATATGAGGTGTTCCCTGTAACCGAACAGAAGTTACACTAACATTTACCCCAACATTAAGTTTATAACATGCTAATTTGTGACCTTGACCCTTGTTGGTACAGGTTGGTGGTGGGTCGTGGATTTGCTACATCTTATATAGATCAATGTGAGGAATTGCATGTATGAAATATTTACCCCACACGTTAGTGTATGAATGTGGCTAAGTTGTGACCTTCATGTAGGGGTAACGGGTGGGCGAGTGGTCATGGATTTGATATAAGCTCGATAGAGTATCATCAATGATTCATAGTATGAATATCAATGGCGTACCATGAAAGAAACAGATGAATAAGACAATTATCACCAACAATTAATTTATGAATGTGCAATGTTAATGACCTTGACCTTGGAACAGTGATGGGGTGGGTAAGGATTTGCGAATAGCAGGATAGAGTAACATCAGATAATGCATGTATGAAACATGAGGCGTTCACCTGTAAAGAAACAGAAAGTTACCACAACATTGTACCCAAACGTTAAGTTTAGACATGCTAATTTGTGACCTTGACCTTGGAGTAAGAGTTGTGTGTGGGTCGTGGATTTTGCTACAGCATGATAGAGGGACATCTTAGGGAATGCCATGTATGAAATATCCAAGGCGTTCCATGAAAGGAACATATGTTAAAAGACATTTTACCCAACGTTAAGTGTATGAATGTGTGCTAAGTGTGTGATCTTGACCTTGGGGTAAGGGGTGAGCGGTGTGTCATGATTTCTAGAATCCAATAGAAAAACATCAGATGAAAGCATGTATGAAATATCGAGGCGTTGCATAAATGTAAACAGATTTTTATAAAAATTTTACCCCAATGTTAAGTTAATGAATGTGCTAAGTTGTGACGTTGAATCTTTTGGGGGGAAAGGGGTGGGGGTGGATCATGGTTAACGCACGATAGAGGATCATCAGAATGCATGTATCAAATATGAAGGTGTTCCCTGTAAATAAACAGAAGTTACACATCATTTACCCCAACGTTAAGTTTATGAACATTCTAAGTTTGTGACCTTGAACTTGGGGTAAGAGTTGTGTGGTGGGTCGTAGATTTGCTACAGCATGATAGAGGGTCATCTGATGAATGCATGTATGATATATCAAGGGGTTCCATGAAAGGAAAGCAATGTTATAAGACATTTACTCCAACGTTAAGTTTATGAACATGCTAAGTTTGTGACATTGACCTTGGGGTCGTGGATTTGCTACATCGTGATATAAGGTTATCAGAGGAATGCATGTATGAAATATCAAGGCGTCCCATGAAAGGAAACATATGGATAAGACATTTACACCACGTTAATTTATGAAGTGCTAAAGTTTGTGACCCTTGAACTTGGGGTGAGGGAGGGCGGTGGGGCAATGGATTTGCTATACTTGATAGAAATATTATCAGATGAATTCATTATGAAATATCAGGCGTTCCATGAAAGGAAACAGATGTTACACAACAATTACCCCAAAGTTAAGTTAATGAATGTGCTAAGTTGTGACCTTGACGCTTAGGTAAGGGTTGTGTGGTGGGTCTTGGATTTGTCACAAACATTAAAGAGGGCATCTGAGGAATGCAAGCATGAAATATCCAAACGTTCCATGCAAGGAAACATATTTTATAAACATTATACCCACAAAGTTAAGTTTATGAAGGTGCAAACTTTGTGACCTTGACCTTGGGTAAGGCGTGTTTTGGGTTCATGGCTTTGCGATAGCGCCATGAATATCATCAGATGAAATGCATGTATGAAATATCAAGGCTTTCCATGAAAGAAAACAGAATGTTATAAGACATTTACCCCCAACGTAAGTTTATGAATGTGCCAAGTTTGTGACCTTGACCTTGGGTAAGAGTTGGGTGGTGGGTCTTGGATTTGCTACAGCAAGATAGAGGGTCACTACTCCCCCGAAATATTTAGCCCAACGTTTTAAGTTGTGGACGCGACGCACCGCCGGGGGTATGTCATAAGCCTTTCTGCACTTCGTGCAGGCTGAGCTAAAAATGTGAAGGTTACAAAAGGTCAATGCCAATGTTAATTGGAGAATGAGTGTGTTCCAAATGCCTTTCATGCATCGAGTGTCCAAATATTGAAGCAATCCGTAAATTTAATACCATAATAATTCCAGAACAAAAATATTTACACATTCCCTAACATTTGATTGGCACGTAGCAAGTCCTCTGTCCAAAATTTATATCCCAGTAAACTCCCACGCCGAACTACTTTCCGTACCTGAGCGCAGAATTAAATAATTCTTAAGAAACGGAATAAAACAAATTTTCTTGATGAATTTATTTAAAATGCTGAATTAAAAGGAATTAATGGCTTTTTGTGGAATATATCGGGGATATAAACTTTGGAAAAGTCGCGGGAATACAGACGAGGCCTTGGAAAAAATTACAATTTATCGAAAAAAAAAAATCAAAAGAAAAAATTTGTGAAAGTAAATAAAGGTCAATGTCATGTTAATGGCGGCATGGGTGTGTTCCAAATGATCACCCGTATCAAGTGCCCAAATACTAAAACAATCATATTGTAATTAAAGTTATCACCATGAGACGAAGCTTGTATAAACTTTTTTGCCATTTCCTGACTACGACGACGACGAACGGCGACGGCGACGACGACGGAAAACGCGGCGACAACGTTTAAACCAACGAAAACCATCGTTTTCTAATTATAGAACAAAAGCGAATTTCACAAATGATGCGTTGAAAAAAACGAAAGACGTTTAAATAGCAGAAAGCCGGGAATTAAAACCGTTTCTTGGCCGTTTCTATTCTATGCTGTCGTTGTACCATTCGTTTTCGATTCACTTGTTTCCTTTGGGCTTCAGGCAATCTTTCCCTGTACCACAATCGGACAAGTTGACATAACAATTGTGTCTGATCGTCCGCAAAATGCATAACCCTGTCAAAGCCCGTTACCCTGAATTCGTACGACTAAAATGTTTGGTAATGCAAAATTAGAATCGTCTGGAAATTTTCAATTGAATGATTAACATTTATTTAAAGCATAGGCTGCATATGCAGTCTATGTCGAATAAAATGTAAATCAAATAATTTTTTTTACAAGAAAACTCAGTTAATAGCGAATTTACAGACTATTATAATTTTGCCACTTACATTTTCAGTAGTACAAATTTAGTGAACAACCCCCTGACCTAACAATTCCTGGATTTATGGGTCTTCAAAGTAAAGGGCTCATCAGCTACGGCTGTGCGCGGTTCACGAGCCTTACCATGAATATTGGCTTCAGTTTCTTCTTTACAGTGGTATTTATGGGTACCGTTTGTTCTCTATATTGCGTGCATGTTCATATTCCGCATTTACCAGAAATACGATACAAATCCAAATAAATTATTAATCTAAGCATATCTAATGTGGGGCCAAACTTCGTACGACTAAATGTTCATAAGCGCAAATTTAGAATCGTCTGGAAATTTCAATTGATGGATTTTTACATTTATTGAACATAGGCTGCTCAATGAATTACAAATCCAATAATCGTTGTTAATGTGAGATTTACATAAATTTTGCATTGTCGTACGAAGCTTAAGTGAAACGGCCCGTTTCATCCGACTTTCTACATGCCTTAGTAATTTAAATTGATATTTTGTACAGTGGAACCCTCTCTATAACCGACACAATATACATGTTAGTTGTACATAATTTTGATTTCTTGCCATTATACCTCCAATGATAATGTATGTTTCATGATCGCAAAACAACTCACGCATGTATTAGAAGTATCATATGTCTGTTACACAGAAATGGAACCTCTCTAAACCGGACACCATGGTGACCTTCCAGTGTGTCCGGTTAGAGAAGTTCCACTCTAGTGTTTTGCTTCAACATTTCAGGTCTGCAGTATAGAGGATATGACTGGAAACGCGAAGAATTATAAAATGGCTGTACAAACCGAAATGTAAGTGAAGAGGGGCTGGCTGGCTCCTCGGGAGGGGGGGGGGCAGTTTCACTAAACTTCGTACGACTAAAATGTTCAGATTTAGAATAGTCTGTAATAAAATGAAATATCTATGTAACCAGACGAACACAAACAAAATATTATATGTACTGGTTTACAGTTGAATGTAGTTTTCGGTACACAACATTCTCATTGAACTGCGTATATTTGGTCTAGACCTTCAAATTCAAGATCCGCCAAATTGGAAACCTGAATAAACAAAAGTTCTGTAGTCAGATTAGGTCAAAGTATAAATTGTATGAGGCTTCCTCTCTTAACAGTTACCATGTATTGAACAATTTAGAGTTCCAGTAATCATAATTTTAAAATAAAAGATGGCAGACATCTACACTCTTGATAAACAAATATTAATAATGTATGCGGATATAGCTGGCAACACAAACACCATCTGTTTCCACTGATTGCATCATGGCAATCCTTATAAATGGTAACTTTCTCACGTTTAGCACCATCTTTATTATAAGCTCTCTCTCCACCCTCCAAATCATAAACCTTTTGATATATCTTGCAACGTATCTAATATTGAGTTTTGTATATAACGGCCTATCACAGCTAAGTCGTGTAAGGCCGGGCTAAATAGAATGAAAAGGCCTGATGTCATACACAACCCAAAGTCACTTATTCCATCTCGAAAAGTACTCATATTAGCACTAATTGTATTGCCGTTTTAATGGGGTATGACAGATTTCCCCCTCACATACCAGAAGGCCGAAAATCAAATGAGGCCATAAACCAGTCGGCAATCCGGTGAAGAGAAACACTGATCGTTACATTATCCTCGTCACTGTGCTCGCAACCGACCACACACCGAGCGTATATAGATAGACAATGTAATTATTTTGTAACATGACCGCACAAATCACATGCAGAATTGGCAAACACATCACGGATGCTCAAGGGGCCAGCATCTCTGATCCGTAAGATAGATCTTGGTCTATAATATGGATTATGAACTAGAAAACCGGGCTTAATGACAACGTCATGAAAACGGTAAACGACGTCAGAAAAACGACGATTCTTATTGTCTAACCGTTCGCCGTAAAAGTTTATATTTTCCTCCCATTTAAGTTTATTGGTGTCAGGTAACATAAAGTGTAAACAGAAACCAGAAAATGATAACCTTACTGAAACTTTCAACTAATAGGAACTCGATGCTCAAGAACACATATTATGACGTCATAGACGGACATCAACACTTGTGACGTCACCAAACGTGAATCCTGTGGTGACCAAAATATTATAGCAAGGATACTTCACAGCACGATTTCCTCGCAGCATCCCTGACTTACAAATGCTTGAGGCGCTGTACATTGTCGATTAAACTGTCGTTCTTGACATTGTCCACTCCTTTTTCGTCGGTTTCCTCATGAATTCAAAATGGTGAACGCATAATTTAACCTGCTACATATCAGCGAAGTATTCACTTACAACTGCACTTTGATTATTAAATAACCTTAAATATGAACCCTAAGTGTATGCCAACGATATCTTGGTAAATTGATACTTTTGAACAATTATAGCCAGTACTTAGGGAATGATATGCCATTTAATGCCACTCACTTTTATCAGAAACAGAGGTAGAACACGCAGTTTTTAATACATATATATCCGGGTTTGAATGAATTTGGCAAAACCAAATGCATCAAAATCTCTCTAAAAGATGCAGAATCAGTGATTTCAATGCAGCTTCTTGATTGTTTGTGTATAAGCAATACATAATGCACAAAACACACAGTGAGGTCGGTGAGTTTTCGAAAAGTCTTGAAAGTTAAATTGGAATTTGATGGTCACAAACTGCTTTTTAGCACGATTTGTAGTATCAAATCCCCAACTTATCATTTGACGCAAGATAATGTATATCAAGGCGATGGTTATGCGATCTTCACGAAAGACACACGGCGACAATTATAAGGTATCTACCTACCAAATCTGCCCGACGGTCGTGTTTTTGTCACAAAGTAATGTTAAAGCGCTACTGCAGATGTAAACGTGCAATGTCTACAAACAAATATTCCATATGCAGAAATTCCATACACATCCTTTCTGATATAATATTGGAATAGAAAACAAATATCGTGAAAATTACGTGTGTGCACAATCATAGTGATCAGGCGACGTAGGGTGGGGATTGGGGATTCGGGTACAAGTGCCCATTGGGAATATAAGTTTCATAGAACCTGAATGCCCAAATCCGATGTTTCTGAAATGTCTATCATATTGAAATGAAAAAAAAAAAAAAGAAAAACAATAAAGTGTAAGTGTGTACGTGATCTTTTAATCACTTTTCTATTTATGTTGGTTCTGTATTAATTAAAATAACACCACTTTATCATGGTATGAACGTCCATTCGTCCACAAGCATATCTAAAATGAGCTTCCGCTGAGGCGGATTTATATGGAGATGGGCATCCATATGCATAACTGCAACTGCAACATCCAATTAAGTATTATATTTACGCGCTTGGGCTATGGTCCCGCGGATCATTTCGAAGAATTTTAAAGCAAATATGTACATAAAGTTGTACGGTCACTCGTGTGGCTTATGTTGAAACTGCCAACACATCACATTATTACCAGCCACCGATCATCCCGGATATGTTGCTTGTACGAGTTTTCGATTGCCAGTGTTGTTTGAATAACCAGTAACGCTTTCCCAAATAAAAAGGGATTTTCCCAAAAATTCCCTTTTATACAGCATAAATCAGCGTTTTCGATACAACCAAATTCCATTATTGGTACATTTTTTTTACGATTGTATGAAATATCATACATTCGTAAAGACCATATTTTCAAAAAAATCCCTTCTATACAGCATAAATCAGTGTTTTGATACAACAAAATTCCCATTATTGGTACATTTTTTTACGATTGTATGAAATATCATACATTCGGAAAGACATAATTTTCAAATCAGACCAACCATGTACAATAGTCTTGGTTTGAATGAGTACCATTACTGAATATATACCCAAAAAAAGCACAAGGCGTGCCAATTTTTGTATTTTTTTTAATAAATAATAACAGTTTCTTACATGAACACAAAACATTGCGAACGTATGAAATTTCATACAATAAAACAAACTCATTGATCGCTTTTCCATCATTGGTGATCTGTTTTGAAATTACGATCGAAATAAATAATACTGACTATATACAGCTTTAACTAAGTCTCAGAAACAAATATTTGAGCGAACGTAGAAATTTCATACAATCAAAAAAACAGTCACTGAGACAGTTTTTTTTTCCATTATTGTATTGTAATGAAATTACATACTATCGAAATACATAAACTGGACAATATACAGCTTAACTAAGTCTCATAAACAAACATTTGCGAACGTATGAAATTGCATACAATCAAAAACAGTCAATGAGACAGTTTTTCCATTATGGTGATTTGTAAGAAATTACATACGATCAAAATAAATAATACGGAACCTATATACAGGTTTAACTAAGTCTCAGAAAACAACATTTGCGAACGTATAAAATTCATACAATCAAAATCATTGTGGTTTTTCCATCATTGTGATTATTTGAAATTACATACGACCGAATAAATAATACCTCGGACTATGCAGCTTTTACTAAGTCTCAGGAAACAAAATATTTGCGAACGTATGAAAATTTCATACATTCAAAAACATCATGAGACCATTTTTTCCATTATTGGTGATTGAGTAATGAAAATTACATACGATCAAAATAAATAATAGTTGTTCGCCATTGATTGATTGTAATGAAATTACATACGATCGAAAAAAATCATTAACGATTCCAAACTTAAGTCTCAAATAATAAGTATTTGCCGAAACAATGAAATTTCCTACAATCAAATTCAGTCAAATTCACAGTTTTTTTTTATTTGTGATCGTCTGAATTACATATCGAACGAAATAAATAATACTGGATTCTAAAACATTGAGTTCAGTTAACAAGCATTTGCGAACGTATGCAATTTTATACAATCAAACACAGTCATGTGACAGTTTTTTTCATTGATGATGTATGAACTTACAATACAATCTAAAATTCATAATCGGATTCCAAACTTTAAATCTCAAATATCAAGTAAATGCGAACGTATGAAATTTCATACAGTCAAATTCAGTCAAAGTGATAATTGTATTGAAATTATATACGATCGAAAAAAAATCATAATAGATTCCTAACTTTAGTCTCAAATAACAAGTATTTGTGAACGTATGAAAATTTCATACAATCAAAACACAGTCAAAGTGACAGTTTTTTCACATTGGTGATTTTATGAAATTACATACTATCGAAAAAAATCATAATCGGATCCAAAGTTTTAAGTCTCAAATAACAAGTATTTGCGAACGATGAAATTTCATACAATCAAATGAATAGTTTTTTCCATTGATTATTGGTTCAAATTACATACGATGAAAATAAATAATTTTGCACTCTTGACTTCAGTAAGTGTTAATAAACTAATTGCAAATTACACGTTATTGCTGTACATAAGTATTAACAAATATTACTGCAAACAGCAGTGTTCCAGTTGTTTATATCAACTTTGGCGAATTGTACGGAACACGAAGTTACATGTAAATCTAATGGAATCAAACACATATCCTGATTGTAGAACTAAAAGTGTGATATTTCATAAAATCAACAACACAATGAACATATTTACAAATACACAGGTATCTATAGACAACTATCAATCGCATGAAATGTCATACAACAAACATAACACAAAAGTTTTTCCAAGATGAACAAATGAAGTAAGAATATTATATACGAGTTAATACAACCAGTACATTGAGTAAACAAAGTAACTTTTCAAACATAAAAAATTAAGTAACAATCCAACCAAAAAAATGAATCCGACATACATATATTAACAGTTAATGAAATATGACATTCTTATTTTCCGATAATGTTTACCCGATTGGTACATTGAAAAGAAACACAGCAGACAATATTAGTTTATGTTAAGTGTATACACATATCCACATATACGTGTATACACATTATATTTTCTAAAACACAATTGTACTTGAATAAAACAGTGTATCAAGTATAACGGCAAGTCACCCGTGAAAGACCGTCGGACCTCGGACCTGGCCGACAAAAATTTACCAGGGCCAAGAAAATATTTCTCGAATCTCCGGCATCCTCGTGTCCGATGAAATTTTCAAGATTGTACGAGCTTCAGCCATTGACGAATTGACAAATTTTCCTCGTCCTTTACTATTTAGAACATGAAATGAAAGTCATCGAGCTGTGTTTGTTTACAAAAATGTGTCGGTGAAAAATGGTTGTAAGCTTGCTTCCCCTATTGTGTAAATAGCGAATCATAAAGTCAAATATCATTTGGTCTGTGCATGCCAATAGCCAATCAAATATCGCGTTTAAACTACACGCGTCCGAATAGTAAATAATTTAAAATTTACGTTGTTTCCGTAATGACCGCCCCTGCAATATAATGTGTGACAGTTTTTCCACGCTAGCGACACCTGTCGGGACGGGATATTCATTGGCACTTCAGAACATTTATAATTAATTTATTCGCAAAGGATTCTACACATTCCAACTAAGGAAATCGAGTAGTTATTTCTAATACTAGAACCATACGCGATTTCGCGGAAACAAATATTCCGTACGTTTTTTAAATTTACTTCCAATTGTAGTTTGCATATTTTAGCGTCAAAACCGCTCCACAACTGGCAAGAAACACTGAATATATTCAATTGAGAATGTGTATCAACAAAAAAATACATTTATTTACGGATAGAAGTGGAGTTTAAGCTGAAAGAATAAGGTCTTAACCGATTGACACCCGAGCAAGTCGCCCTCAGGACGCCCCCCCCACAGATTCGGAACCTAACAATGAATTTCTGGAGAAATGATAATTCATGTTTTATATCATTTTAAATATAGTAAATGGTTAAAATAAATTAATTATAATAGGGGATATTGTCTGTTGACGACCCTGAGCAATAAAATATACTGTTTTGAACAGTTTCATGAATTTATATACATGTTGTGTATATTAATTCCAACTCGTATAGTGTTTGGACCGTCCGTCCGTGCGTCCATCCGTAATAAGTTTGTAACAGTTACTCAAATCAGCGGCAGGGGCCATCTGTGGTCCGCTATGCCACATTACTTGTTTAATATTTAAACTTAGCCGTCCATCTTTAGTCCGTAGTACGTCAATCACCCTACTGTCACCACTAATCCTCTTAAACCAGTTGATGTAGAAAGTTGAAATTCTGCAGTAAGCTTGCCTTAATATGATTGTCTGCTTTCATAGTATTTATTTTGTCGAACTATAAATTCAGCGTTGATTTTGATTGTAAATTTCGTCACATCCATGTACATGTCACGTGATGTGACGAGTCACGGAGTGGGATTCGAGCCTAACGAACCAACATTATATGACTGCAATATTGTTGAAAGATTCTTAAACTCTTTTCACTAACTCACTAATGAAATGGAAACTTGTTTCATATCCTCTTGATAGACTATGTTTAATGTGTATGCTTGTTATGCTTAAAATCCAGATTAAATCAACCAGAAACTATGTTATTCCTATATATTTAATATTTTTGGGTAAAAAATGTCCGGGCCAGTAATATTGCTGGGTTGTCAGTCTTCGTGGCCAGTAATATTTTGGGGACTTTCGCGGAGACTGTATCGGTATCACTAAGTTAATCCCCTTGTTGGTAGCCTTGATAATACCAGATGGCCACGGCCCGCATGTCAAGCCCACAAAGGCATTTGGTTAATTGTGGTGTCAGTGTATTTATTTGAAGTTTGAAGTAAATCTGAGTAAGAGATGTGGAGATATAAAGTACAGTTGAGCAACAGTATCTCGAATATCAGTTTCTCGATGATATCACCTATCTCGATGATTCACTAAAGTCCCGAATTATATTCTTATTTGTTTAATACTAGATGGCCGCGGCCTGCATGTCGCGCCTTGGGGCGAGGCATGGACACTAAAAAAAAGAGATATAGTAGACGGAAAAACTTTAACCAAAATACTTTAACCGGACACACGTATGTATGTACGTACGGACGGACGTACGCCAAGGTGCCGACTATATCGCGCTTTCCGCAAGCGGGCGCGACAAAAACTTTAACCAACAAGAAACGAGGCAAAGCCACGAAGGCCAGGTTTTTTCCAAGCATGGACACTTGGATAACATAATTATACCCACTTTTTGTAGACTAGATGGCCGCGGCCTGCATGTCGCGCCTTGGGGCGAGGCATGGACGCTAACAAAATAGATATAGTAGATGGAAAAAATTTAACGAAAAAAATTTAACCGGACACTCGTGAAGTATCAAGGTAATGGGAGAAGCAGTTGCAGAGAAGATATAGTACACAAAAAAACTTTTAACAAATAAATTCAAACTAATTTTACCTTGACATTGATCACAGGGGCCGCACGGTTGGGGGTTAGAATGAAAATATGGACGATGATAAACACCCATGTGAAGTTTCAAGGTAATGGGCGAAGCAGTTGCAGAGATACAGTATAACGAAAAAGTTTAAACCAAAAGATTTAACCAGACGTACGTTAAAAAGTTAACGTTGAAAATGGCTAAGTCAATTACGTAGAAATAATAGGTGAAGGTAAAAAAATGGTCACATGTTGGATAGTTGTATATGGTGGGCACCCCTTGGTTATGAAGCTGTGAAAGTTTGGTGGTCCTAGGTGGTACAGTACCAAAGAAATGGACTTAAACACGAAAACTTAACATTGTAAACGCGAAAACTTAACATTGAAAATGGCTAAGTCGACTGCGCGGAAAAAATGGGTCAAGTTAAAAAAAAGTAACATGTTGGATAGTGATATGTGGTGGGCACCCCTTGATTATGAAGCTGTGAAGGTTTGGTGGTCCTAGGTGGTACAGTACCAAAGAAATGGACTTAAACACGAAAACTTAATATTGAAAACGCGAAAACTTAACATTGAAAATGGCTAAGTCGACTGCGCGGAAAAAATGGGTGAAGTTAAAAAATAAAAAAAAAGTAACATGTTGGATAGTGATATGTGGTGGGCACCCCTTGATTATGAAGCTGTGAAAGTTTGGTGGTCCTAGGTGGTACAGTAACAAAGAAATGGACTCAAACACGAAAACTTAACATTGATTGTGGACGCCGCCCGCCGCCCGCCCGCCCGCCCGCCCGCCCGCCCGCCCGCCCGCCCTTCTTGCAATGCAAGTGTTAAAATTATTGTACCTTTCTAATATTAATAATTTTTAAATTCAATATGTCACGTGACAGAAAAAAAAAGAAATTGCCTACCGACCGACCCACTTCTAAAATTCTGGGTCGGGTTACAGGAAACAAACAATTTTTTAAGGACGGCCTAGTACATGAAAAAACTTTAACCAAAAACTTTAACCAAAAATTTCAAAGTAATTAGACCTTGACATTGGGCACAGGGGCCGCACGGGAGGGGGGTCGAATGAAAATATAGATTATGATAAACACCCATGTGAAGTTTCAAGGTCATGGGCAAAGCAGTTGCAGAGATATAGTATAGCAAAAAACTTTAACCAAAAAACTTTAACCAAAAACTTCAAAGTAATTTGACCTTGACATTAAGCACAGGGGCCGCACGGGAGGGGGGTAAAATGAAAATATAGATGATGATAAACACTCATGTGAAGTTTCAAGGTAATGGGCAAAGCAGTTGCAGAGATGTTGTATAACAAAAAACTTTAACCAAAAACTTTAACCAAAAACTAAATAAAAACTTTAACCAAAAACTTTAACCGGACACACGTACGTAGTACGCCAAAGTGCCGACTATATATGCTTTCCGCAAGCGGGCGCGGCAATAAATTACCTCGGCTATCTCGACCATTCCCTATCTCGTATATGTTCTCTATCTTGACTCTTCATTCTTTCCCATCCATATGAAAATACGTTAAAAATCTCTTCGCTATCTCGATCACATATCAAGCACTTGGATAAATCACCTAAGCGCATGGCTGCCAAGACCGATTTCGTTGAAACTAATTTTCAAAACATATTATCAAACAAAACAAAATAAATTCACACCCACCTCTCATGTTGTTTGCTTAATTGGTCCACCTGGATATTGTTGGGTGTTTGCCAATCTATCTATCACCTTGTAATGTAATTTGGAGTCTTGGCCATGTTGACTTCCAATGTTGAGTAGCTAACTACCTTTGGTCATTAGTTAATTGGTGATTGTTTACTTATGGTGCAATCAGCACATGTATGTAACATGATTTCATATTTGAAAATATTTGACCATGTCGCTTCATCGCTATCGCGAACCTAGTCCTATCTCGACTATATGGATGATCTCCCTTTGACTTTGAGATACTTGTGCTCGACTATATTTAAAAACTTTCAACGTGAAAGTCATTTGACCTTGACATTTGGCATGTGGGCCGCATGCGTGGGCTATATAATTAAAATATGAATGATAATAAAGATGTATTTGAAGTCTGAAGTCATTTGACCTTGACCTTGGGCATGTGGGCAACATGCGTACATGCGTGGGCTATATAATGAAAATATGGATCTGATAATGATTGTAAATCGGAGTAAGGGTTGTCACTCGCATTCCAAAATATGTGTCACCCATGTCTGGCATTATTCATTTCCTACATACTTACTTCACTGTCCTAGACATAATAATAAATATTCCATTACAGATGGATAGAGGGACGGACGTTCCAATATTTTGGGTTTATGGGGTATTTCCATTGTTTGAAGAACAATGAAAAAGCCCCTAAACAACAATAGAGTTTATGAGCTTACGGAATATTACAAAGGAATCTTTTGTTCCTAACCCCGCCCCTAAGCTCTCAAACCCCCGGACGTCGGCCCGGATAGACGGACGGACATAAAGGCAAAAGCTATATACCCCTCGACATATGTTGTATGCCGGGTATATAAGCAGGCACAAAACTGTCCAGAAAACCAGATTACAGTTTGGTTTAATATAATTTATAGAAGTGTTTTGTCTTCGCTTTTCTACATACTTTGTATGCCGGGAGGTACATGTATTGTCCAGAATTATAGGAGTGTGCTGTCTTGGCTTTTAAGTTTATATGGTTACATGTAGCTACGTTGTATCGTATCGTATGTTTACATTCTTTGTCAAATGTCACAAGAGGTGAAACAGGCCGATGGCTTGAACACATTAAGATGTCCGAGTTGGCCACTCAATGCGCTGTATAAGATTCAGTAACAAGGGAATGTTCACATATATCAATACATGTACATATATTCAATCACATTTAGACTTGTGGCTAGTAGGGCCTGGAGACTCGTCGGTTTCGTTGCAACACGATACAGAACCATCATAGGATTTCATGTGAGAAATTCAAGAAGTTCCGTGAATTTGAAATGAAACAAAGTAATAATAAATTTACCCTAATGCTAAGTTTACTGATTGCACCAAGTCTGTCACTCTCTGACCTTTACCTTGGGACTCCGAGCTTCATGTACTTGCTATAGTATGTTAGCCAATCATCAGAGGAATGCATGTGTGAACTATCAAGAAGTTTTACCACCCGCCCCTACGTGAAAGCACCGAGTCTGTGAGCTTGACACTGTGGCTTAGGCCCGGTTCATCAACTTGCTAGCCTACAGCATGATAGAAAGCACACACTATACAAACTGTACTGTATCGGACTGCTAGCTGATCAGTAAATACAAACAAGAATTCCGCCACGGAAGCGGTATCGCGCCTGCCGAGGCATTTGACCGTGAACATTACAAGTAAATAAATTACCTTGACCTTGAGAATTTGGATGTGGGGGTGTGCGTAATGAAGCATCATCCCAAGACAAACATTGATGTGAAATATTATGAAAGTCTGGCAAGGGGTTAAAGAGATATTGTGAAAAAACAATAATTTTTAAAACATTTGCCTTACAAAAAACCGAACGACGCGGACAACGCGGACAATGCCGACGGAAAAAGCGCCGACTAGACACTAGACAAAACTAAATAATCCCATCTTAGCTACTTGAATTCAAAGAAAGAATACGACACTGATTGATTGGCTATATAAAGTACAGTCAAACCTGTGAATAAAGGCCAGCCATGGGAAGTGAAAGATCTGGCCTTTGTTCACAGGTGGTCTTTATTCACAGGGTCATTTATATAGTAATTGTGCCATTGGGACAACAAAATTGTGGCCTTTACAGCCAGGTGATTGCTATTCGGAGGTGGTCTTTAATAGAGGTTCGACTGTACATCCAACATAATATCATATACAATAGCAGGGTTCAATTTTGAGGGCGAAGTGAGCGACATCGTCACTTTTTTTCCGTTCACTTCACTTTTTTATTTCCCTTTCCCGTCGAGCGAAGTCGACTACGCTTTGAAAAAATCCCGGTAATTTTCGGTGATTGCAGTTTCCATATAATCATCATAAATTGAAACAAAATTGTCAATAGGGAACACTTCTGTATCACGGAAGTACTGTACATACAGCACTAACTTTCAGTACTGTCAGGCATCTTTGGTGCACCATATCACTTGGTCTCGGGTGTGAATCCCCGTAAGAAAATGTGGCTACACTGCTGAACGTCTGGCATTCTCAAGGCCTCCAGAGGTGCGAGTGGCCAACCCTGAAAATAATTACAAATCACTTGAATTTTGAACAAGAACACTTAAAGTGAAAACAAGTGTGAAATAGCCAAGAGACGCATCTAAATGCTGCCTGGATTGGCTAAAATTACAAATTTGGCCCTTTAGGCATGGGTGGGCTATAGAATGAAATGAGATGTGCTGAAAAAGCACTTGCAGTTCCATGTCATCAGACTTGTGGTTGCAATGACACCCGAAAAGGTAATAATGCATATTATCTAGGGCCTTGATAAGCAAATATAAAGATGGTAAAACTAACGAATGTTTACCACAGCAATACAAAGGTCGATACAATTGGATAATATGTGTTTTGTTAAAGGCCCTGTGTCTCAGATGTGGATGAAATGTGACCAAAACAGTTGGTAACTAGAGCAAGTGAGCAGTCTCACAGATACCCCCGACCTCTGCATGAACTGACAAAAATTTTTTTTAACGCAAATCTTACGGATGGACGAACATACGAATGAAATGACAAAACAAATATATACACCTTACCATACTTCTTATGGTTTTCTGAATATATATGACCCTATGGGTCACATAAACAAAAGTGTTGAAGGTCACAATATATACGCCCGTTGAGACATAGCCAGTTAGCAACACATCGTCTCCTCATGGTAAACATGTACATGTATGGCAAATCATTTCATCGGTTTTGAAAGTGTATAATATATCAAGAATGTGCATGCGCTTCTGTTTCTACTATATTATAGCAGAAACAGAAGCGCATGCACATTCTTGACATTTGACCGCTAAGTGTTGCCCTGAACTTGGACATAAAGATGTGGGTATTGAAATCGACACATCATCTCAAGGCAAAACATTTGAAAATCCATTCATTCGGCCGGACGGACGCACGGATGGACGGACGCACGCACGGATACCCGGACTATGTCTCGCTTTCCGCAAGCAGGCTCGACAAAAATGAACTGATAACACAAAAAAGACAATAATAATGTAGTTGTTAAAACATATTACCATTTCAAATAATTTTGGAATGTTTTAGTACCGGTAATCAAGATTTCCATTGCAGAAATATTGGTAGCCAAAGGGCTATTGTGGCTACCAGTAGCGCCACCTTACTTATTGAATGAAATATGAGTGAAGATAAAAATACACAAAGTTTCAAGTCAATCCAACTTACGGTTGCAGAGATATTGGGTACCCAAAAACTTTAAACACAAATCTTAAGGATGGAGGAACGGAAATATGAAAACTATAGTTTGTATGCCGGGTATAATAAGGTTATAGTGTTATGTTTCAACCTCAAGTATGCTATATGTGCGCACATTTTCGTAATATAACTACTGTATTCTATGCCCGATCATTATACTTTTTTGTAGAATCAGTATTTGTAACATTGGTAATTACTAGCTAGACGATGTCTTTTTCTATTTCATCTGTCTTATATTTGTTCTATCCTTCTAGCTGAGATACCACCTGCTGTGTAATTTTTGTCACAATAACAGCCTCTTCTTAGTGATTTTGTCCTTGCGATTTGCGACATGGTCTGACAAGCGAGGTGAAAAATGTTTACTTGCATGTTTCTCCTTGGTTCATGGATGTTTTTATAAAATACTGCCCAGTTTAAGACCGCAAAACGCGAGGACATAAATACTGAGAATGTGCTGTTATTGTGACCAAAAAGTACACAGCAAGTGTCTCTGCTCAGAACAGAAATAAAATACTGCAGAAATAGTAAAAGACATCTATACAGCCGAGATTATCTAAGCTAGCCTTTAGCTAGGTAATTACTAGTTGCGAACAGTCACTTACAATCTACATGTACCATCCGTAGCCACAGTTACGATTCCACACATAGGCTTCCTCTGCAGAATAGTGAACGATCACAATTGGACGAACTTTGTATGGTTGGAGTTTCTAATGTATAGGGTCATGGTACACAACATTAGTTTGAGCCGACGATCAGCTATCGGCCAAATATGACCGATAATCCACGCCCGACAGCCTCCAATTCTGTGTGAGATTCTTTCGTTCACGAAAATTTCGCTTTGGATGGGGTATGCAAAATGCGAATAACTGAATAAATGCTGAAAAAAATGATTTGAAGTGAGTATATCACACACCTAATACCTTTTTCGATTGCCAGAGACAGAAGTCATACATTTAATCGATGTTTATTGTGTTTGTGCGAGTCGAAAAAGAGAGGGCTCTTTCTATAATAGCCATATTGTTTATCACCTTTCTATATAGAAGATGGTACTGTACGAGACCAAGTGGGTGGGTAATGGGATTTTTTTTAATAGGCATTTTTTTGGTGTCATAGGTCCGAGTCCTCCACCTGTGGAATAAACAAGTGACCCAGTCAGTAGCAGCCAAATTCAACATGTAAAATTTAAGTGGGGTCCATTTTCTGCAAATGAAAAAATTATTTTTGTTCAAACTTTCTACAATGTTAAAAATTGTTTCAGAATAATTGGTTTGTATTACTTTCATAACACTAATATTTTTTCCAGATGTAAAATATCTCAAATACGTCGCAATAAACTGCCAAAGTGTGAATCAGATCCGATTCGCTATTCTGCAGAGGAATCCTATGAGTGGAATCGTGAGACAGGAGTAGATTGCAAGTTACCTTCGCAACTATTCATTATACTAACCTTCATTTCTGTGGAATAAGTAGACCCAATTCTCATGGATTCATGCCTTCTCATTGATTCATGCCCCTAGAAAACAAGTGAATAAGCATATTCTAAGAATAGTGTTACTTGAAAATTATTTTAAAACGGTATTTTTAAGTTGTTTCCCACGGATTTCTAAGTTACAGTTACATACAATTGTGATATATCGTCTATTTTGTGATTTTTCTACGTATTTCCTTAATCTGAAGAGGGTCTATTCGCAAATTATGCATACAATGTGATATTTGTTGATTTCTAGGGGAATCTGGACTTCACCATATTTAAATTTGATGCATCTAGGCAGCTACACTTCTTTATTGTATGAGTGATCAAGGAATGCCACTCAAATGTGCAAAAAGTTGTAGGGTATGAACCTGATGAGAAGTTTCAAGATCAATTAGGTGACTTGGGTGGGTTATTGCTAGGGACGTACTCCCAAGACTTGCATAAACAACAATTTTGGCGAATTTCTTATGTGCACTCATAGTTAGTCAAGTGTTTGAACTTCATGTTGATGTATACATTTTCAGGAATTAATCAGAAATTATATAACACACAATATTAAGTTATTTGCTTAGGGGCACGGATCAGTGAGAACAGCGACTATTGCGTGTCTTGGATGGTCAATTATTGTTTGTATATATATACATAAAACACCTTTCTAAACAATGTACAAAACAATTAAAACGTGTCCGGGTGTAAATATAATAGTACTTAGAAAGGTACAAAACTCCCATTCGCCACCATTGTAACAAAAAGCCACGCAATGTAGACAATTGGAACTCGCCTATACAATGCATTACAGCGTGTCGAAACCGCTGCTTGGGGTGGGTTTTCGGCATAGATTTTACAGTTGCTAATAAATTAAAATAATTCTCAAAGATTTTGAGTGTAAACTGTACTAAAAACGCGTCTCACTAACCTAAATCCGCACTAAAGAGTCAATATTTGAACCTTTTTACTAAACGTCATAGTGTCATATTGGACACAGGACACTTTTTTTTAATGTAATATACCAACCAATAACAAATTTACGTTTAAAAAGTCAGCTAATTGTTGTTAAATGCGATTGCATTTTCATTGTGACGTCATACTATATTTCGTGTCCTGCCATTACACGTAGGTTCAAGACATCGTGAAATTATTGCTGTCTTCATTGTTGATAAGCTCTAAATACGGAAATACAGATACTCATTGTGTACTCGACGATTTGTGAATGCTACAGACGTACATTTCTGCAAATTTGCTAAAGTTGAGAGGACAATACGGCGACAGCCAAGACGCATCAATAATTGACCTACATTTGACATAAGTCTACTAGCTGCCAGACACGAAACATTCATTTCATTTGGTAAGAATTATTTCTTTATTACTGTTGACCAATATTTGAATCGTGCTGACTTCGACAGCACTTTTAACCACAGGGCTACTAAAATAATTCCATTTGTATTCAATCTAACATGAATTCAAGTGGGTGTGGGATATTCAACATTGCCTGTGTATGTGCCGAGTCATTGGTTTTCGCGACCAATGTTGTTTCCACAATTGTTGTTTAAATAGCTAATTTCTAATTTATGGTGCATCTCGGACTCGATACTTGTAGATTCACTTTGAATATATGTTTTCAGTCCAACAAGTCAATTCATTATATATTTAGGCTATTATCTGTTATCTATTCACTGTTGTCTATATAGGCTTTTAGACACTACTTTCATTCCCTCCCCCCCCCCCTTCCGAGAGTCAAATGTGTTTACAAAAACTGTAACAACAGTGATGAAATAAGTAAAAAATTGAGGTGTGCGAATCCAGGTACACTGCATTTGCACAGCGGTGACTTTTCCCCGAAATATCATGAATATAGGCCGGTGCAGTATTCTATTAAGTAAGTGTACCCGGCTTCGCACCGTGTATGTGGCTTTGCACACACCAATATTTTACATGTCTGATTATTCATGTTGTTTTTCTTAAGACAAGTGTTTTCAGAAAGTCACGTGTTTACACGATTTAGAAAACTATAACAACAGTGACCAAACAAGTACAAAAATGAAGTGCAGTATTTGTATTAAGTATTTGTATTGCAGTGGGTGGGCTTCCTAAAATGTATTTGTCACAGGGTACCCATGTTTGGTCTGGGGTGGTGATGAGGGACTTCTTTGCTTCATTGGGGTGACCTCACGAAATATGGGCGGGGGTGGAGACTGTATGTTTGTTGGGATTACAATCGTGTCTGTTAATTCTGCGCACCTAATAATAATTTTCGTGAGAATATCCATATTCCGTCTAAATTCCCTGAACATTCAAGGCAGTTCTTAGTCGAGATAATCACGGCTAAACAGATGGCTTTTACTATTTCATCTGTCGTCTATTATCTGTATCCGCCTAGCGGAGACCCAGACAAATTTGATCAAAATATCAGTCCATTTTGTCCTTGAGTTTTGCGAATAATACGGGAATAAAATGATAACCAATGTCGGTATATTTGCATGTGTATTATTGGTTTATGAAGCTTTTATTAACAGATCTGTTGCTGATCTATTCATTTAGTAAGCAGGACCACTAATCATTTTGACCATGTTCTGAATAAGTTTTTACCAAACTATCGGAATGGGATACAATTGTGACTTAGTATACCGTTAATCAGCTGATTTATTCCAAAATCAACATAATTTATTCTGACGTAAGCTGGGCAAAACATTACGTGAATTGTGCATTAGCCGGTGCGCAGAATTAGCCGAAATGACATTTTTTATATGCAGATCAGAATGTCAGTTTTCATTGGTTTGATACATGTACAGATATGTATGTCAGTGATTCTATATTTTATGTACATCTGGTGTCCCGGTGTAATTTACTGACAAATCACACAATTTATAAGGAAAATTTTTTTTTCAGTAAAGAAACTATGTATACCGTAATACCAATCTATTAAGAAAACAGTATTTACAATTCTTGTTATGTGTGTTTAGTTATTATTTTCTGTTCTTGGCATATGTATGTGCACCAAATGGGCATGTCCCGATCATCAATCAGCATAGTTCACAAGCCCGTACTTCTCAAATCTTGTCAATTTGTACTTTACTATACATTGCATCTGAATTAAAATAGTTTAACATTGACATTAAACTTATTCTGCAATAAATTTGCCTTTTGTTGTCAAAAATACTGACGTTAATGTATCTGTCCCGCGAAATCGAATCATTACCGTTACGTTGAAAAAGAAATGTAAAATCAGAGTAACCTCCCTTTCCTACTCTCAGCTACTAATGCAATGAACACTGTTTATGGGCGCCCGATTTATAAATAAACACGGTGGTAACACAACTTAAGTCATTACCGAGAACGAGACCGGTCTGTATTCGGAATTTTAAGGTTACACATTACATGCATCATTACCGTTCACGGTTTATACACGTCCATATGTATGTAGGTCGACTGAAACCAAAATTGGTAGATAGACACACTTACAACGTTGTCTTTGCATATTCTACCTTCATGATGCGTTGTATACAGAGGGGTGGAAAATGGGAGTTTTTAAAGAAAGATTATTACCGTTACGGTCATTTCCGTTACAAAATTGTGTAACGGTAATGACGATCGTGTAACGGCAATGATAAATTACCATACTAACCAGTCAGTTGATGCGTCAATTAAATATAAACCAGGTCCCATCAGTTGTCGGTCAGTAATGGCACATTTATTCAGACCTACAACATTTATATATCAGGATTTAATTAGTAAAAGCTCTGAAACAACAAAAAACAGACACAGCTTGCAAGGAGTGTCGGTTTCTATTGGCAATCACATTAAAAGTAAACACATAACTTGAAGTTATATTGTACAGCATATTCAAAGTATAAATATGTTTGTTATATATGCTGTATTAGTATTTTAAATAAATGGAAAGTCATTACCGTTACGTTTTGTCATTACCGTTACATAAATCATTGCCGTTACGCCCATATTTTTATTTTTGGAATTTGTGCTATTAATTAAATGTAGCTTTATAACGATGTTTGGTACATGTGGTAAAACACGGCATTCTGTTAGTTGCCAAGCTATTTGGTTTGCTTAACTTTACTGATTCATATTAAATACATGTTGTTGGGTTACCATAAATGAGAAATTCCACGACTTGCTACTAAATTTCTCTGTTTCGCACTAATACAATTAGCTTACCATATTCTTGACACTTTTCTAAACAGATGCCCCTTCAGTTGTATGTTTTATGCCGTTGAAAAGAAACAAATGTAATGTAAAGCTATATTTACGTCATGTAAATGTACGTAACGGAAATTACATTTCTGAGACCCCTGGTCCCTTGAAGTGGAAACAAAATTTAAAAAATGACGTGAACAATTGGCTATACTATCATAAATGTAACAACTGGACTGTCACCCAATGGAATAAACACAATTTAATGAATTATTGGTTCTACATCGAAACTAGAAAAACGACACCAATATGTACATAAAATATAGAATCACTGATGTCTCATTATTATTGAACCATGTTATTGTAGTTGCGAACAATAACTCTTGCAATCTACTCATGTACCGTCTGTAGCAGAGTTACTATTCCATTCATACATGTAGGCTTCCTCTACATAATAGCTAATCAGATCGGATTTACACTTTAGTTGTTAATTGTGACACAATTTGTATATTTTCCATCTGAAAAAACATATTATAAAAGTAATACGTATGGATCACGATTTGCCTGGTTTGGCCCTCATGTACGTTTTCATCTTTCGCTCTTTCTGTTACCTGGCAGTTGAATTGGGTTATTGCCCATTATAGGAGTAGTAAGATTATTACTGATCCTACTGCTTTTGGGAGGGGCCATGTGATTCTGGTGTGGCGAGGACCTGGCATCAGATCAGGATCATCCTGATTTCAGGGCTGAGTATATAGTTCTTTTATTGTAAATATTCATTTCTGATTTTAGGATCCCCCCCCCCCCCATTTGTACATGTACTTGAACATGTACTTGTACAGGTAATATATGGGATTTATTACTAAACCCATTGACCCGGCCTTAAATGACCGCATCTGTTGATAGGCCGTTAGACCCCAACAAACAAATAAATGATATACGTAGGCTTCCTCTACAGAATAGTTAATCAGATCTGATTTACACTTTCGTTGTTAATTGTGACCTAATTTGTATATTTTCCATCTGAAAAAAAAAACCATTATAAAAGTTATACAAAACTTTACGTGGGTGGTGGTCAAGAGAACGAGACGACGTAAATTAACGGTAGTAGTTCCTCCATATAGGAATCACTATTTGCCTGGTTTGACCCTTCAGTACATTTTTATCTTTGGCTCTTTTGTTACCTGGGAGTTGAATTGGGTTATTATTGCCCATTATAAAAGTAGTAAGATTATTACTTATCCTACTGCTTTTGGGAGGGGCCAAGTGATTCTGGTGTGGCTAGGACCTGGTATCAGACCAGGATTATTCTGATTTCAGCGTTGAATATATAGTTTTGTTATTGTAAATATTCAGTCCTGATTTTGGGATTTTCCCCCCATTTGTACATGTACGTGAAAATATACATGTACTTTTTCTTTTTATATGAAACGTGAATTTCGTCACTGATATCAGGGGCGATAACTGTTTTCCATTAAAGGTTAATGGAAACTATATTCTGTCTGCTTAGTTTTGTTATGTGCACTATGATCGTACTTTATAATGTGTCAATAAAAATATTTGTTCATGTGACATATTTAATTGGTATAAATAATTTAAAAATGTCATGTCTCATTTGCATATCAAAATAGCCTGATACCACCGCGAGTCACTATCAGTAAAATCAATATTACTAAATGATTATATGTGTATAGTGGGCCTGCACTCGTAATTTTTAAAACTGGCGGAATACATGTACCGTAGTTACACAATTATACACTTATTTAATTCTTATAGGCAAACTGTTATGCCTACTAGATGGGACCACAGGTTGAAGTACATTGTAACAGACAAATGTCTATAAATACATTAAATACGCCTAGAGGTGTACCGCTTTGAGCTGGCGCGTTATTATTGTAAATAGTATTGTAAACACGTGCTATTTTTAAATAGTTTACGTCATATGTTGTAGACATGGTATTTGTATACCAGCGCAAACGCATTAACATTCGATAGAATTGCTAATAATAGTAACATCATTTAGTGCTCTAGTGGGTAGATCTGCTGTTTGTGATCGGACGGTCGTGAGTTCGAATCCTGCCAAAGGCATACATATTTCTCTCGCTTTTACTATTTTGGCGCCAGAGGTAACCCACACATCCGAAACAGTCGTGCATTTACTTTATTCTGCACATTCGTGTGTTATTGTGAAAGTCCACCTCGACTCGCTACAAATGCAAATATGGAGAACACCATGTCGAAAAATAAACCTCTCACTTCAGATAATAAACAAATACATAAATAAACGTGGATGCATGTGGTTCATAATTTCCTTGTCAATTGTTGTTACATGTAATAAAGATGCATTAAAAAGAAAAAGAAAACACAAAAACAATATTTAAAAAAAATAATATATATATATAATGGCCAAAGTGAGGATCGAACACATGCAGTGCAAAATTAAAATCAAGTGCCACCGTCGGCCGCCAGTTTACCCACTGCTCCAGTATGAGAAACTGTTTTGTCAATCGCAATATATCTCGATCATGACTATAGCGACGCGCCATAATAAACAGGGAAATACCTATAGGAATTCCATGTTTATTTATACACCAATGTTTATATAAACAAAGCATGTAAACAACGCCATGTCAGGCTGGTATACTTATAAAAGCGTCAATAAACGAAAAAAAGAAGCTAAAAACATTTTGTTACTCCCTCTATAACACACACATATATACCTCGGTCCGTTACTTCAACCTGTGGATGGGACCCCAACTTTAGCTGCTACATGTAATTTGCGAACCAGATCTCTTATTCACTATTCTGCAGAGGAAGACTATGAATGTAAACGTAACTCTGCTACGGACAGTACGGTTGTAGATTTCAAGAGTTACTGTTCACAACTATGAACAATGTGGCTTACTCGCTTACCACATTTATCCAAGTGTTGTCAGTTTGATGCCCGGGTGGGATGTAGTTCTCTAAGCACTGTTTCATGTTGGAAAGTTGCGGAGTCATTTGCTGAGTAATGGTTAATACTGGTAATAAATTCAAAAAAGGCTAACCATGTACATAATAGTGTTTGATTGTTTGTTTCAGGGAAGCCGTCTACAGATCTTAGCCATCTGGATTATTCGTCGAGCCTCTTCAACTTCACCCTGCAGTCGAGGCAGACACCAGCAGGGCTATTAAGATGGTATATGGGCGGTTTCAGAAGAAGCAGATAAGGCGGAAATTGTTTCTCATTCTGCTGTTGAAGGACAAAGCCACCAGAAAGAATCGCTGCCCGAAGACACTACTCCACCTGGGCAACAAGTTGCCAAACACTCGCGAAATGGGAACTGATCCAGTTCCTGACCTACACGAAGCAAAATATAGTGTCGCCATGACAGACTGTCATCATCTTAAGATCAGCAACATCTGAAAATATAACGCTCGAGGAAGAGCTTGAGAAAGACAAGTTCAGTTACAAAAAATTAACCATTTAACCGGAGTACCATCCATGCCAGCGGCAGTGTTTGTGTGGTTCTTAACTCTGATTTCTGCTCTAATCATCTAATCAACCTGTTGACAGGATGTGTCATGAAGACATGTTACTTCTTGTGTTGATGGAATTGAGAATGAATCTTATTCACACAAATCTGACTTGTGCAGTTTTAAGATTTGTCAATATTTTTTGAATCGGTGACTTATTCTTGTGGTGGACAGAATGACATTTGTACATTTCTGATTATGTGACACTCGAAGGACTAGATATTGAAATGGTCAGAAATATGTTTACTATGCTTTTACACATATGTGGCTGTGACCTCAGATTGAAGTACATGTAACGGACCATGGCCTATAAATACATTAAATACACTTAAGAGCATCAATAAGTGAGAGAAAAATAAGCTAAACAAAATTTATTTACTCCATGTGTGATATATGGGAGTAAATAATTTGTTTAGCCTATTTTATTTTACTTATTGATTCTTTTAGGTATATTTAATGTATTTATAGGTATTGGTCCGTTACTTTAACCGGTGGCTGTGACTGGAGAATGTGGTTTATGGGATTTGTGACCAGTGTAGCTCCTGATCAAATAGTACACTCCTGTAGCCTGATAATGATGTGGCTTGTTAGAAGCATGATGCAGATTTCATTGATGCAATGGTGAACAGTGCAGATCCTGTGCGGATATGTGTATCTACACTGGTCGCAAATCCCATAGGCCCCATTTCTCCAGTTACAGACACATATATTTGAGCAAATTTAAAAATCCTACCGCCAACCTAGAGTGATTAGCATTTAAGGTATTGCATTCAATCTTTGATTCATAAATTTCTGTTTAACATCCACAGTCTATAAAGTCTATATTTGGTTGGTTTCACATGGTTTCAGATATCTTCGCAATAAAGGATTTTACTTGAAACATCCAGAATAGACCAAAGACAAACTTTGTAGACTTTCGAAGGGAAACGAAAATTTACGAATTAATGATGTATTTTTGTGCCATTATCATGATTATAATTGAAATCAATGCCCAATGGTCAGGTCAAATTTGTAACAAATTACATATGTACAATAAATTTCGACTTCGAAATTTGTCTTCGAATGAAATGGTGCAATTGGTTGATATTGGTCATTTGCAGTGCATGATGTGACAAACAACATATTGAGGCATCATCTGTAACACAGTGCCTTCAATCATGATTCATACCCAGGCATACAAAGTATGTCGAGGTGTATATAGTTTTTGTATTTTCATCCATCCGTAAGATTTGCGTTAAAGGTTTTTGTAGCACACCGATTTGGCTTTCCTGCACAAGGTCAAATTACTTAAAGTTTTGAAATATTTGCATCAAACGTGTCAAAGTTTTTAAGTACACAATTTCTCTGCAACCGCAAGTCGGGTTGACTTGAAACAACTTCATATATATACTTCTTTATGAAGTTAGAAGATCAATATTTTCTTTCTATAGCCCTGGGGGTGGGTGCATGTGATGGGTAATTTAACAATCGCGATTCATCCTTACCGGAAATCCGACTGGAGACCTGGTTTGGCCGTCACATACGTCTTTGGCATTTTGTATGTGGACAGTTGAATCTGGTTATATCTCTTGTGTGAGTATTTACGATTATTCATAATCCTTTTTTAGGGAAAGGGGCCAAGTGACTTTGGTGTGGTATGGACCTGGCATCAGGTCAGGTTATTCTAATTTCAGGGCTGACTATATTTTTCTCGATGAAATAAAATTATTCCGTTCTGATTTTGGGATTTTCCCTCCAATGCAGCAGGTTAATACAGGATCGAACCCGTTTGCCCAGCCTTATATGACCTGAGCTGTTGATAGGCCGTTAAACACCAATAAACAAACAAACAACTTTGGCATTTGGTATCCGACAGTTATATCCTTTATGTGAGTATTAGACCATAGCTGTTGATAGGCCGTTAAACACCATTAAACAAACATTCTATACGGCTTTCATGCACACGGTGAAGGTGAAATTACTATATATTTGTCTATCAACAATCAACATCCATATTTTCATTTTATAGCCTACGCATGTGACTTTCATGCCCAAGGTCAAGGTCAAATTGTGTTAAATATTTTGAAATATTTGCATTAAAGTTTTAAGTACACAATTTATCTGCAACCGTATGTTAGATCGACTGGAAATGTCACATACTTCTTTATCAACATATTTTCATTCTATATCTCACCTAAGCGGCTTTCATGCCAAAGGTCAAGGCCAAATGACTTTGCTGCGGCCGAGGGTATGTGTGAGACCCCGCTCACCGCTCACTTGCTCTAGTCCTTAAAAGCAAGAATAACATATCTTACCATACTGATTTCTTTTGTTTTTTTCCGATACATGTAATGATTTTGTGTCCCAAGCATAACTGGAATTCCTTTTTGTATATTTATCACAACTCTTGCCTCACTAATATTCCAGTGTTCTCCCTTTGTTTTTTTCACGCATTGATTTTGTATCTGGCACATGGCGAAGGTATCGTGGTTATTGTCAAAATCGGATGATACATCATACAAGATGGCCGCCGACAGGTCATCCTTTAATTATAGATTTCGTCTTCTTCTCATGTACCGTTTGGCCGACGCTGGTCAGACTTCACAGTTCTGGTGCGTGGGTGAAGCATTTTCATATTTGTTCAAGTGGAGGTTGTCGCATAATCCAAGATGGCCGTCGTAGAAAATTTGGTAAAATTCTTAAAAAAATCATATCAACCATGTTAATTTTACATTATTATTATTTTTACATCAAGCTTGAATTGCCACTTTGATATCAAGGGCGATAACATTGACTCTTTAAAATGTTAATGGAAACAACTATTTATTCTCTCTATTTATCTTTTGATGTGCAATGAATATATTTTGTAACAAGTCAATACAAATATTTATTCAGGTGACACATTTAATTGATATAAATAATTTAAAAATGACCTGCCTCATTTACAATCAAAATAGCACGATGATACAACCTATCAGTAAACCTAAGATTTACTAAGTGAATATTTCTGTGTAGCGGGCACTCGTATTTTTAAAACTGTTGGAATAGTTACACAATTATACTTATTTAATATTTAATTCCTATCAAGAACACTTTGTGCCAAACAGATGGACCCCAATTCAAATCATGATTTGCAACTTTGCTGAAGGATGTCTGGCACCCAGTCATTAAGTGCAAAGGCACGATACGTGTCTTATCAGCTCATTCACAAACACCACATCATACAAAACACTTGTCACATGGATTCACCAGTGGGTTGTGTAATTGCATCCCGTAACATTTGGTCAGGTGTGTATTTTTTTACTTTAACCTACGTTTTCTGGGGGAAATAACTACCTGTATAATATATGTGAAAATCACTACAATGGAAGAAATTGAATGTATGTTCTCGCACCCCCTTCCAAACTCCATTCACAATTCACACCCCCTCTGCATGAATCTGGCTACTCCACTGCAGTGCAAAGTCGCAGAACAATGTTTGACATACAGCCGTTTGAATGTGTACTTGTGTGTGTGTAATATTTCTCAGACTTTTTCAAGGCAATGATTTCTGTTTCGATGTAATGTATGACCTGTCGTGAATTTCACTCACAAGTTCATATTAGTGCTTGTAGGAGTATTTGATATCCAGTATACATTTTCCATGGCTTTCACATTCTGTAAAACCGTCTGGAGTTTCGACAATGAAATGGAGAAATGGCAAACATTTTCATGTGTTTGAATGTGGATTATTTCTGGCACTCATATCTTTGGCTTATAACGTCGTTCACATTGAACTGCGTCAATTTTATCGAATTTAAGATTGCATATTTCATGACTTTCTTCAAAACGCCAGTTTTAGAAGTTGATGGTTTTAGGATTTTTATATCATGCACTGCAGTGCCGATGATAAGTCGCTAGGTGGCGTTGCCAAGTCGGACTGTTGTACTGTGCGGACTCACCGAAACAAACCGCCAGTGGACGCGTTACACTACATGTATGTTTGCAATGTAATCTCCCTGGGTAAGTTTATAGATCGAGGCTCAGTTAGCGTCCGACTAGATGCCGGTTTTTTTTGCTAGGGGAAAGTACTAAAATTTGGAAAATTGGGCCCGCGCAATATTTAAAATTGCGCCATGTCAATTAAAGGTGGTGCAGGATGTTGAATGTAATATCTTTATAATGGAAAGACAGAGTTTAATGAAACATAACGCATTAAATGCTTAACAGGTTGCCAATTAGTATCCCCTCGCCGACAGGCAAGAGCTGGTATATCGTTAGTCCATGTACTGCGTACGTATGTACGTACGCTAGTAACACCTTTCATTTTTAAATAACTTGTGAATTGCTTCCACGATTTAAATATTATTTGACCATAATGTGTGTCTATGGAGCATGGTTTAGCATATGAGTAGACTCATATGACCCACGTTCGACCGCCCAAGGTCACGGAGTACTTTTTTATGATCAAGGCTGCCAGCGAGGGGATTAGCTTCGTTTAATGATGCCAGTGCGAGGGGATTAGCTTCGTTTAATGATGCCAGTTCTTGCATTATGGTATAGTTTGCTTTAATTTAACAATTTTCTGGTTTTGACGAAGAATCGGTTACCATGTATGTGAATAAAAATCTAAAGAACGTGAATGTATGGTGTGATACATATCATCGAACCGGTATGTCACTTCTATGGTGTGATACATAACATCGAAATCCGTCCGTTTGCTTGGAAAAGTTTCAAGAAAATTTACTGTAAAAATGACGTCACAGAATACGTCACGTCGGAAAAGCAGGTTCGGAAACCACTGATCCCATACCATGATATCTATAACTTTACATGCTACTTGCAAACATGTAGTTGGCCTCAATAATAATAACATACACTCAAAGCGTTCTTTTATAACATGATCATTCATGTTATAATTGTTCTTGTTATAATTGGACTGGTCTGAAAATCATTTTCTAACGAAAATCAAGCGATCCGTCTCATCAGAATGCTGTGTAGTTTGGAGAAAATGATATTTTCGCATGTGCTAACTCTGGCTGTCTGCTAGCAATATTGCGTGTTTACACCGGAAGCGAACATTGACGTTACATAATGTGATAAATTAATTATGGGCGAGTCTAAATCGCGGATGACAGGTGGCCTAGGCCCGGCGACCATCCCATAAATCGAGACACTTGCGCGATAACTCGCTGCACTAACTTAAGTGAAGATGAAACCGTGGCTGCGATGTCTTGCCAGACATATGTGACGGAGAATTTGCGTATTTCCCATTTATATTGTAAATAGGGAAGTATCAGAGCTCCAGATAAGCTGCGTATTTGCGTAAATACCCAATTAAAATTGCCAAAAACTCAATTGAAATCAGAAGTAATGAGTATCAAAAAGCAATGAAAAATTTGTGGTATCTTTATCATGCTACAGAAAACAATAAACAAACCACAAATATAGCATATTTTCTTATTTTTCCATGAAAACACATCTTGGTATTTCATTAGAATTGTATCCTAGGAGACAATTCTAATGAAATACCGAGATGTATTTTTATTTAGAAGCAAACTATTCAATAAGTGCGGTCTGCTGATGTGTAAACGGTAGTGTGATTCTATTTTACACAATTAAAACATTGAAATACCCAATCACTTAAGAAATGATGGAGTGACAATACTCAATTACTAATTCCTTATCTGGAGCCCTGAATATTGATAAAATTTCAATTCACGCCGCTTGAGCCGCGATTTAAACTCGTCCATAATTAGAATTGTTCCGGTTGGCGCAAACGCTTTATTCAATTCAAAGCGTTTATGAAATGATCAATGGTATTTGATAAATAAACGGGTTTAATAAACGGAGAACGGTGCATAACTATATTTTTATGTATTCACGATCAATCATGGATGATCCAAAATTCACTCGACCCGTCGGACGATCGTCTACACAAAGCAACTCGACCGAGACGATGACTAACTCGCCATGGAGAGCGGTCGAGTGGAATTTTACACCCCTGTGTGATGCGTTGTATAGGCGAGTTCCAATTGTCTACATTGCGTGGCTTTTCGTTACAATGGTGGCGAATGGGAGTACTTTCTAAGTACTATTATATTTACACCCGGGTACTTTTAAATTGTTTTGTACATTGTTTAGAAAGGTGTTTTAAGTATATACAAACAATAATAGACCATCCAAGACAGGCTAGAATCGCCTGTGTAGAAAGTGTACCACAGTTAAGAGTGCAAATCAGATCAGAGTTGCTACTCTGCAGGAGAAACCTATGGAGTGCACCATAGCTCTGGGTACGGACAATACGGGACTATCCTGCAGAGTTATTTCCCGCAACTAGGGCAAAACGACCTGGGGTGCGAAAAAAATTAAGCAATTTAAGGATTTACTATCACGCCCTGCAAAATGCCATTATTGGTGACGATTGTGCCACCAATAATAACTATTGTCGCAACAATGTTTACGCCATTAAGAGCCTGAAGATGTCCCTCAAAAGACATCACATAAAAGTATCCGATAACTGGTCTCCGATGACTACTGGGCTTATATTTATTGTCAACAAGGGGGGGGGACTATATACTCACTCGGCCTATAAATATAACCACTCACGTGTCTTGATGACGCTCTGTTGATGTTTTTCACTCTGATAATCCGGAGAATCAATAATACACTGTTTACTTCTCGCTCTCCTCCTCGCTCTCCTGGCTCCTCGTTCATTGGTCGAGCCCGCCCATGTGACCGATCCTGGTTCGTCGTTGATTGGTCGAGCCCGCCCAAGTGACCGAAACCCCGCGAAATAAACAAAGGAATCCATCACGCAGTTCCCGGATGTGGGTCGACCTTGACTTTATCCAAAACGGGTATCACTAGTTTCAGGATTTAATATTTAGACGGGCCGAGATACAACACTCCCCCCACTTTATATGAAAAGTGTAGAACCTATCTCTAGATTATATATCGGCCCGTATACACCTTAGTAATATAGCGGTTACAAAGGATGTTATAGACGTCGAGCGACGTCACTGATGAGGGGTTGACGTCCAAATAGACGTCAAATGGGGTTTTACACATAAGGGATAAACTTCGACAAGTATTTACAGTGCATCTTCGCTGCTGCAGACATGGAACGTCTGCAAAAGCGACTAGTCGGCCCAGAGAAATGTAGCCTACGTCGAACGCAGGCCTTATTTCCCCGAATAATAACATTACCAAAGTTTACCAATGAAGGGGCAAGTTAACGAGAATCCCTCCCACTTATGGTATTTACATAATAATAATATACACCTCCCCCCCCACAAAAATAGAAGGTCGTTAGGATTTTCATGAATATTGAAAGAGGTCCCCTGGTGATAGTAGCGGCATACGTGGAACGTACACCCCCACCCCAAATATTAAAATATTCCTACTCTCAATCAATATGGTATCGCAGCTGGGTAATGGATGGCATATGTTGAACATACACCCTCCTGGAAAAGCTCCCCAATCAAAATGTTGGCTTATTGACTCCCCCCTGCGACTGTGGATATACGTCGAACGTACACCAACAATATAAATAAACCTCTCCCCCCACACAAAAGAAATACCTTCCCCCCCCCCCACCACCCACTTAAATTGTTTCTCCAAAAATAAAAAGTACCCCCCACTGAGTCATCTCCTACACGCCGTAGAAGTCCCGGCCGTTCCTCGTCGTCGCCTCCAGGATATCCTCTGTTGCCTCCCCTCGAATCTGGGCAACCTTCTCCGCGACCATCCTCAGGAAGCTGGGGGCTGAGTTGGCGTAGCCGGGAACGCTGAAGTAGGGGGCGTCGGTCTCCAGCAGCAGTCGATCCAGCGTCAGCGTGCGGAGGGCTGCCTTCTGCTCCTGGCGGAAGTTGGCCACCATATAGCTGAAGCCGAAGCGGGTGTTCGGGAAGTGCGTCAGCCACATGTGGGTGGTCTGCGTTGTCCCGGAGAAGCAGTGCAGGTGGATCCTCTGCATGGGTGGGACAACACCGATGAGGTGGTAGATAAGGGCACTAAACGGCTCGTCGACGTCAACGCTGTTGATCCCACGGCAGTGGAGAACCAGCACGTGACGGTCTTGTCGGTGGAGGAGGACACTCGCCAGCAGGTTATTTTGAAGGGCCCACTGCCGAGGCGGCACAGAGTGGTCGATCCCGACTTCCCCAATGGCGGCGACATCTGGGAGGGTGGCGAGGTTCGCGAGCGCGAACAGGTTGGCGGTGTCTGCGTTGGGGGCATGCTTCGGGTGTATCCCAATGGCAGTACGATATCCCCGGCTTCGTAGGTCCTTGATGGGGGCTTCGTCTGGGTAGCGGGATGGGTCACAGAAGTTGACGACACCCCCGATGACGCTGACGGTGTGGGCCTCCCCGGGGCGTAGATGGGCGTTGATTGTCTCGATGTCGTCGTCCACTCCCCAGGCCAACTGGAGACGGTCCAGATGGAAGTGGCTGTCGTAAGCCCCCGATCCAGCGGCCATCGGTGCGGCATCCAGCTCCTCGACAGGGACCTCGCGGGACGCAAGCTGTGGCGGCGTGGGGACGGCTACAAGGGACGCATCCTTGGGCGGCATGACGAGGACCTCCGGGGACGCATCCTGGGGCGGCATTCGCTGAACGATTTCTTCCATGGTGTTGTTGTGGTACGTCTGGAGACTGGCATACTGTCGCGGGGTCATCCGGGCGAGTAGTTCCAGCAGTTTGTTTGTTTGTTTATTGGTGTTTAACGGCCTATCAACAGCTAAGGTCATGTAAGGCCGGGCAAACGGGTTCGATCCCGTTTTAACCTGCTGCATTGGGGGGAAAATTCCAAAATCAGAACTGAATATTTACATCGAGAAACAATATATTCAGCCCTGAAATTAGAATAACCTGACCTGGTGGCAGGTCCATACCACACCAAAGTAACTTGGCCCCTTCCCCTAAAATAGGATTACGAATAATCGTAATACTCACATAAGAGGTATAACCGGATTCAACTGTCACATACAAAATGCCAAAGACGTATGTGAGGGCCAAACCAGGTCTCCAGTCGGAATTCTGGTAAGGATGAACCCCGATCGTTAAATAGTTTAGATAGTTCCAGCAGGATTTCCCAATGCAGCAGCATGCCGGGGCTGGAGACTGGCAGGCAGGCAAATAGGTGGTCGGTGCACCCGAGGTACGCGTTGAGCGCCGTCACCGGCGTCCGTGTAGCGTCTGGAATCCGTCTGGTAGCACCCGATCTCTACATGGCTTTAGCCTATCATGATTAGCAGTGAACACTGAGTTTTTCAGCTTAACTCGGAAGATGCTGGCTGAAATTCTTTTGGTTACTACTGCTGGACCCTTCCACGGTGGACTCAGTTTCTTTGATTTGCCCTTGACGACCGCAGTATCAAGGAGGTGCACTACATCCCCTTCTTCGTAGGGCCGCTGAAGAATTCTCAGGTCGTAATTCCTCTTCATGCGTCGCACCGAGGTCTTCAGTGATGCTTGTGCGGAGTCGTGGGCCCTGTGAAGCGTGTGTACGAGTTTGGCTGCATAACTGTCTGGGTCGTCATCCCGGGCCTCTCTTTTGTTGGGTGGGAATAGGAGATGTGCTGGCATGTTGACTTCTCTACCCAACATCAACTTGTTCGCAGTGCAGCCCGTCGAACGGTTCACTGATGTCCGTATTGCACCCGCAATTTGTGGAAGCTCTACATCCCACTGGTTTTGCGCCTTCCCTATGAAGCAGCGTACTGCATCCATCAGAGTACGGTTGTAGCGTTCGACCTGGCCATTGGCGGAAGGTCGGTAGGGCGTCGTCCGCGTCTTATGGATGTGCAGGGCCTTACAAACCGCAGTGAAGAGCTTGCTCTCAAAGTTTCTTCCTTGATCGGAGTGCAGCTGAAAAGGCATGCCAAACCGGGAAAAGAACTCATTCACTGCTGCTCGCGCTGTCACTTCGGCGACTTGGGATGGCAAGGGAATACATTCCACCCACTTCGTGAACTGGTCCACCATTATCAGGATATGCTCGTTCCCACGGGGTGTCTTTGGTAAGGGACCAAGGAAATCGATGTGGACTCTCTCCATTGGGGCTCCGGCATGGAACTCTGTCATAGGAAATCTCCCATACAGGCTTGATTTCTTGTTGGCACTGCATGTCGAACATGTAGTGACATAGTAATTGACGTCGTCGGATAGACGATGCCAGAACAACTTCTCTTTGACCTTCGATTTCGTGCGCACCACCCCTTGGTGGCCTGCTAAGGGGATATCATGGTTAAGTTCAAGGACCTTATCTCTTAGGGGGTGGGGTACAACTAGCAGTCGGTCTGTCGACTCTTTGGGCAGTATGTACAACACTCCTTCCTCCAATTTAAACCGCTCCTTATTCAACCAGTAATTCTTGACGGCTGGGCTTTCAGAAAAAAGGTCATTGTGTGTGGGTTCGGTGCCGTCGGTTAACCAACTGATAATTCTAGTGAGGGAGTCATCCTTCAGTTGGTCTTCTTTCAGTTCGGTTAACGTAAAACCCCAACAAGAAGGTATATCTGGTTGAACTTATATTACCCCCATAGTAGGTCCCAGCCCGCACTCGACAATGCTGATTTCCCCCTCTTTAAATATGCAGTCAATGTGCACTACTAGTTCCCCCGCAACACTACAACCCATCTCTTCCCAGGGCATAATTAAGGGTTCACCACCCACCGCCCAAGATCGGTTCAGTTGCTCGTCATGGTCTGGGCTCAGTTGCTGACCAGACCCCTCACGCGTCACTCCTGGACCGGTCCCTATTCCGGGGCTGGACTCTGTCACGATTGTTGGTGATACCGGCTTCGGTTGAGTATGTTCGTCGCAAAGTTTCTCTGGTGCCCCGATCTGGTGACTGTATTTAACGCTGTGGCATGTTGAACATGCTGCAGTTTTCATCTGACATTTCGATGGGTCTTTCTCATCTTGAACCGTCGTCTGCATCTCCTCCCTTACTCCCTCCGTGTCCTGTAGTGGTAGCCACTCCAGAGGATGGTTAGTCCTCCCCTCCGGAGGATGATCAGTCCTCCACTCCGGAGGATGGTTAGTCCTCCACTCCGGAGGATGGTTAGTCCTCCACTCCGGAGAATGGTTAGTCCTCCACTCCGGAGGATGATCAGTCCTCCACTCCGGAGGATGATCAGTCCTCCACTCGGGGGGGTGTTCAGCCCTCCACACCGGAGGGTTGTTAGCCCTCCACTCCGGGGGTGACCAGCCCCCCACTCCGGAGGGTTGTTAGCCCTCCACTCCGGAGGATTGCTAGTCCTCCACTCCGGCTGCCACTCTGGACGGTCTTCCTTCCCCTTTTCAGACGGTTCTTCAGGAATCTTATACTGTGAAGATTCTTCCACTTCGAGTGGGGATCCCCCAACTCTGGATGACTGACCCGATTCGATTTTTAACTGCAGACTGGGCAACATTTGCTCAGCGGGTAGAGGCGTCGTCTGTACACGGGTCTTTGGTTGTGGCACACTGCTGACTTGGGTTCTCAAAGCCCCATCAACCAAGGCTTCAATAGGCATATCTACTAGGGACACCAACGGTACCGCATCGTCTACTTCTTCAACAAAGCTACCCCAAATATCAAATGCGCGCTTGCAATATTTGCATCCCCCGCACGGTAGCTCATGCGGCTTTACAGATAGTTAAAAGTTGCCGCACGGGGTTTCGGTGGTCACCAGTCTTGATAGAGCATCGGCGTTGGTATGTTTTCGCCCCTCGCGATGTTTGAGGATCATATTATACTGGGACAACTCCTCCATCCACCTCGCGAGTTGACCCTGTGGCTCTCGGAAATTCATCAGCCATGTCAAACTTGCATGATCCGTGCGTACAACGAACGGACGCCCCAGTATGTAATAGCGGTATTGGCGACAAAATCTCAGTACGGCCAATAGTTCCTTGCGCGTAACGCAATAGCGACGTTGCTCTGGAGTTAGCGCATAGCTCCCATACGCTATAACTCTTTCGACACCATCTTGAACTTGTATAAGCTCTGCACCTATTGCCAAATTTGAAGCATCTGTGTCGATAATGAAATCATCGGTCTGGTTGGGTAGGGCTAAGACTGGGGGATGGGTCAGGGAATACTTCAGCGCGTCGAACGCGCCTTGTTGTTCTTCGCCCCACCTGAATCCATTCTTTCCTACCACCCGGAATAATGGTCTATCTTTTCAAAATTCTTCACAAAGGATCGGTGGTAATTCGCTAGGCCCAGAAATCTTTGCACATCTTTGGAGCAGGTTGGAGTGGGCCAGTCTTCTACCACTTTAATATCTGACATGGACATTGACAAGCAGTCACCGTTTACTGTTCTTCCAGGGAATTCAACTTCGCGTCTGAAGAAGAGACACTTGGAGGGCTTCAGTTTCAGATGAAATTCCCTAAACCGGAGTAGAACGCCGGTCAAGTTGTGTAGGTGCTGCTCAAATGTTTTCCCCAGGACCAAAACGTCGTCCAAGAACGCCAAAACAGTTTTCCAGCATAAACCGCGTAAAACGAGGTTCATCGCGCGAGCATAAGTGGCGGGGGCGTTACATAACCCAAATCCCATGTTTACGTGCTCAAATAGACCGTATTTGGTGGTGAACGCCGTCTTTTGTCTGTCCTTTTCCTCGATTTTCACTTGCCAATATGCAGAGTTACCGTCCAGCTTTGAGAACCAGCTGTTCCCCGCGAGCGTGTCCAAGCAGTCGTCCACAAGTGGCAAGGGGAAGACGTCCTTCGTTGTGACATTATTTAGTCCGCGGTAGTCGATGCACCACCTGACCGATCCATCGCGCTTGCGAATCAGGACTGGGGCAGCCGCCCAGGCTGAAGTGGATTCTTGGATGATGCCCGCTTCCAACATTTTTTTCAAGTGCGCCTCTTCTTCATGGACGAAACAGGCGGCGGTTCGTCTCATCTTCTGCTTTACGGGCCTTGCATCTACGGTGTCAATACTGTGAGTTATTTCGGTGAAATGTCCCAGATCAAACTCATCCCGAGCAAATACATCTTGGAATTCACATAGTACCCTTGCGAATTGTTGTTGCTGCGTCGCAGTCAAGTGCTGTTTCGACGACTCAAAAGTTTGCTCGAGGTGCTTAGGAAATTTTGTAGCTCCATGTGGTGGTTCATCAGGGTGTAGATTTTCAGTGTGGAACACTGACTTCATCAGGACATCTGGATTGTCCTCGAGTGGATCGACTTCGCCATCCACTTCCAACGCCTTCGCGATCTGGTCTCCATTTTTCATAACCCGGAACTTGTCGGTGATATTCATGACACAAAGGTTAGGCGGACTCGTATTGTTGTGCACCGATTTGGCAATTAACACCTTTAAGTTGTCTTCTGCTTCTACGACGTACTCTGATATAGCATGGCTGACATTGCATTTCACTTTCATGACCGAGTTGGGCGGTACTACTTGTCGCTTGGCAACTGTTACTCTCGCTACTAGGGGGTTCCCTTTTGTCGCGTCCACCTGTAGTGGGATTATTTCATCATCTATGTTCAATGTGGCCTTACCCATGTTTAACACTGCCCCATGGCTGTACAGAAAGTCAAACCCTAACAGCATATCTTGTGTTATGGGCGCTACATAGACAAACTCTTTGCATTGTTTGGTTCCCAGTTTCAAATTACATGGACCGACGATATAGCCTTTCATCGACATTTCTTTCCCTGCTGCCAACAGTGTGACATTTCTAACATGCGGTGGTGGGTTCTTCATGGAGTTATATACTTCCATTGATATAATCGTTACTTCAGCCGCGGTGTCGACCACCGCGTCTACTTTTCGGTTACCCACACTGACTCTCACTTTAAATTTGGACAGTGAGCTCAGTTGACACACAGTCGGTTTTCTCTCTTGGTCACTGTTATCGCCATCATTCTCTTCGACCAACGTGTCGCTTTCGTACGTTTGGCGCCTCCCGGTAGCGGGGTCTCCTCCTAAATCCATGCCATCTGGCTCACATGTTTCACAGCGCTCTCGCGCGGTGTCAACTGGGCAAATATCTGTTGTAGCCGCAGTATTCTTGATCGGGGCCAACGTCGAACGTTGGTCCTGTAGAGATGACATCGGAGTGATTTCGGTTGATTGCTGATTTCGGCTAACAGCCGAGTCGCCGTCCGTTGTGTCGGTTTTCATGCCCGTTACATTTTCTGTTATACCTCCCCTATCTCCCTCACCTTCCATGTTCTCCCCCCGTACTAGCTGTACCCGTGGTTTTAGATCAGTCTTAGTACTGGGTGTTTGGTTAATTGGGGCCCCGACACCAGTAGTAAGACCACATAAAACTGGTGATTTTATGCCTGCCTGTGGGGATATGTTTGTATTATCCACATGATCACCGAGTGTCAACGGACCCTCATGTATTTTAGTTATGGGGACATTTTGAGCACTATTGCTCTGGTGGAGTGAATCGCTAAACGTCGAACGTTCAGGTGATTGTGCTCGGTTCACATGATCGCTTAAGATTTGACCCTTGCTAGCAGGTTCACTGACCGATGTTGTGAATGGACGCGCATGGCTGGCCCGCTCAAACGTCGAACGTTCGGCTACGGGCAGCGGATCTATGGTTTGAGGCGTACGCGATGAAATACCATGCAGCTCCGGCTGTTTAACCTTTGCAACTTTGGCGCCCTTATCTCTTTCCCCCGTCCCGTCTTAACTGATTCCCTAACCATACCCCTATTGTTTGTTGTAGACTTGCCGCCATGTTGTATTTTAAATTGATTGAATTTGAGCGTCGAACGTTCAGGTGCCCGTGACGGATGTTTACTCTTCACTAGGCCGGTCTCTATTGGGGTCGGGGGTTGGCCTGTCGCCGCGACCCATCGTCGTTTAAACTCTTATTTGGACAGAGCATCTTCATATGGCCCAACTGTCCACATTTAAAACATTCCACGCTTGGACATTCCGCGCGGATGTGGTTAGGGTTGCCACAGAGGAAACAGCTCATAAGCGGTTGGGGCCCCCTGCCTCCAGGCGGTTGGAATCTGGCGGAATCGCCTAGGCGGGGTGATGGGGTTGGTTGCCATGCTGGACCTGGCTGTGGTGCGGGCTGTGCTGGTAATCTCCGAAGAAATTCGTTTGTCAACTTCTCGAATTGAGAAACCAGAGCCGAAACCGGGTCTTGATTTTTGTCTCCACGGGATTGCCCTAGCGGGGGCTGGTATGAAGTTTCATACACTTCTGGGTCCTGCGGCGTGTTGCGGCTTTTCCGCTGCGGCTTCCTATCTCGCACCATGTCATGGATATTCTGGAAGAGCTTGACGTGGTCAATCGCCTCTTCCATGGTGAACGGTCTTCTTATACAGACATCCTGTGCTGCCTCCGGATCAGCCAATCCCTGACAAAAAACCGTAGAACGTTCTGTCGGGCTACATGTCTTTCCGGCAAATCCCATAAAGCCCGATTGGCTAAGGTCATTACGCGGTCGGCTCAATCATCAAGCGATTCGTTGACCTGTTGCATCGCCTGGTGAAATCTTACTTGGGCGGTTTCGTCCAAGTCCATCGCTCCAAATCTTTTCTCCAGCCTCTGCATGATGGTCTGGTAGTCGAGGTCCTCACCTTGTCTGTGATGGTATTGTAATAGTCTGAAGCCTTCCCCGTGAGGCTCCAGCAAAGACAGTATTGGCAGTCTTCGGCGCTCCAGTCATATGCCTTCGCGTGTGTTTTAAACTTCTGCTTGAAGGCAGAGAAATTACCCTTCCCATCGTACACTAAGTTTTTCGGTAGTACTATGGTGCGCCGTCTACTTCGTCTCCTGGGTGCGGCGTCATCCGAGTCACTGTCTGACCCATCTGTCTGCGCTGGACGTCTCCGAGTAGGTGTATACCTCGGAGCAGTATGCCGTCCATGCGGAGTCTGTCGCGGTATCCTGGTGCTGGCATCGCCATACATCAAGGGACCGCCTGGACGCATGGAATTGGCCTCTTCTCTGTCGCCCCCAAATTCCGCCAATGTGTCATCGCGGCGTCTGGGCGGAACTGGTTGTGGTTCGTAGACCCGCGGTGATAGCGGGCGTGGGCGATGCTTTTCCTCATAATCACTGGTTGGGGGATTGTGTGGTGCATATTTATGCTTATTCTCCCTGCGAGAAGGGGTCTGGGGCCTGTATTTCCCTGTATACTCTGCTGCAGGGGATGGGTCCGACCAGAATCGTGGGTCCTGTTTCGGCTCATCCTCGCGGAGGGGCTGAGGTTTACGCTCGCGCGTGTCTACCTCATAGTCCCTAAGTTGATCACCTTGAGGCCTATGTTTACCCGCACTCTCGTACTCATACTCGCGGTTCGCTGGTCTGGGTGTAAACTTGACGACCGGTCGGGGGTCGGCTTCCTCCTGCACAGGCCGACTCTCCGTTTCACACAGTTTTCGCTGTCTTTGGGGCTTCCGAACACTCCCATCTGTTGGTTTCGGTTTCCATAGTACCGGGTTATGGACATGGACTTCCGGTTGATACTTGGGGGTGTAGCCTTGTGGTTGAGTCTGGGTTTTCCCCAAACTTTGAGTGGTTTCGGTGCGTTTATGTGGGGGAACATATGGCCGTTTGCCATCCGGCGTCTCTGGTCCCTCTCTGGGTGGCGGTGATGTGGACGCGCCCGTTTCAGTCGCTGCCCCTGCTCCCAGGCCGCTGTCAGGTCTCATCGCTGGTAGATTCAACATCTTCTTGATGTCGCTGGCAGCCTCCTTCAGCTGGGCCTGCCTTTCATCCAAGTGTAGGATTGTTTCCTGGTCAGACGGGGATGCAGATTCAGTTTTGGCTGCACGCTCCCAGTCAATGAGTTCCACATCCAGTTCTGTATTTTCTTCGAAGTCGAACTCTTCGAGCATGCGCGCTGTCACTGGCACAACTCTCAGATCGCCTTTCAGTGACTCAGGCGTTATGCTCCCCCAAGCACTCCGTAATGCCAGGATGCGCTCTGCAGCCCGGAGCCCAATGCCATGAACGGAAGTCAGTTCAAGCCCTGTCGCGTAATTAATTCTGACCATGGGGCCAGCTTCAGAGTAGTCGGTGTCATACAGCTCCTCATGCTCAAATTGTCTCTCATTCGACATTTTTGTTACTCAATTATAGACGTACAATCGCAAAAATGGGATTGCAACAAATTATGGTCTGGTGTACTACAGGGTGAGGTCCTGGGACTGGTTTTATATGTTGCAAACGTCAATTTTGTGTATTAACATTTCAATTTGTTAGCTAACAAAAAAACGACGAACTAACACCCACTCTCACTCAATCCAATGTCGAACATTGAATTAGCACTCTTGTACTTTTACGCTCACTCGGTCTCACTCACTCCAATGTCGAACATTGAATTAGCATTCTTGTAATTTATGCTCACTCGGTCTCGGCACAGTGGCTATACAAGTTAATTCGCAACACAGTCAGAGGGGATAATACTTTTCTCACGAATATTGATACAGTATGTGTCTCACTAAGAATAATATTCCATAGCGAGACTGGCCAATTAGTCTGTGAACCAATAGTTGGGACAGTATACAATGAGTAATGAACTGTAGTCACAATGGTAATGAATTTGGTAAACTAGTCGAACTAGCTTGTTAAAACATAGTAATTGTTGTATTGGTATTTGTTCACACAATTGTAAATTACTTATGGAAACTAAATGGCACTAAACTGGAATACTATGCGACTAGTGCCGGTTAGTAATACATGTACTTCACAAATTCATGATCTATTTTGTGCCACGCGATTAGTCGTCGAACGAGTAATCGAAGGCGTATCTGTCTCTAGAAATACACAGATTTTCAGATTTCAGAAATCATGGTCACAGCCTGCCAATGAGTCGAACGCACCGGTCAGACTTGTTTGTACAATTGACACCAACTTTTACACAAATAAACACCGTAATCTCAATACAAATGTTGAAAAAGTATGCGAACAACTGTAATGTGTAGACCAAACCACAGCCCTTGTTTTACACAGATGGAAAGAAATAATTGTTATTAATTTTTAAACAGATTTTTAAACAACCTAATTGAACAGAATGCAGGAAAAATGTAGCGACTATTTAATTTGTCGAACAAACCAAACAAACTACCCGTTTTTCTGCAAGATTTCAGATAAAACAATACAAATTACAAATTTACCAGGCCCTCTTGATGTGTCGAACCCACCATACTTTTTCTGTCGATGTGCGCTTACAAAACACACTTTAAAGTCAAAACAAGACCAGCATTTGTTGAACAAACACTGACTTGATAAACTTTATTCATGATTTCCCTTCGCTGGTTCGTTAAAATAGTTTTTCCCTTGTGCAATAATGTTTAATAAATGAACAAATGAAGACAACCCAATTCACCCCGTTCGTCTGGGTAAATTATGTTTTCTCTCTTCAAATGTGATCCTGCCGACGACGCCATTTTATTGTCAACAAGGGGGGGGAAACTATATACTCACTCGGCCTATAAATATAACCACTCACGTGTCTTGATGACGCTCTGTTGATGTTTTTCACTCTGATAATCCGGAGAATCAATAATACACTGTTTACTTCTCGCTCTCCTCCTCGCTCTCCTGGTTCCTCGTTCATTGGTCGAGCCCGCCCATGTGACCGATCCTGGTTCGTCGTTGATTGGTCGAGCCCGCCCTTGTGACCGAAACCCCGCGAAATAAACAAAGGAATCCATCACGCAGTTCCCGGATGTGGGTCGACCTTGACTTTATCCAAAACGGGTATCACTAGTTTCAGGATTTAATAAGACGGGCCGAGATACAACATATTCATCATTCGTAAGCGAGCTTATTTTTTCTTATAAATGGGCAAATTGGGGTACTGGGCAGGTACTGAACACAAATTATAAATAAAATTACAAACACATATCAGCTGGATATGGTTAAATCCGCAACGTGTCAAGATGCGTCGGTGGGAAACAGAAATAAATCCCAAACAGACAAATTTCCCGCTGGTGCTTCCATGGACAAGGAAGATAACTTTTGCAAACATCTCAAACGGCACCAATCCTAAACGGACCCAGTAAAATAATATTCATATCAAAACGGCCCCAGTGCTGCACGTCCCCATATCTACATTTGTCCCGGTAACATATTAAATCCAAGCAAATTAATTTTAGTTTGTAAATAATAAAATCATCTTGCCAACAATTTTACAAAACTTTGTTACTGAATAGTAATTTCATTGTATAATATAACAATAAATATTCAAGATCATTTGATCTGACAATGGAAAAAAATATTTTACCTATATATGTGACTTTTTATTACTTTTTGTGGGATTGCAGTATAGGATAAATTGATTTGTTATTAATAAAATATAGTATGTAAGCAGAATACTGTGAAACAGATCATCGAAATTGGGGAAAAAAGAAAAAAGTAATGACCAACTTTTGATGTAATTTACATAAGATATGAAATGATTTAGGAAAATCTCATATGCGACAAGATGGTTTCCAATCACATAAACCCATTTGTATTGAATAACGGTTTTCATTTTATATATGTCTGTTATTTATCTGTGAAAAAAACTAATTATATATATACGTAACTGAATCTTTCCCGAAATAACGTTGATGCCCTCGGGAACGTTTCACTTCACCGGCCGCTAAGGCAATACATGAATATTATAATCAGCGAAACATCCGCATATTCACCGAGCGGCATACTCTGACATGAGGTGTTGACATATACAACTCTTATTTGATTACCTCCAAATCTCCGAGAACACAAAAACCGACATTTGTGTAATTTAATAAGTTTCGGGCGATGTGAGCCCGCAGACATTAATTGAATTCGCATGACTCCACACGACTGGCACGCGTATGTATACACAGTTGTTAATTGGATATGATAAATACGTACTTTATATGGCGCGTGACACATATACAATTAAACAACTTCAAACACATTAATTAACCGTATGGTGGTGTTCTGAGAAGTGTGGTTAATTGCATTTGCGACTGGATTAGACCCGTATCATGGTCTACACTGTTCAGTATTCATGTATTGAAACACCCGTCTTGTTTTTCACAAAGAGTTTCGACTGTTATATCGCTGCGTGGATGCAAGCAACTAAACTTGCCATATACATGATAAAGCCTATATACAATAAGCCTGGTTCATAAGTACACTGTATTCTATAAACAAAAATATATATATTTAAGGTTAGGAATTGGCTCGAGGACCTTCCAAACCCGGGCATTTGAACCCAAAAGTGGCAGGCCAATGACCGTTGGCCCGTTTGTATCCGAATTTACTAATATCTGCCATACAGTCGACATATGTGCATTAAATGAAGGAGGCAATGAGGCGGTTAATTTAACCTAGCTAGTTCATTCTCCTATCGCACGAAGCCGGTATGTAAGACTAGGTGATCCAGTAACACTGGCAAGACTGACACATTTGAATGTGCCGCCTGTAATAATTCGCAATAATCCATTGCAATCGCATGCAAACATTACTTCATTTTAACAGGTGAAGTAAACTGTTAGCTGAAACTAAAATTATATGACCAGCATAGGCTCAGCCGGATCCGCTGCCAAAGACTTCCAAGTTCATGATCAGGAAAAAAATAATTCTCAGATAAAATTCGGCAAGGTTTTATTATTTTTAGCAGAATATGTTGATTATTTCATTATTTCGTTTCAACTCAAATTCTGTGATATTTTATAAACAATGCCATGTCATGTTTATTAACATACTTTGTTCATTTGTCCATGAAGATATAAATGTGTCACATATTTCGGCAGCCAATTGCAATGTATTCAAACAGTCCCTCAATTGTCCATGAGCCTGATCCAAATGATATATTATTATATGATGTATAAGTAATTAGTAAGTAAATTTACGACCAGTGTAGTGACTGATCAAGTGACATCCCCTACGAGTGATAAAGATATAGTGTGTGTTAGAAGCGTGCAATGTGATTAAATGGCTGAATGTAAATCAGTGTATATCTTGATAATACCACGCGAATGCGCATGCTACTCTGAGTCTATAATGGTTGCAAAATCATTTAGCCAATTTATCCAATCAAAAATACCTTTTATGACATTTATCATTATCCAACATCCCAAAAGTTGTCTCTGACATGAGGTGTTAACAATGCAATCCAAATTGTATTATTTGCAGCGGAATCAAACGAGAACCCGGCATGTGTGGAATTTGTTGTTTTTAAGGATTATAAACGGGGACATTGTCAATAGCCCGCGGACGTTAACTGGACTTGCATGACTGCATACGACTGGCACGCGTATATTCAGTTGTTAATGTGGTACATTTAGCGACTTATGTGGCAAATTAAAACACTTTAACAGCAGGAGGGGTTAGGGGCTGACATTTACTTTCCAGCTGTATATGTCAGAAAGTGGCTCATTGCATTTGCGACCTGTTATAAGGCTGCTAGCAGACAGGCACATAAACTGGCCACATACTTATAACATAAGCCATCATTTTAATTACAGCATCAGTCTAATGCCGCAGCTGACAAAAAGATATCTTGTCAGATATTGCACATGCACTCGATCAGACCAGGTGCATGGGTTCAAGTAATTTAGTCACTGAACACAAACTACATATTAAATCTGAGTGTGAACATTGACTTGTTGTGTATGCCTTAATATTTATTTGTATAGTATGATTTTGTCAGCTAGTAGATTTGCATATCGACTTCCCGCTAACAAATGAGGGCATTTGTAATAAAAAAATGTATTCTGATCCCCATGTACCCTAAATCGTCGCATTAAACCCATTGATTACGTCCTAGTTTCAAATTGTGTTGATTATGATGTAATAAAACATTTTCAAAAGACAAACATGTTTTAATTTCTTATACCTATCTGAAGCTTTACAAACGCAACTTAAATTTACTGCTAATAACGTATGCTTTCAGCATACAGAGACTATGGGTTAACATGCGTCCCACACAACAAGACATCATGACACCGTTAAAAATACCACCCGCAATTTCTAATCCATAGCTCATCAAACATAAATCGCGTTATATACCGAAAACGTTTTATTCGGATAAGCCACACAATCGGCAGCGCATGACAAATCCCATCTCATCCGGCATCATGGCGGGAATGACCGGCGACCAAAGTACCAGCATAGAGGGTGTCGGGTCGTTTCGCCCATGTTACCTGTTCGCTCGGGTCGTTTCGCACCGGGTCGTTTCGCACCGGGTCGTTTCGCACCGGGTCGAAAATGTGATATATGTATGGTCAGGTAGGGTCGTTTCGCCCCTATTTGAAAACGGGAAATATATATATAGTATGATATAATGAGAAGGTGAATTGAAAACGGGAAATATGTACATTATTATATAGTAGGCGAATTATATATATAATATGATAGTATGATGTGTATTAATTAGTCATTGATAGTATTAATGTTAACATTTCTAATGAAATGTTTCTTATTTCAGATGCACACGGTTCTTCAATCCAAGGATATAGACAAATCCAGAGAAAATCGAGTTTATATATATTTGTTTTTATATAATATTTAGAGAATAGCTTGGAGATATTTCACTGTATATTTCCATGTATAATGTATGAATATTATATGATCGGTAAGTATGTCGGTGAGTACAAAATATATGATATTTTCCGTAAATGACGTCTGAAATAAAATTGCGAACATTTTCGAAGATAAATGAGTTTATTGGCATAAGGATATTTGTTATTTTATTGAACCCCTGCTTTCTTAGTGTTCTTTTATTGAACCCCAACCTGCCCCTTGGCCCACCATACACAACATAACGTGACTGTTACTGGTCGTTGTTGTATTGAGCAGGAACTACACTGTTTACCACACTGGTAAGATAACGTCAAGTTTTGGATTGCGGCCCATGTAATGTAATTTCGTATGAATAATTTTCAAATAAGGCAGTTAGAAGTGTTGGCGTTTCCCTGTTGTTCGCTGTTGTCTGAAATATTTTTGGGGAAAAATAGCGACATGATTTAACATTTCGTAAGCGATGAAATTTTTAAAAAATCGGACATCATGACCGGAAATGACGTCGTTTAACGACTGCCAGCTCTGTGTAAGAGAATATGCCGGAAAAACTAAGAGATTATATTAAAGTTTGTATTTTAACACAAAACACGAGATATTGATGATGAGAGAAAATCCACCATCGGGATGACAATATACGAACGATTATGATACAGTCGGATAAACAATGGACATGAAGGCGCGAAAGGCTAGGCCTGACATTGGCGTACAAAAGTGACGTCGTCAGACGTTGTGACCCAAAGTAAAAGTCCTGGTCGACTGACAACTTTTCGTGAAATGCCAGATCGGTTCAACTCATTGTGTGATTAAAAATATTTAAATATGAGGAGACATATGGCTAGATAGATCCTGATGATGGTGAACATGTAGCAGAAGGCCAGGCGAGTTGCCAATTTATCTCGAGTTTTATGATAGTTAAAATGACATCTGTACATTTTTCTAATTGAGTGGTTACAGTGGATGAATCTATTATCAAATATCCTCCATTGAGGCGTTATACAATCCTCAATATTCGCCCAATCTTGCCCCATGTGATTTCATTGTTTAATACCGTACACGAACAGCCGCATAAAGGGAATCCACTTCGACAACGTCAGCAGTCAATACTGTTACTGCTGGTATTTCAGGTGGTATGTTTGAACAAAGGTGAATTGCATTGCCTTGCCTTGATGTCGGAAATGCATGTAGTATAAAAACAATGTTATACCGTTTATTTTGAAAAATAATAACCCATTGTGCGAGCACGAATGAAAGCACGGACATGTTCTTCTTCCATTGAACAATTCCATTGAACAATATGGAGCATAACATGAACATAACATCATTTTGACGTCGGGCCCCATATCGCGTGATGACTTTATGTTGGTAACGATACAATTGCCCATGAACCATGTATCAATCATCATGGATGTGAATTTTCAGTTAACCCAAGGCATATGGATGTTGCAGCATAATACTACTAAAGTTTGCAATTTTGATGAAATCGGCTACAGGACTGGTATGTGTTTGGGTATAGTTTGGTTTCTTACATACGACACCAGGTGAAAATTGTCTTCTCTTCACTGCATGACGTGGCTTCTGCATATCATGAACAGAGTTACAGTTTGTGTTAGGGAACGCTCTAGTCTAACGAAGCATTAAGCTGTAATATCAGTTACACATAAACTGTAATACAGTAAGGCTGAACCGTACATGTAAGACATCAATTTAAATTGTGTGGATCACACCGAATGATACAACTGGCATCGCATTACGCTCACAAATCCTTGAATTGCATGCTCAAAACGAGAAAGTGAAAACATTATTATATTATTTGTTGGGAATAATTGTGTCAGATATAATTGCAAGATTCTCTGCTAAATCAACATGACTTCATTTTAGTCACAAGTAAACGTTTGTTGGATTTAACCGACATGCGAACAGTATAAGCCATGGCGAGAGTACATTGTTCAGCAAATCCACATGGTAATGTGTTTACCACCGAAATTAGAGGTGCCGCCTACATGCAATTAGAAATAATTCCAGCACAAAAATATTTACACAATTCCCTAACATTTGATTGGCCCGTAGCAAATCTCTTTCCAAAATGTATATCCCAGTAAACTCCCACGCCGAACTACTTTCCGTAACCGTGAGGCGCAGTTAAAATAATTATTAAGAAAACGGAAAATAAACACATTTTCTTGATGAATTTATTTCAAATGCTGGAATTATAAGGAATTAATGGCCTTTTTGTGGAATGTATCGGGGATATAAACTTCCGGCCTTCGTCCAGTATTCCCGCGTCTTTTCCAAGTTTATACCCCGATAAATTCGACAAAAGGGCCATTCATTCCTATATTAAATTTATATTTGACCAATCCAGAGGAGTGTGGTAACAAGTGTTTGTTTCTATACATATGTCATATTGGGTATGTGGTTATTCTGATGGAGAACACACTGGTAGGTGAATAACTGTACTGTTGTTAGCAAATGATTCAACGACTTTGTCACAATTCTGATCTGTCAACCATATGCAAGATGTATGCAAATTTCTCTAACCATAGCTGTGAAAATGACTCACTGGGTTTGCTTCTTTGAAAATCAAATATCCGAGAACATTGTAAATTCAGATTGCTTCCATCAAAATTCTTGAACGGTATTATCTGACTGTCACTTGTTCAAAATTTTGAAAAGTTTGGCCAGTAGCCGATTTCACCAACATTGCAAAGTATTCTTTTGCAGCAAAGTATACTTTGAGGGAGAAATTTTCAATGTTAGGATAAATTTATCAATTTGTATTTGTCTGTGATAATGTAATACATTCAGTATAATAAGTCTGCATACTTTTAGTCACCAAATATATGCAGTCGTTAGTTCTATATGAAATAATGCATTTCAGGAAAAATAAATGATTACTCCCTCAAAGTACTAGACAAAGTATACTTTACTAGAAAAGTATACTTTGCAATGTTGATGAAATAGGCTACTGGTGTCAGGTCTTCACCACACCATAGTCACGTAGCCACACTCCGTAAAGGTAAATAGGTTTAGTACTATTGTTTCTACTTTTATAATAGGTATAACCGGATAAGTGGCAAGAAAGTCAAGCCCGATGATCACCCTTCGCATGCTCTCAACCAGCTGCCTGTCAGAAAATATAATGTATGCAAGTTATGCAATTAACATATTCTCACTGTCAACAGTACGCTGCTGTCTGTTTCACGAAAGCTGGCCATTTGTTACGGCTATATAAACAATTCAGAAACAAGATTTGTTTTGATAATATTAAATTAAAGGAAAAATTAAAAATGAGCCTTCTTTTTATTTCGTGAAATTTGGTCAAATATTGATTTTATTGCGAAAAAAATAATTTCCCCATGTTAAATCCCCATAGACATCTTCACGGAGTGAAGATGTCTATGGGGATTTAACATGGGAACATTTTTTGAATTTTAGAAATACTGCAACGATTTTTAAAATTTAACTTTTGTTTTCTTAGTTAGATCATATCCAATCTATCTAGTCAGGTTTCGGAGTCAATTTCCAATTGTTTTCGTTTTTTGACTCTTCCCACACTTCCTTACCACTTTTTCCCCCATGTTAAATTCCCATAGACAAATCAATTTTTCGTAATAAAATCAATATTTGACCGAATTTCACAAAATAAAAAGAAGGCTCATTCGTAAATTTTCCTTTAATTTAATATTATCGAAAATAATATTGTTTTTGAATTGTCTATATAGCCGTACAATTTGGGCAGCTTTCGTGAAACAGACTATAGGAAGAACCTCACACACTATCTGGAAATCATTAAGTCATACTAGTAGGACATACACAATGGATAACTTGCCAGATCACATCTGCAGCTTTTTCTGAACGTTTGTTATCAACAGATAACTTCCTGGTACATGTAGTCATTATTAACAGACCTACCCTGAAACCTGCAAAGCTTAGCACAATAGCTAATGCAATTGTCTTTGTCTTTGCTACAAACTGGAGGATACGCTGTTGTGTGTTCCCAGATAACAAGACAACTACAAAGTATGTGTTGAATTTTGATAGTAAGTCACAAAATCATTAGTCCATGTACTGTACGAGTACATGGAAAAAATACATCACATGGAGAAAACATACAACACCATATTGTCTAACTGGTACAGTCTTACACAAATATCATTGAAAACCACATATGAGACACGGCAATATTTGTTCATAAATAAAGTCAAAAGTAAACAAAATGTTCAGCAATATGTACTTTGAATATTTTGTCAAATTTTGACGCCATTTACGGAAAATATTGTACATTTTGTAAACGTATTTCATGAAATTACGCAGATGTCCGAAGGTACATAATCCCATGGCGTGCCAAATTATGAATAATGAATTCCATAATAGGGTTGTTGTCGCGCCCGCTGGCGGACAGCGCGATGTAGTCGACATATGCGTCAGGAAAGTGTTAGTGCCATATAGTGTTTGGACTGTGCGTCCGTCCGGCACATCAAGACGTTCGCCGGAGTTTCTCAATTATGTCATAACTTTTATATACCTTAAAGGATTACTTAACTATTTCAACACAATACAATATTATGTATTAGCATTAAACATGTACGATGTTTTTCGCTATATACACAAATAGTCAAAGAGTGAGTGAAATCGTTTAAAGATGTATCAAAATAGTATAACAATTGTCTGAAGTTGGAAGTGTCGAGCGTTAGAAGTAGCCTGCGACGACATGCGTCGCTGTATTTATTTGTATGGAACGTATATATTATTTTTTTTCGGGCAGATTGAGAATGTGTGCAAGTGACGTCGTAGGTTGGCAGAAGCCCCCAGAGCAGGTGCGAAATAGCTTTGTCACTGACTCCGGAGGCTTAGCCCACCAACGATGTCATATAATTAGTCCGCCCTCATAATCACGAGGAGGCATGTCCTGCAGGCCACATCAACCACTAGACCACAACCGCCGATATAATAGATTCTCGTCTTTGAAATGCGGTATGTAAATACTTGCTAATGTTAGTTAATTTGACCGTTGATTTTGTACCCATCAGTTGGTCAAATTTATTTAATGTCGGCCAACGACAGTAGTAGTTGGCGAAATGTTTTCTTCTTAAGTCATCATAACACGGGCACACAAGGAGAAAATGGTACTCATCTTCTACCATTCTCATGTTACAATATATACACAGTCTATCGGTCCTAAGCGCGCGTCTATATTTGTTCGCACGAACACTGTCTATGTATGGCTCTAGTTCCAATGATTGTTTGTGACGCCTATATAGTTTAAGTTTGCTCGATTCAGTTAGTGAATTGTGCCAAGATTGGTGGAATTGATCATGTAAGCGTTGTTTAATTTCGGGGAGCATACTTGTGGACAAATGCCACACATCCATGCTGCTCTTAATATGCATTGACCTTGACCTTCACAACATTTAACTTTTTCACACATTAGGAACAAGTTCGCCGGAGTTTCTCAATTCTGTCATAACTTTTTTATCCCGTCAACACAGTGCTTATGTGCCGTGAAACACGGTGCCATGAAACATTTTTGATATCCAGTCAATACAATTTTTGCATTTTACAACCATTTGAAGGTGTTGACGGGATAAATAGAATAGTAGGTTAGTGCCGTGAATGGGAAAAAATATCTGGCGCGGCACGGAAACGGGATGTGCTTTGCCTCGCCCATCCCGTTTCCTGAGCCTTGTCAGATATGTTTTCCCATTCACGGCACTAACCTACTATTCTCTGTATATCCCTTAGTGGATTACTGCAACATTACAATACATCATACTTGTGGACAAATGCCACACATCCATTCTGCCCTTAATATGACCATGACCTTTTGACCTTAACAACTTTGAACTTTTTACTCATTAAGAAGTTTGCCGGTGTTTCTCAATTCTGTCATATCTTCTATATGCCTTGAATGATTACTATACTATTTCAATACATCATACGTTTGCACAACTGCCACACATCCATGCCGTCCTTAATATGACATTGACATTTTGACATTCACAACTGTTCTTATGAATAATTTGTCCCATTGAAACACACTGGACCGCAAGTCCCAATATTGTTTCCATATTGACGTCTCGTGAGGTCATATTGGTCATTGCCGGAACTACGTTTCACTTTGCAAAATAGATACTTCTAAATCACCACTAATTTGTTTATTTTAATTATTTTGAGGCGCATATAAATTGCGAGTGATGTACCAAACACAAATGTTATTTGATGTGTATGTGGATCTATGTCACTCATTCCGCCGCGCAACGATATTGCGCGACTTTATCGCACGCTGTGGAACTCATGCATATACAGTCGAACCTAACCGAACGGCCACCTCTCTACAATAACACGCTCTCTGTAACAGACATTATTTTATATCCCAAATGGATGATTTTCTCTATATCTAACCCTTAAACTGCTGAGCATTAAAATTGTCGTCTGATGTTGATTTTGCATTCTTTCTCAATAAAAACATGTTTTTACATGTTCTAAAAAAATGGAAATGATTCTAAAATGCTGTCAAAACATGTTTTATTAAATTATTGAAGAAAATAAATAAACATCAGACAATAAAATTTAATTCAGCATTAACCTCCCTACAACACTCACCTCTCTATAGCAGCCAAATGTGCGTCTTCATGGGTGGCTGTTGCAGAGAGGTTGCACTGTATCCACATACAAATCAAACAACCCGTACATACATGTATTGTCTGCCAAGCCAGCAACATGGCTGAAATCAAACAACCCGTACATACATGTATTGTCTGCCAAGCCAGCAACATGGCTGAAATCAAACAACCCGTACATACATGTATTGTCTGCCAAGCCAGCAACATGGCTCAAATCAAAATGGCGGAGGGTCGAGGTAAAGCTGAAACCGAGCATTTTTATAAATCACCTCCGAAACATAGGCATACGCACATAATGACTGGAATTGATCTAAGATAACAAAAGTTAGATTTTGAAAGTCTATAATTTGCCAAGCTATGGCATATTAACGAATTTCTATTTGTTTAAGTTAGACTGACGTCAGTGATATTTGTAACGCAATGGCATCGCGCTTGTTTCTATGGCAGTATAACATAGTTGATAAAGGAAATGACACCAGCTTTCACTTTCTCATATTAAGGCGCATAGCTGCATTAAGGCACTGCAGGCCCGGGCCTGCAGAATTTTCGAGAAAATGGGAAAAATAATGTGCCAGAGTGCATCATTTACCTTCTAGTTTTGATTTTTCTTTCGGGGGGGGGGGGTGGGGGGGTTATGCCCCCAGACCCCCCTAGCATACTCGCACCAACGGTGCTCGAAGTCGTCAACCGGGCCTGCATAATCAAATTCGCTAGCTACGCCCCTGATATCTAACATACATTATCGTTTACCTTAGTTTCTCGACCAATGAAAGAACGGCATTTTGTCTCAATTAATAACATATTGCGATGCGTCAGCCAATATGTATTAAATTAATCATTAAATGGTCAGCGCTATGTTTATAACTTATTGTATGCCTTGTTGTCATCAGTTCACGAGACGCAAAGCATATTACCGACTTATACATTTATTTAATTCCTATACAGAACAGTTTGTGCCTACTGAGTGGGTACGTACCGTTAAGTCAAACTACTGATAACTCAAATTATATGTTCTCCTATATCACTCAATGTTCTCAACATACCACTCGCGAGGGTAGCAATTTAACCCCATCAGTTTAATGTAACACATTGAAGAGTGATGTTTTGCAATCGGTTATCCGGCGTGTTTGATATGTTAGCGATATAAAACTGTTAAAACTGAATCAATAAAGTATTAATAAAGAGCATACACATGCATTAATTGTTTTGTTACATGTATGTTTTGTAAATTTGAAAGCTTCATTTCGTTATGTTGAATGTTGAACAACAACAAGAGAAAAGATTGCTTCCATTGGAAAATGATTTCCGTTATATTATTTGTGGCAATTTACCAAACAGTGCAGATCATGATCAGACTGTGCGGATGCACAGGCTGATCTGGATCTACACTGGTCGCACTTGTTGTCTCGTCCACGTGTTGCTGCCGACAAAATGTTGGTCATTTAATAAACACATTAAATAAAAAAAATATTTAAATGCAAGTACTTTTTCACCAATAACAAAAAAGTCATCCTTCCCCAAAGATTATTTCATGACATTTCACCAAATATCGATTTTATTGCAAAAAAATAAAATTCTTACATGGGAATTTAACATGGGGGCTAAAAATAGATTTGTTTAAGTATATTTTCAACTTTTGGACCAATTTTCAAAATCTAACTTGTGTTCTTAGTTATATCACTTCCACGCTATCTACCCAGGTTTCGGTGTCGATTTCCAAAGTTTTCGGGGTTTTTTCTACGTACATATATCCTCGTCCAGCTCATTTTTGCCCATGTTAAATTCTATAGGAAACTCGATTTTTGGTTATTGATAAACAAATACTTTATACAACTGACCGAGAGACCATTCCGCGATATCTCAGAATTTTGTCCCACATTGATATTAATAATAGGAAACATGTTTTCCCGAAATTATGTAAAAGTAAATCCAAAAATGTACATTTTATACAGTTATGTAGCTAAATATGGTACGGGGAGTTTTGCCAGAGTTACTGCTCGTATCTATTATATCCATCATGCCTTACTGCTTGCAATATATTATGTTCATGTAAAATCATTCTCCTTATGGAGGAATATGAATATCTGACTACTGTCTGTTTATCAAAATTTACGAATGAGTCTTCGATAACGCACCCCCACCCCCCCCCCCCCCCTTCTGCCCCCTCTTCCTGAGTTGGTATTATTTGTAGTTCAGTGATTCTATATTTTATGTACATCTTGGTGCCGTTTTTCTAGTTTCGAGGTAGAACCAATAATTCATTAAATTGTGTTTATTCCATTGGATGACAGTCCAGGTGTTACATTTATAATAGTATATTGTTCTCGTCATTTTATATATTTTATTTCCACTTCGGGGGACCAGGGGTCTCAGAAATGTCATTTCCGTTACGTAAATTTGCATGACGTAAATATAGCTTTTCATTTGCACTTTTTTCTTTTCAACGGCATAAAACATAAAACTAAAGGGGCATCTATTAAGACAAGTGTCAATAATATGGTAAGCTAATTGTATTAGTTTGAAACAGAGCAATTTAGTAGCAAGTCGTGGAATTTCTCATTTATGGTAAACCAACAACATGTATTTAATACGAATCAGTAAAGTTAAATAAAACAACATAGCTTGGCATGTAACAGAATGCCGTGTTTTACCACATGTACCAAACATCGTTATAAAGCTACATTTAATTAATAGCACAGCCTCCAAAAATATGGGCGTAACGGAAATGATTTGTGTAACGGTAATGACAAAACGTAACGGTAATGACTCTCCATTTATTTAAAATACTAATACAGCATATATAGCAAACATATTTATACTTTGCATATGCTGTACAATATAACTTCAAGTTAATGTTTACTTTTAATGTGATTGCCAATATAAACCCACACTCCTCGAAGCTGTGTCTGTTTTTGTTGTTCCAGAGCTTTTACTAATTAAATCCTGATATATAAATGTTTTAGGTCTGAATAAATGTGCCATTGCTGACCGACAACTGATGGGACATGGTTTATATCTAATTGACGCATGAACCGACTGGTTAGTATGGTAATTTATCATTGTCGTTACACGATTGTCATTACCGTTACACAATTTCGTAACGGAAATGACCGTAACGGTAATTATTTTGCTTTAAAAACTCCCATTTTTCACACCTCCGTATACAACGCATCATGAAGGTAGAATAAGCAAATACAACGTTGTAAGTGTGTCTATCCACCCATTTTGGTTTCAGTCGACCTACATACATATGGACGTGTATACACCCCGAACGGTAATGATGCATGTAATGTGTAACCTTAAAATTATGAATACAGACCGGCCTCGTTCTCGGCAATGACTTAAGTTGTGTTACCACCGTATTTATTTATAAATTGCGCGCGCATAAACAGTTGCCATTGCATTAGTAGCCGAGAGTAGGAAAGGGAGGTTACTCTGATTTTACATTTTTTGTTCAGCGTAACGGTAATGATTCGATTTCTCGGGACAGATACATTAAAGTCAGTATTTTTCACAACAAAAGGAAATTTTTGTGCAAAATAAGTTTATTGTAAATGTTGAACTATTTTAATTCAGATGCAATGTATAGTAAAGTACAAATGGACAATATTTCAGAATTACGTTCTTGTAAACTGTGCTGATTGATGACCGGGACATGCCCATTTGGTGCACCACACGTATGCCAACAACGGAAAATAATAACTAAACACACACAACAAGAATTGTAAATACTGTTTTCTTAATGGATTGGTATTATACATAGTTTCTTTACTGAAAACAAAAATAATTTTCCTTATAAATTGTGTGATTTTTCAGTAAATTACACCGGCACAGCAGATGTACATAAAATATAGAATCACTGTAACCCGTCTTGACGCGATGCGTATGTAAAGTCCACCGCGAATATTTGTTGAAAGTTCACAAACGAAACAAACGAAAACGAATGGAACTTGAAGTGAAAACTATCAAATTGTACAACGATAGGCATATAAACGAATATTGTTTGTGTTTTTTTGTACGCGAAAACGATATTTGCGTTCAATTACCCGGCTGACTACTATTTAAATGCATGCACAGTGAAACCTCTCTAAACCGGACAGCAAGGCCGCATATGTTTGTTAAATTGTGGTACCTTTATCTGTACTATACGTATATTGGTAATGCTGTCACGCCAGGGTGACACCGAGATAGTTTACTGAAGGGATGGAACACCAAGCACGTTGTGGACAGAGACAACACGGTATATATTTACAATGATGATGTATTTACATATAATGAAATGCACAAACAATGGATGGTAATGTCAGTACGGACAACGTCCCGTGGATGAAGCCCCCAGATACAATCGCACAACCAAGGCATCGTCACTATTCTGGAACAGGTAGGTATAGTTCAACATTATGCATCAGGTTCAAGATCCGATTTTAGAGTTCCGTTAATCAACTCCGGTTTCCGCCATGATGATAGTGACGTTCTTATGACGTCGTAAAGTTATTTGGAACTAGAATATACAGCCTACTTGGTCGGGTGGGGTCAATAGCACATGGGTGAACGTGCTTGGAGATTCATCTCGTCCTTGGACGGAATGACGTCACCGGAATGATGCCCCACTCGATACGCCCTTGGTCCACGCGGATCAGAGTCCCCGCTGGTACACGGTGTCGTGTTGTGGACTCCAGAATAAATAGGTGTTGCGTACTGGTTCTACGCGTATACACCAGATGGACGAGCCGTCGCTGGTTGCTGACTGGCTGACTGACTGCCTGGCTGGCTTACTGGCTGGGACTACAAAACACCAACGGTGTTGTTACCAGAATGTAACGTGTTATAGTCTCAATAATAGTCACAGTAGTGCACATGAAATCAATATTATGATTGCATGGCAATACTAAACAACATCATATATTACAATGATGAAACATGATAAAATTGCACAAAGATATTTTCACTAGTTGGAAGAAGGGGGCTGATATAATCCATATGTCGGAGAATGTGATGTAACACATTAATTAACAGCCACTATATCTAGTGTACCCAACGATATATATCTTCATAGCCGTACATGTGAATACAGACGTCATTCCCAGTTATTTACCATTAGTAAACAAACATTTAATTGCGACAGGCCTTACCCTGATCAGACTGCCCGTGGCCAACTGCGGTAACTTAATAAAGAGCAACTGTGCCAAGTATTTTCCTGTGCAGACTCACAGTATTACATTACTAATAATAAACACCGTATACTCTCATCAGACTGTAGGATTTCACAGGCTGATCCAAAGCATCAGTGATTGAAATAAATTATGCTTCACATCATGTCCTTATTGCAGCTTACTGAGTTATAAATCAGTGCATTTAGAGCAGAACTGTCTGATCTGGTCTATCCTGATCGCAATAGCATTTACAATATTTACAATACACTGTGAACGTACATGACTTAATAAAATGAATGTACAGACGACTGGGTTTAGAGTTTACATGTGTCCACCATAAAGTAAATGAAAGTCGTCCAGAAAATTCACGTTACAATTGTGACATGTTAAAATTGGCAATATTCTCATGTATTGTACAGGGCGCAGAACTGATATTGGACTGAATCGTAATATAAAATGAATAGCTAATTTTAGTAAACATTTCAATCGTGTTCGCCCTTCGTTTATAAATAGAATAAATTGCTACTGCAATTAGGGAGTGACATTAAAAAAAACCACATGAGAATAATATGCCATTACAATACTCACGGAATGCTCCCACATGCCAGACCTGTAATCGTTATCATTTACACGTAAACACGACGTATTAATGAATCGGTTCGATTTGATTAAGAGAGATAATCTACATCAGCGGATGCATGCCATACGGCTTTTATTGACCAAGCCTTTGGTCGAAACGGGTCCCAATAACTCAGGTAAATGAAATATGGCAGTATTATCGAGGATACGATAACAATGCGGAGAATTGCCGCTGTTGGCAGGATTCAGACTTAAATGGCAGCATTATAAAGTAACGAAAAAACATATGCTTCAGTCATAAGTAGATATGACCTACTCGGTATTCAGGCTAGCATCCAAGTCTGCATGAACAGTGTAAATCATCCAGCTATAACTGGTGCAAAATCAAATACTGGTGGTCCGTGCACGGTTTCGGATAAAGCGTTATTCTCTCCAGCGGTGTATTCCACGGGAGCGATATTTCACACACGAAGACCTATTCGATAGTCGGTACTAGATTATTCGATTATTGTGCTCTATACTAGTATTGTGTGACCCGTGTTACAAATAATGGATGATAAAGAAAAGAGTCGGCTACAATTCGTGACAAATGCATACACATATGTATTGCAGCACGCATATACCAGAATTACAGTGGAAACTCTCTAAACCGGACACCCTGTGACTTGTACAGGGGCCTCCCACTGTGGATTCCGTAGAGGGAGGTCCTTGGGGTTTAGGAGAGGTCTCTGACTCCCTGCTTTGTACTGGGGACATCCCAGGGTGTCCGGTTTGGAGAGGCTCCACTGTACTGGGGACCTCCCACGGTGTCAAGTTTAGAGAGGCTCCACTGTACTGGGGAGCTCCCACGGTGTCCGGTTTAGAGAGGTTCCTCTGTACTGGGGACATCCCAGGGTGTCCGGTTTGGAGAGGCTCCACTGTACTGGGGACCTCCCACGGTGTCAAGTTTAGAGAGGCTCCACTGTACTGGGGAGCTCCCACGGTGTCCGGTTTAGAGAGGTTCCTCTGTACTGGGGACATCCCAGGGTGTCCGGTTTGGAGAGGCTCCACTGTACTGGGGACCTCCCACGGTGTCTGGTTTAGAGAGGTTCCTCTGTACTGGGGACCTCCCACGGTGTCTGGTTTAGAGAGGTTCTTCTGTACTGGGGACCTCCCAGGGTGTCCGGTTTAGAGAGGTTCCTCTGTACTGGGGACCTCCCAGGGTGTCAGATTTAGAGAGGTTCCTCTGTACTGGGGACATCCCAGGGTGTCAGGTTTAGAGAGGTTCCTCTGTACTGGGGACCTCCCAGGGTGTCCTGTTTAGAGAGGTTCCTCTGTACTGGAGACATCCCATGGTGTCTGGTTTAGAGAGGTTCCTCTGCACTGGGGACATCGCAGGGTGTCAGGTTTAGATAGGTTCCTCTGTACAGGAGACATCCCAGGGTGTCCGGTTTAGAGAGGAACCTCTGTACTGGGGACCTCCCAGGGTGTCTGGTTTAGAGAGGTTCCTCTGTACTGGGGACCTCCCAGGGTGTCCGGTTTAGAGAGGTTCGTCTGTATTGGGGACATCCCAGGGTGTCCGGTTTAGAGAGGTTCCTCTGTACTGGAGACACCCCAGGGTGTCTGGTTTAGAGAGGTTCCTCTGTACTAGAGACCTCCCAGGGTGTGTGGTTTAGAGAGGTTCCTCTGTACTGGGGACCTCCCAGGATGTCCAGTTTAGAGAGGTTCCTCTGTACTGGGGACCTACCAGGGTGTCTAGTTTAGAGAGGTTCCTCTGTACTGGGGACCTCCCAGGGTGTCCGGTTTAGAGAGGTTCCTCTGTACTGGGGACCTCCCAGGGTGTCTGGTTTAGAGAGGTTCCTCTGTACTGGGGACCTCCCAGGGTGTCAGGTTTAGAGAGGTTCCTCTGTACTGGGGACCTCCCAGGGTGTCTGGTTTAGAGAGGTTCCTCTGTACTGGGGACCTCCCGAAGTGTCCGGTTTAGAGAGGTTCCTCTGTATTGGGGACATCCCAGGGTGTCTGGTTTAGAGAGGTTCCTCTGTACTGGGGACCTCCCAGGGTGTCAGGTTTAGAGAGGTTCCTCTGTACTGGGGGCCTCCCAGGGTGTCAGGTTTAGAGAGGTTCCTCTGTACTGGAGACATCCCAGGGTGTCCGATTTAGAGAGGTTCCTCTGTACTGGAGACATCCCAGGGTGTCCGGTTTAGAGAGGTTCCTCTGTACTGGGGACCTCCCATGGTGTCCTGTTTAGAGAGGTTCCTCTGTACTGGAGACATCACAGGGTGTCCTGTTTAGAGAGGTTCCTCTGTACTGGGGACACCCCATGGTGTCTGGTTTAGAGAGGTTCATCTGTACTGGAGACATCACAGGGTGTCCTGTTTAGAGAGGTTCCTCTGTACTGGAGTCTTCCCAGGGTGTCCGGTTTAGAGAGGTTCCTCTGTACTGGGGACATCCCAGGGTGTCCTGTTTAGAGAGGATCCTCTGTACTGGGGACATCCCAGAGTGTCCTGTTTAGAGAGGTTCCTCTGTACTGGAGACATCCCAGGATGTCTGGTTTAGAGAGGTTCCTCTGTACTGGGGACATCCCACAGTGTCAGGTTTAGAGAGGCTCCACTGTACTGGGGACCTCCCAGGGTGTCCGGTTTAGATAGGTTCCACTGTACTGGGGACCTCCCACGGTGTCCGGTTTAGAGAGGTTCCTCTGTAATGGGGACATCCCAGGGTGTCTGGTTTAGAGAGGTTCCTCTGTACTGGGGACCTCCCAGGGTGTCCGGTTTAGAGAGGTTCCTCTGTATTGGGGACATCCCAGGGTGTCTGGTTTAGAGAGGTTCCTCTGTACTGGGGACCTCCCAGGGTGTCAGGTTTAGACAGGTTCCTCTGTACTGGGGGCCTCCCAGGGTGTCAGGTTTAGAGAGGTTCCTCTGTACTGGGGACCTCCCAGGGTTTCTGGTTTAGAGAGGTTCCTCTGTACTGGGGACTTCCCAGGGTGTCCGGTTTAGAGAGGTTCTTCTGTATTGGGGGCATCCCAGGGTGTCTGGTTTAGAGAGGTTCCTCTGTACTGGGGACCTCCCAGGGTGTCAGGTTTAGAGAGGTTCCTCTGTACTGGGGGCCTCCCAGGGTGTCTGGTTTAGAGAGTTTCCTATGTACTGGTGACATCCCAGGGTGTCCGGTTTAGAGAGGTTCCTTTGTACTGGAGACATCCCAGGGTGTCCGGTTTAGAGAGGTTCCTCTGTACTGGGGACCTCCCATGGAGTCCTGTTTAGAGAGGTTCCTCTGTACTGGAGACATCCCAGGGTGTCCTGTTTAGAGAGGTTCCTCTGTACTGGGGACACCCCATGGAGTCTGGTTTAGAGAGGTTCATCTGTACTGGAGACATCACAGGGTGTCCTGTTTAGAGAGGTTCCTCTGTACTGGGGACATCCCAGGGTGTCCTGTTTAGAGAGGTTTCTCTGTACTGGAGTCATCCCAGGGTGTCTGGTTTAGAGAGGTTCCTCTGTACTGGGGACATCCCAGGGTGTCCTGTTTAGAGAGGATCCTCTGTACTGGGGACATCCCAGAGTGTCCTGTTTAGAGAGGTTCCTCTGTACTGGAGACATCCCAGGATGTCTGGTTTAGAGAGGTTCCTCTGTACTGGGGACCTCCCATGGTGTCCTGTTTAGAGAGGTTCCTCTGTACTGGGGACATCCCAAGGTGTCCAGTTTGGTGATGTTCCACTGTACTGGGGACCTCCCAGGGTGTCCGGTTTAGAGAGGTTCCTCTGTACTGGGGACCTCCCAGGGTGTCTTGTTTAGAGAGGTTCCTCTGTACTGGGGACCTCCCAGGGTGTCTTGTTTAGAGAGGTTCCTCTGTACTGGGGACATCCCACAGTGTCAGGTTTAGAGAGGCTCCACTGCACTGGGGACCTCCCAGGGTATCCGGTTTAGAGAGGTTCCACTGTACTGGGGACCTCCCACGGTGTCCGGTTTAGAGAGGTTCCTCTGTAATGGGGACATCCCAGGGTGTCTGGTTTAGAGAGGTTCCTCTGTACTGGGGACCTCCCACGGTGTCCGGTTTAGAGAGGTTCCTGTGTACTGGGGACCTCCCAGGGTGTCTGGTTTAGAGAGGTTCCTCTGTACTGGGGACATCACAGGGTGTCCGGTTTAGAGATGTTCCTCTGTACTGGGGACCTCCCAGGGTGTCCTGTTCAGAGAGGTTCCTCTGTACTGTAGACATCTCAGGGTGTCTGGTTTAGAGAGGTTCCTCTGTACTGGGGACCTCCCAGGGTATCCGGTTTAGAGAGGTTCCTCTGTACTGGAGACATCCCAGGGTGTCTGGTTTAGAGAGGTTCCTCTGTACTGGGTACCTCCCAGGGTGTCCGGTTTAGAAAGGTTCCTCCGTACTGGAGACGTCACAGGGTGTCTGGTTTAGAGAGGTCCCTCTGTACTGGGGGCCTCCCAGGGTGTCCTGTTTAGAGAGGTTCCTCTGTACTGGGGACATCTCAGGGTGTCCTGTTTAGAGAGGTTCCTATGTACTGGGGCCTCCCAGGGTGTCCGGTTTAGAGAGGTTCCTATGTACTGGGGACCTCCCAGGGTGTCCGGTTTAGAGAGGTTTCTCTGTAGTTTCCTTCAACGCATGTCGTGTCGTTTACACATCGGTTTCATATCGTATTCGGTTATTTAATTAGAAAACGATGTTTGGTTGGTTTAACCCTTTCACCCCTAAGTAACTGAATGGGCTGCGATATGTTCGTTTCGCAACCAATCCAATCATCGCAAAATGATTTTCAGACTATTCCCATTTATAAAAAGGGGGTATTTGTTTTTCTCAAAAATATGAAAATTACTTTCCAACAGTGCAGATCCTGATGAGACGGCACATCTGGATCTGCACTGTTTGCATAAACCGATATAGCGGGCTTTCGGGTTCAAAGGGTTAAACGTGTAACGTTTAATTAAAAAAAGTAACACGATATGAAAACGATGTGTAAACGATATACAATCGTTCGTTTGTAGAACCATGAACAAATCGTAAACTACTGAAACTTAGTCGTAAGATGACTGTCGTAGTATGTCGAAACCTACGGAGCCCCGCAGGGGACGTAGAATTTTGTTTATTAATTCGTTCCCACGAAATAACAATTCCTTCCCTCAATTTAACAATTCGTTCCCACGAAATAACAATTCGTTCCAACAATATAAAAGTTGTTATATCGTGGGAACGAATTGTTGATTGTTAATTCGAGTGAACAAATTGTTAAATTGTTGGAACGAATTGTCAATTCGAGGGAACTTGTTGATATATTTCGTGGGAACGAATTGTTATTTCGTGGCAACGAATTGTTATTTCGTGGGAACGAATTGTTATATCGTGGGAACGAATAGTTATTTCGTGGGAACCAATTTTTATATTGTGGGAACGAATTCCCACGAAATAACAATTGGTTCCATGTAACCTAGTTGCCTAACCTTGGCTTTACGTGCAACCTGGGATGTGGGAGCGGGCCTGTGTGAACTATTGCTGGCAGAAAACAACCTCATGATAGACAGTAACTGTTTCAACCCTCAATACAACATGAACAAACACTGTAGATCCAGATGAGCCGGCTCGTAACGAGCCGTCTCATCAGGATCTACAGTGTTTGTTGGTATTGTTAAAGTCTAAAAACAGCTCAGCATTTACACATTAACCAATTACATGCATTTTTAAGAGTATGAAAATGGACTTCCACATACCAGGAGTACATGACTTTGTTTATGAAAAATAATATAACATTTGTAAACGTATTTAATGAAATTACGCAGATGTCCGAAGGTACAAAATTACATGGCCTGTCTCATATATTATTTAGATATGACACCTTTCGAGCAAACAAAAGATTCATTTGCAATTACTGGACGTGTTAAATAGGGGATATCAAACGAGTTGGCATTTAATATGAGATTTATGAAACGAGTCACGCACAATATTTGCACCGAGCCTCTGAATGTCAGACGCTTATTTTAGTTTACTACTGTCTGTTTCACGAAAGCTGCCAAAATTTTGCGGACATATAAACAATTCAAAAACAATAGTTTTTTCGATAATATTAAATTAAAGGAAAATTTAAGACTGAGCCTTCTTTTTATTTCGCGAAATTTGATCAAATCTTGGTTTTATTACGAAAAATTGATGGGAATTTAACATGGGGGAAAAAGAGGTAGAGGAGTTGTGGGAGGAGTCAAAAAACGAAAAAAATTGACTCCGAAACCTAGCTAGATAGCTTGGAAATGATCTAACTAAGAAAACAAAAGTTAAATTTTTAATCCAGTATTTCTGAAATTCTAAAAAAATTCCCAATGTTAAATCCCCATAGACATCTTTACTCTGTGAAGATGTCTATGGGGATTTAACATGGGGAAATTGTTTTTTCGCAATAAAATCAATATTTGATCAAATTTCGCGAAGTAAAAAGAAGGCTCATTCTTAAATTGTCCTTTAATTTAATATTATCGAACATAATATTGTTTTTGAATTGTTTATATGGCCGCAAACATTTGGGCAGCTTTCGCGAAACAGACAGTAGTATGTAATAGTTGTAGTTCATACAAGCCCCCACAGGGGGCGTATAATTTTTTTTTTATTAATTCGTTCCCACGAAATAACAATTCGTTCCCTCAATTTAACAATTCGTGCCCACAAATTAACAATTCGTTCCCACGAAATAACAATTCGTTCCCACGGGAACGAATTGTTAATTCGAGGGAGAATTGTTAATTTGAGGGAACGAATTGTTAAATTGAGCGAACGAAATGTCATTTCGTGGGAACGAATTGTTAATTCGAGGGAACGAATTATTATATCGTGGGAACGAATTGTTAATTCACCGAATCGATCGTGCACACACGGTAACATAGTATGAGTCACGGGTCAGCAAGTACTTATTGCAACATTCAATGATAAATTTAATGCATATAGCCGAAAGCGTCGCAATATGCGAACAATTGAGACGAAATGCTATGCTAGGGCTAACAATAAGTAACAAGAAGCACACCTTATAAAGCAGTGCTTTTTATTCAAGAAGTGATAATAATACACAACTGGTGAAGGCCGCGCATGTCAGCTATCCAATATCAGGATGTTTCGCATGGGTAGCCAATACACACAATCATCAGAATGGGTAAGTGGGCGAAGGACAGCAGAAAGCAATACCTTGGATAACATGCAATACTAAAGTTCCAAAATAGTGTAACCATTACCAAGTTACAATTACATGTATATTATTGTCTTGCCTTGCCTTGAATCTTGTTATAAAAAGTGGTTTGCTTGATACATGTAGAAGCATGACGGCTGTTTCCTTGATGGAATGGCGAACAGTGTAGATCATGATCAGACTGTGCGGATGCACAGGCTGATCTTGATCTACACTGGTCGCAAAACCCGTAAGCCCCATTTCTCCAAGCACATATACATATAGTCTACACTTGTTACCTCAACTCTCTTAAAGGTGCAGGCCCACTAAATAGGGACAGAATGTTCATTATGTCGGATACATCATCAGAGACATTTTCTGGCAAAATAAACATTCATTCACCATTACCCCACGTATTGATTGGCATTATTATACACTTTATATCAGACGTAAGTTTCCACACTGATATCAGGGGCGATAACCGGTTTTCCTTAAAATGTTAACGGACGTTACTATTTATTATCTGTATTTATTTGTTGATGTGCAAGGATCATACTTTATAATCTGTCGAAAATAGTACTTTCTTCAGGTGACGCATTTAATTAGTATAAATAATTAAAAACTAATATCATGCCTCATTTGCATATGAAAATAGCCTGAAACCACCGCGAGTCACTATCAGTAAAATAAATGAGTATATTACTAAATGAGTAATATTTAGAACTGGTGGTGGCCGGATTAGCTCAGTAGGTAGAGCGTCGGTCTGCGGATCCGGAGACCCCTGGTTCGATTCCAACCTCTACCCGCTCCGAATGGCCGATTCGGCGTGTCCTTGGGCAAGACAACTTCGTGCTAGCCTAGTCCTATCGGATGGGGACTTAAATAGACGGTCCCGACATGCAAGGTCATCGAGCCAGTGCCGTCGTTAAATCAAAGCATTTACATTTACATTTACAACTGGTGGAATAGTGACACACTTATACACTTATTTAATTCCTATACAGAACAGTTTGTGCCTAATGAGTGGGTATGTACCTTTAAGTCAAACTACTGATAACTCAAATTATATGTTCTCCTATATCAAGGTGTATGATCACGTGGTACTAACAACAACAACAAGTACTGAAACTTCCATAATCCATCCGATTCAAAGTATGCGTTCTTTTATATTGTCCTTATTACGTAACGCATTTTGATGAAATATGGCGCATTAAACGCGTCTTGTGAAGCTGCATTTTGGTGGTCTCTGTACTTTCGCCCAAACTTCTGTCGTTTTTGCGAAGAATCGATTATCGTGTCGGTAGACACGGAAATCGATTCTTCGCAAAAACAACACAAGTCTGTGCCGAACTCCCGGGACGACCAAATGCAGCTCATGAAGACGCGTTATAACCACGTGATCATGCACCTTGTAAACTGGTAGTCTCTCTATTTACATTCCGGGTTTTTTTCCTGGTTCAATGATGGCCAATCGTTTACACTTCGTTTTCACATCCGTGTCGTTGCTATAGTTAGAAAGAGAGTCATCGTCACAAGTTTAAACCAATGAAAACATCGTGTTGTAGTTAAAAAAAACACGCGAAAATCGATGTGTAAACAATACGACATGCGTTGAAGAATACGACAAAACATGCGATGAAAGAAACGAGGGGCGTTTAACTGGTTGGTAGCCGTGTACTAGAACGAAAACATCGCTTTCGCGTACAAACAACCCAAATATGGGTTTCGTCACTTCAAGGTTAAGGACGCTAGTTCAGATGTGTATAACGCATTTCTCTCGTTTTCGTGTGATGACTCACCTACCGTTTATCCTATACTTATTCGCAATGTTCGCAACATTTTGATATGTTAATTTTGCAACCAATCCAATCATCACAAAATGATTTTAAGACTAGTCCATTTATGATAAGGAGGTGTTTTCGTTGTCAAAAATTTGAAAAGTACTTGCAAAAAGTGCAGATCCTGATGAGACGGCTCGTTAGGAGCCGGCTCATCTGGATCTGCACTGTTTGCATAAACCGCTATAGCGGGCTTTCGTGTTCAAAGGGTTAAGACAATATAGGTAGGCAACGGTATGCGTGAGATACTATACACGCAGTGTTATGGTGCGTCACACAGTCTGGTATTAGTGTAATAGGGGCTTCACGGTCAATTGGTTTTGGGAAAACACATCAACAACAGAGCACGATAAAACTTCCGCCTTTTACATCGCATTGTGGTATTTCAATGGTTGACTGCTCAGATGAGACAAGCCATGTGATTTTGTACCTAAATAAATGTGCGATATCTTATGAAAAATAAATTGGAAAAAATACGAAATCACGTCGAACGTCGAGAAAATTTACATACGGCGACTACGAAGGTCGTGGTTAAATTTCCATAGCGGATGCGAAACATTTCGTAAACCTTCGAGGTAATTTACAGAAAATATCACATCTTCTGCAAATAGTTTTCATATTCTTACAAAATCGAATGGCTTGTCTCAAATGTACTGAACAAAATCGTCATAGAACGAAATGTGTGGACATAAGTCATACGTGTCGAATTAACCGAAATTAAATTGAATATGCATACACAGACACCACGGCCAAGGTTCGAAATATATTCGTTTATTAGTATTTTTTCCTAACCTGACACATTGTTTCAACGGCAGTTTATATTAAGTAATTTGTCTTTTGATATCAAGTTTATCAGGCTCGGCTCGTAAACGTTAGGAATTCCGAGGCAGGCCTCGGAATTCCTAACGTTTACGAGCCGAGTCTGATAAACTTGATGTCTAAAGTCATTACACAGGTATTCTCAATACAGTAGGTTTACTGTCCGAGCCTGATAGACTTGATATTTAAAACATTATATCAGATACAGGTAATTATGAAAATAATAATAACATCAACCTATTTATCGGTGATATAAACTTGGAAAAGTCGCGGGAATACTGGACGAGGCCTTAAAAAATTACAATTTTCGAAAAAAAATCAAAAAAAAAATCTTTTTTTGTTTTGATTTTTTTTTCGAAAATTGTATTTTTTTTAACGCTTCGTCCAGTATTCCTGCGACTTTTCCAAGTTTATATCCCCGATAAATTCCACAAAAAGGCCATTCATTCCTATAATAGTAAAACTACATCTATATGCAATGTAGTTATAACAACAGGAGTAAGATGATCGTACTCGTATTTCTATAAATGTACATACATACATATAGACCTTGAGCCACCAATAACCCCCCCTCCCCCCCCCCCCCCCCCCCCCCCCCCTCCCCCCCCCCCCCCCCCCCCCCCCCCCTGTGGGATTTTTGGTGACTATGATTTCAGATTCAGTAGCCTATTGTCTATTAATCCTGAATGTCTGCGCTCAAAAAGCCGCTGGATGAACAAATGGCGGCCATTTTCCAAGATGGCCGCCATGCCATTTTGAGCCGATATATAGACTGTTAATTGATATTTAGGCAAGTACAAACCCTGTAAATAGCTACGATGTTTTGCCAAATTGGTTACTGAATGGTATACAATGGACATTATACATCATTACATCATACTATACCAACAATTTCCAAAATGGCCGCCAAAATTGGCATTTTTCAACATTATTTTCAATATAACTATTATTGAGAACTATTACAAAACTGTAATGATGTTAAAATGCACTTATTTTTCATTGCATTACTTATATATACATGTGAAAGGAACATGTAATCCCTTTAAATATCATAACTCTCAAAATATTTCAAAATGGCCGCCATAAACTACATATTTACTACTGTCTGGAATTTCGAAGATGCTATAAAACACGCAATGGTCATATATTATAATACAAATTGACCTAAATATAGTTTGCTTAGCATTCACAGTCATGTTCCATGATACAATAATGTTGTTATACATTCAAAATGGCCGCCTAATATGTTTATTTTCATAAATCACAATAAAAAATCATGTTTTTCTCAACAATTCAAATTGCATAAAAATGCACAAAAACATGTTTAAAACATTTGCTGACTGGTTGTGATGATTGAAAGAATCTATTATATTGGTTGATTGATTGACACAATCAGTGACAATCACAATAGTCACCATTAGGTAGTATTAATAACATTTAAATACAGTATCATGTGAATCATGTATATGATCATCAGGCATGTGTAGTGACAATTGCAAATCAAATTAGGTTCGCATAGTAGTAGGAATTTTCACTGTCTGCACCAGTTGTCTAATTAATACTTACAGAACCATTTTTAATCTTATTAATACTCTGAAATATATGGTAATAGTACGACCCTGTTACTTGTAAGTGAACAGATTGATGATTCATGGTTGCAAATGAAATCAAGGTATTACGTAATCCGGGACATCTGTCTATTATCAGTTAATTATGTTGATTATTAGCATTTGTATCATTCAACATTGATTAGTTAACAAAACCACAGCTATGTGTATGAATAGTAACACCATTGTTATATTAAATTAAATGTACAGTATATGAAGTGAGGAGGCATATATTGTACTTCATTTAATTTGATGTTACACTCGTGCTACATTATTTGGATGTATGCAATAAAATAATTCACACTGGCCAAATAAATGATGCAGCTACTACTATTTGAAGAGAGGGCTATATTGATATCATGATGGTTAAGTTAAGATATATGTATCTCCATAGAGTATCGACGTGTAGCAGTACAAACATGTGATAAAATGTTAGGGTCTCTTGCGTCATGTTTGATCTAACTAAATTAAGACTTGCATGGAGCATCACACTTTTATATCAATCAGATAGAAAGATGTTCTGCCACAATGTAACGTTTCCACCACAGTGTAGTAATTTGAGTTCCACCACATTATAAGACAGTTCCGGTACAATATAAGGATGTTCCATTACACTATACGGATGTTACATCACACTACAAGCCTTTTCCATCACAACATAAGCTTGTTCCATCACGATATGAGGGTGTTCCACCACAATATACGGATGCTCCATCACAACATAATACTGTTTAATCACACTATAGTGCAGTTCTACCACGATATAAATATGTTTATTCAAACTATAAGGCAGTGCCACCACAATATAAAGCAGTTTCATCACAATATAAGGCAGATAAAACACATTATAAGGCAGTTTCACCACATTATAAAGATGTTCCATCACAATATCAGGAACATTACTTGCACTGTAAGACAGTTCACCACAATATAAGGATGTACCACCACACTATAATGCAGTTCCAACACATTATAATACAGTTCCATCGCAATATAGGGATGTTCCGTCACACTATAAGGATGTTCCGTCACAATATAAGGCTGTTCCATCACAATATAAGGATGCTCCACCACAGAATATTATGCTTCCTCACACTATAAGACAGTTTCACCACACTATAATACATTTTCGTCACAATATACGGCAGTGCCACCACATTATAAGGCGGTTTCACCACAAGATAATGATGTTCCACCACACTATAAGGATGTTTCACCACATTATAATGGTGTTTCATAACAATATAAGGCACTTCCACCACACAATAAGGCAAATTAATTACAATATAAGACAGTTCCACTACTATATAATGATGTTGCATCACGATATAAGGATACATCACCACCATATAAAGATATTTTGTCACAATATAAGGCAGTTCCACCACAATATAAGACAGTGTCGTCACACTATATGGCAGTGCCACCACATTATAAGGCGGCTTCACCACCATATAATGATGTTCCACCACACTATAAGGACGTTCCACCACAGTATAATGATGTTTAGTGACAATATAAGGCAAATTAATTACAATATAAGACCGTTCTACCACATTATAAGCAGTTTCACCATAATATAGGGATGTTCAGCCACACTATAAGGCAGTTATCACGCTTGTATACCGGCAGTTCCATTACAATATAAGAATGTTCCACCACTCTCAAAGGATGTTCCACCAGATATAATGATGCTCCATCACATTATACATATGTTTCCTCACAAAATAAGGCAGTTCCACCACAATATAAGGCAGTTTCGTCACACTATAATGCATTTTCATCACATAATACGGCAGTTTCACCACAACATAATGTGGTTCCACCACACTATAATGATGTTCCATCACAATATAAGGCAGTTGCATCACACTACATGTATAAGGATGTATCAGCACGACATAAGGATGTTCCACCAGATTATAAGGCTGCTCCGCCACCTCAATATAATAATAAGGAAGTTACAAATGATATAGACCATTATGTCCATCTCCACAATCATATCAAACGATATATTGCTGTATACATATATATAAATTATCAATGTGGCGGCCATTTTGAAATTGCATAATTAACAAATTGATCCAACTTCATCCATTATATGTATGGTTTCATCTTATGTCGGATAGCGAAGTGAAAACAAAACATGGTTTTATTATTTTATCTTAAAAAATTGTTTTTAGCTTTCAGGATTTTCTTCCTCCGTCAGGCATATTTGATGCACGATATTAACACCATTACTGAATATTGTAAAAAAAGGAGAAGAAATCTATGTACAAATGGATAACTATTATCGTATATTAACTCCTGTTGACGATAATGATCACATGCCTCGAACTATATTAATATGTGTACATTATTCCCAATCGATGCAGTCAATTAATATTTAAGAAGCTAAGAAGCGTGCGTACAGACGGACGAACATTCGACAAATAGTATCTGCAGTCTGCATAGACAATACTAATAAATATGTAACTAGTTGTCTGTCCATAGCAACCGGTTTTAAGGATCTGACGTTGCATAATATTGAATACCGGTGAAATAACCATTGTAAAATTAGTGGGTGGGGAATGGTAAAAATGTGTTGTTTTTCACTTTGTATATTTTGCAGTAGACACAAAAAAATTGGGCGTATTTGCATTGGATATGTTTAATAGAGACTCCTAGCTTACATTAACATTGATAATATGAAAAAATACCACGTTTGCATAAAGTTATTAACATGTATATTTTACCATTGAAATTGGGTGGGTGGGGTAATCAAACACGTAAAATTTGACTTCTGGATTATCAGATTTTGTTTAAGTGTACCTTATTAGATTCCATATTGTCCAACATCTCTGAAAAAGTGCATAAATACTACTTTATGTAATTAAAATGATATAATTTGGTCAATTTTTAGTTAAAAATGTGATTTATGAAGATGGGAAAAAGTCCGAGGGTGACCTACTTCAAAATGGCGCCATATGTTCATCCAGCGGGTTACAGAGCGCAGACATACGGCATAACACTCGCAATTGAATGTAGTTTTAGGAAAAATATGTCTGCAAAAATCCCACAGGGGGGGGGGAGGGTTTCGGTATCTGGCTCACGGGCTAATATAGCGGTTCGTTAATTCTACACTATTCCCCTAGAACTGGTCGAATAGTCACATAATTATACACTTATTTAATTCCTATAAAGAACATTTTGTGTGTTCGTTAATTCTACAACATTCCCCCTACATGCAAGAATCATTAAATCTGAAAGATTCCGCCAATAGTTCTCAGTTTCTGTTACTAATGCCAAGTTTGTTGTCAATTTTTGTGTTCAAGGTGCATGATCACGTGGTTACAACAACAACAACAATGGCTGAAAGTGTTGAAATCTCGCCCACTCCAAAGTAAGTATTACTTGATATTTTCCTTCATATGCAACGGATCTTGATAAAATATGGTGCAGCAAACGCGTCTTCATGAGCTGCATGTGCTGATCCAGGGAGTTCGGCACATACTTATGTCGTTTTTGCGACGAATCGATTTCCGTGTCAGTAAACACGGAAATCGACTCTTCGCATAAACGACAGAAGTTTGGGCCAAAGTACCAAGACCACCTAATGCAGCTTAACAATACACGTTTCATGGGCCATATTTCATCATAATCCGTTACATACAAAGGATAATATAAAAAAAAAATGTACTTTGAATCGGAGGGCTTCTGAAAGTTTCAGTACTTGTTGTTGTTGTTGTAACCACGATCATACACTTTGGTTTTACACTAACGAACTTCGAAGTCGTACCAAGTTTAGCAAAACGGCCCATGTTTTTTTATGGTACATGTAACTATTGCTACTGTCTAGATACATATTTGCACGGAGCCCCGCAGTGGACATGGATTTATTTGTATTAATTCGTTCCCATGAAATAACAATTCGTTCCCTCAATTTAACAATTCATTCCCTCGAATTAACAATTTTTTCCCACGATATAACAATTCAACAATTCGTTCCAACGAAATAACAATTCGTTCCCACGGGAACGAATTGTTAATTCGTGGGAACGAATTGTTAAATTGAGGGAACGAATTGTTATTTCGTGGGAACGAATTGTTATTTCGTTGGAATGAATTGTTATTTCGTGGGAACAAATTAATAAAAAATAATTCTACGTCCCCTGCGGGGCTCCGTACATTTGAATATTAAAGGTATGTGTAAATATAATAATAGACACAGGCCACACATTCAATACAAACGGACAGTTATGTTTTAACCTTCACACGGAAATTAATTGCGACTGACGGCAAATGCTTCCTGTTTTATGAAACTCCAGTCAGGTATTAGCATCCACGGATACAGGCGTATATTACTACTACTTAAGTGGCATAACATTTAGGTAACACGGAACAGCTTATTATACTTGGAATAGTAGCCTACTGAGTGGACATGTGCCTTTAAGCTAACTGTAATAACACTCGCTTGATTGGAATACTTGTTTACTAATCGCCGGTGATCTTATCTAGCTAAATATACTTTGAGGGAGTAACCATTTATTTTTCCTGAAATGCATTATTTCATATAGAACTAACGACTGCATATATTTGATGATTAAAAGTATGCAAAATTATTATACTGAATTCAAGTTACTACATTATCACAGCCAAAATGGCTGTGATAATGTAATAAATTCAGTATAATAAAACATAATAAATTTATCCTTAAAGTTATCATTTCTCCCTCAAAGTGTACTTAGCAAGATAAGTATATTTTGCAATTTTGGTGAAATATGCTACTGATGTAGACCATTTTGGCTGTGATAATGTAATACATTCAGTATAATAAAAAACAATAAATTTATCCTAAAATTGAAAATTTCTCCCTCAAAGTATACTTTGTTAGATAAGTATACTGTTCAATGTTGGTGCAATAGGCTACTGGAAACTACAACAATGAATACTGACTATGCAGATGATGCATTAGAAGAGTTGAACAAAGCTAAAATAAAGGAACTCATCCCCGTGTTTGTGTATGTTGGCGTGATGATGGCGGTCGGCTTAATCGGCAACATCTTGGTATGCGTGTTTTACTGGACCAAAACAAAACAGACGTGCACGACGAGACTGATTCTGGCGGTGGCTGTGATTGATACTGTGATCTGTGTTTTAATGCCGAAGAATTTCGTTGATTTGTACATGACCTACAAATTTACAAGTTCAGCTCTGTGTAAACTGATGTATTTCGTTAACCACATAACGGCTGTGTCATCTATGCTCGTGCTAGCTAGCATCGCCGTATTCAGATATCGAGCGATATGTAAGCCGTTTGAGAGACAGTTCACATTAAGGAATAGTACGTATGCAATAATTGCCTCAACTGTCATCGCCTTCGTGATTTCATTTCCGGTGTTATTTCTCTACGAGGCGGTGCCGATAACTATTTCAAAACGAAACAATATGACGATCGTTGCGCATGACTGTACGTCATCAAACAAGGATAATATTAAAATTCCGCTGATGATTGTCAACGGAATTCATTTCTGTATTATAGTTGGGCTGTCTATTATGTTTTTTGTTCTATACGGCTTGATAGTAAGAGTGATTTGGCATCATGTGCGCAGGCAGAACCCTGCTTCTGTTAAATATGACAGGGACAAGCGAACCTCCGAGTCGAAGCAGGAAACGATCAGTGAAGGAATATCAGATGAACGGGATTCGGGGCAGCAATCTTCAAAAGACAACTCACCATGTTCAAGTATCGACAATAACAATGCGACGCCTAACAGTAACTCACCCAGGTCGTGTCCCAAGATGGCGCTTTCTCGAAATATGACAACGCTCATGGCACCGAAACACACAATGATGCTTTTCAGCGTTACAATCGTGTTTGTGGTGAGCTTTTTGCCGTACCTGGTGGTCACCGTGAGGAACAGTCTATCTGACGACGACGACGACGACGAAATGACCGTCGGGATACAGCTGGCTGTGAGGTCGTACTTGATCAATAGCGCCGTCAACCCGTTCATCTATGGATTATGCAATTCTCAATTCCGCCAGTTTGCTTATTCCGTTTGTATTGAAACGTGGTTACAGAAGATGAGATGTCTGAAACGTGGACGTACATAATATAATATCCAGTTTTATTAGGTAACATGCCCTGTATTGACCGAATACCTACTGACTGATAACATATTCAAAGGCATTGACCTGATACACACATCCGGGTTACAACGAAGTGAAAACCGGCGTTCCATTGCTCGGATGACGTCACGTGACGTTACCGAATTACATCAGTGTAACGATTCGGCTCGGAAACGGTAGGAATTCCGAGGCAAGCCTCGGAATTCCTGCGCGTTTCCTAGCCTTGCCTGATGAACTTGATATCGAAAGACAATATCATGGTATTCGCTATTTATTATATACGTACTCATGAAATACATCGCGACCGTAGACACCACAACGGCAGTCACGACGCACCGTCTCACTATTTTGGCTCTATAACGCAGGAAACGTCATTTTGAGCGTTTACGTTGATTTGTCTTTTGTGGGAGGTCCCCAAACCCCACCCCCGCTCAATAGTCCGCGTCGCCGTAAAACTGATTCACAGACCATAAAACCTCACACATACCGCTCCAAATCGAAAAAAAAGCATGGTTATCCCTTAAATTATGGCGTTATTGGCGTCAAACCAGCCGTAAAACGTTTAAAATGTTCTAATGTTTGTATGATCTATTTGCGTCTGTCACTATACCATCTTCGCTCTTCAGCATTGTAATTGACGCTATACATATATGTCATGTCTTATTTGGTGACGGTCACGTATTTGTTTATTCTTTTCATAGTAGTGTCTGTCTCAGTCCTGCAGTTGTTCTTTCTTCATTTACTGCGGCGAGCTGCAGGTTGGGATCATGTGCATGGTAATTAAATGATGGGGTTCATCCTTACCAGAATACCGATGTCCTCGGGTACATGTTTGGCCTTTTGGTAAGTGATAGTTGAATCTGGTTATATCAATTATAAAACTAGTAAGATTATTACTAATCCTAGTGCTTTTAGGGAGTGGGGCTACATGTAAGTGCCTCTGGTGTGGTGAAGACCTAGCGCCAGATCAGGTCATTCTATTTTATCCCGTCAACACAGTGCGTATGTGCCGTGAAACACGGTGAAACATTTTTGATATCCAGTCAATACTAGTTTTGCATTTTACAGCCATTTGTAGGTGTTGACGGGATAAATGGAATAGTAGGTTAGTGCCGTGAATGGGAAAACATATCTGGCGCGGCACAGAAACGGGATGTGCTCGGCAGAGCCTCGCCCATCCCGTTTCCTGAGCCTTGCCAGACGGTTCAAATGGTGGTCACTACATATACTTCTGATGAGAATTAAAGAAATTCTTGAGCCTTGCCAGATATTTTTTCCCATTCACGGCACTAACCTACTATTCTCTATTGTCACGGCTGGGTGTATATATTTTATGTAAATATTCAGTACTGATTTTCGAAATAATCGCCCCACCGCCCCTCCCCTCACCCCTCCCCCCCCCCCCAACAACTACTCCGAGAAATGCCGTTTTCTACGATGTTTACGCTTATGTAACAGACAGCATAAAAGTCAACGTATTTGGCATCGAAACACTGAATAAATAATATTATAATGCACCGAAAATAGAAAGCACGCATCTGATTGGTCAATTGAAATGAGAGCCTATAAAATATGAAAAATCACAGCATATAAAATCTCCGTTTTACCAGTCTGTGTTTTACAACTTGACAGATTTATGTAACCCTACGCGTCTTTGTAAACAATGGCTAGCGGCAAATATTTCCAAATAAATTTCGGTACCTTTTCGGTTATCCATTCTGCCTGCCATATTGACATGTACAACCCAAAGCGGAAAAGAGAATCTACCAACGGCTGACAAACGTGACTTCAGTGTCGTGGCCCTTCAACGAATTCCCAAATATATTACCACACCCGCCTAAAATACAGAAGAATTTAATAAAGTGCTCAAATGCAAACTCAATATGCCAGTACCAGCTTCAGGCATGGGAACCAGCTTCAGGCATGGGAAATTTCCGGATTAATCGGGAAATCCGGATTTGAGGTCCCAGGGACCACTTTTGTGAATCCGTTGAGAATGGTGTTCAAAAATACAATTTTCGAAAAATAAAAATACATTTTATTTTAAATTGAAATGGATTATGTTGCCAATTTTTCCTAATTATAGCATATTTGTTCAGGGGAAAATGTGTGATCTATTTAATGCTAAATATACCTCAGAATGAAGCACAGAGCATCTAGAATTGAAAAAAATATATAAATCGATGACGACAACAACCTGCTGACGCAATGAAAAATATCACTGTTCGTGATATGCTACGACGTTGCAGAAATCGGGGAGCACATTAGGTGCATTAGAATGGGAATAACCATGCTTTGTTTTTCGATTTGGAGCGGTATGTGTGAGGTTTTATGGTCTGTGAATCAGTTTTACGGCTCCGCTAACGCGTCGCCGTAAAACAGATTCACAGACAATAAAACCTCCCACATAACGCGTCACCGTAAAACAGATTCACAGACCATAAAACCTCATCATTTCTAGTCAGTACGTCCAATAAATGCTAGTTGGTATCTTACACATCTATACTATACATCAACTCCAGGAACAGTGAAACCCATCTAAATTGTCTGGTTCAGTAGCCTATTTCACCAACATTGCAAAGTATACTTTAGTAGCAAAGTATACTTTGAGGGAGAAATTTTAAATTTTATGATAAATTTATTAATTTTTATTATACTGAATTTATTACATTATCACAGCCAATTTGGCTGTGATAATGTAATAAATTCAGTATAATAATTCTGCATACATTTAATCATGAAATATATGCATTTGTTAGTTCTATATGCAATAATGCATTTCAGGAAAAATAAATGATTACTCCCTCAAAGTATACTTTGCTAGTAAAGTATACTTTGCAATGTTGATGAAATAGGCTACAGGTGTTCGGCCATTTTGAAAACAACGTCGTTCAAATGCATATTACGTCACAAACACAAACAATCGAGGAGCACGCACGTTTGTTCCCGCAAAAATATTATAGATGAGTGGTTACCCCGGGAAGAAAATAGTATTATTTTAATGTTACACGTTTACAACGTTTTTTGACCTCGTAATTAAGGCGAAAACATTCCTTTCTTTCATTAGTGTACAGTAGGGATATTGCTAAAAACATCATAATATGTAGTGCCGAATTATATTTCTGAACATTTTCCAAAATTTAGAATGATAAATTTAACGTAGAAGAATTGGCAACATTTTACAAGAAACGACCATGTCAAGCCGGCAACACTGTCGCGATGTCATAGTTCAAATTCCAATGCACATGTCTTACCGTATACAGTCTAAAAACTAATTTGCTTGGCCAAGGGCGCTGGAAGCGTCATAAGATTGGTGCCCCCTAGTATGTGCCCCCGCTACCCCGCTACCCCCGCCACAAAGTGTATGTTGTTAGCACTCAGGTGAACCGTCTGTTCAACTGAGTGGTAAAAACATATACTTTTGATGAAAAATGAGAATAAAATGCAGAAAAATATTTACATTCCGTTTTTTGTTCGCCTGCACGAAGTGCAGAAGAGCTTATGGCATACCCATGGCGTCGTCGGCGTCGTCGGCGTCGGCGTCGTCCACAAACTTAACGTTGGGTAGATGTCTTACAACATCTGTTTCCTTTCATGGAACACCTTTGTCACAAATTTGGCACATTCATAAACTTAACGTTGTGTAAATGTCTTGTAACTTCTGTTTCCTTTCATGGAACACCTTGCTATTTCATACATGCATTCCTCAGACAACACTCTAGCATGCTGTAGCAAATCCATGACCCACCACACAACCTTTACCCCAAGATCAAGGTCACAAACTTGGTACATTCATAAACTTAACGTTGGGGTAACTGTCTTATAACTTTTGTTTCCTTTCATGGAACACCGTGTTATTTCATACATGCATTCCTCAGATGACCGTCTATCATGCTGTAGCAAATCCATGACACACCACCCAGCCTTTACCCCAAGGTCAAGGTCACAAATTCGGCACATTCATAAACTTAACGTTGTGTAAATGTCTTATAACTTCTGTTTCCTTTCATGGAACACCTTGTTATTTCATACATGCATTCCTCAGATAACTCTCTAGCATGCTGTAGCAAATCCATGACCCACCACTCAACCTTTACGCCAAGATCAAGGTCACAAAATTGGCACATTCATAAACTTAACGTTGGGTAAATGTCTTATAACATATGTTTATTTCATGGAACGCCTTGATATTTCATACATGCATTCATCTGATGATACTCAATCGTGCTATAGCAAATACATGACCCAGCGGCCATCCCTTATCCCAAGGTCAAGGTCACAAACTTAGCACATTCATAAACTTAAATGGGGTAAATGTCTTATAACTTCTGTTTCCTTTCATGGAACGCCTTGTTATTTCAAACATGCATTCCTCAGAGATGATCCTCTATCATACTGTAGCAAATCCATGACCCACGACCCAGCCCTTACTTCAAGGTCAAGGTCACAAACTTAGCACATTCATAAACTTAACGTTGGGGTAAATGTCTTATAACATCTGTTTTCTTTCATGGAACGCCTTGATATTTCATACATGCATTCATCTGATGATACTCTATCGTGCTATAGCAAATTCATGACCCACCGCCCACCCAATCGTTACCCCAAGGTCAATGTCACAAACTTAGCATGTTCATGAACTTAACGTTGGGGTAAATGTTGTGTAACTTCTGTTTATTTACAGGGAACACCTTCATATTTCATACATGCATCCATATGATGATACTCTATCGTGCTATAGCAAATTCCTGACCCACCGCCCACCCCTTTCACCAAGATCAAGGTCACAATATTAGCACATTTACAAACTTAATGTTGGGGTAAATGTATTATAACATCTGTTTCCTTTCATGGAACGCCTTGATATTTCAAATATGCATTCATCTGATGATACTCTATCATGCTATAGCAAATCCATGACCCACCGCCTATCCCTTACCCCAAGGTCAAGGTCACAAACTTAGTACATTCATAAACTTAACGTTGGGGTAAATGTCTGTTTCCTTTCATGGAACGCCTTGCTATTTCATACCTTCCTCAGATGACTCCCTATCATGCTGTAGCAAATCCACAACCCACCATCCAACCCTTACCCAAAGGTCAAGGTCACAAACTTAGCATGTTCATAAACTTAACGTTGGGGTAAATGTTGTGTAACTTCTGTTTCTTTACACTTTGAACACCTTGGTATTTCATACATGCATTCATCTTAATATGCTATATCATGCTATATCAAATCCACGACCCACCTTCCACCACTGACCTCAATGTCAAGGTCCACCGCACACCCCTTATCCCAAGGTCAAGTTATATAATATTCATGTTTTGTATACAACTGTGACAAGTTTAAATGAAGGCTGCCAACAGGCGAGCTTCGTTGTCTTCTGACAACTCTTGTTATATTCATTGTACATATATAATTTATATGTGAATTCCAAATATGTCAAAATTATTGACCCGGCAGTTGCCGGACCTGCCGGACTTGTTCCGACGCCCCTGTTGATTCAGTATGCAAACAAAGAATATAGATACAGTACATGTACTAGTAGGTTAGTGCCGTGAATGGGGAAAATATCTGGCAATGCTTAGGAAACGTTTCCGTGCCGCGCCAGATATGTTTTTCCCAATCACGGCACTAACCTACTATTCTATTTATCCAGTCAACACCTACAAATAGCTATGAAATGGAAAAAGAAACCAGCCGCATCCTCAAATCGGAGAATCGAATAGTATGATAACCGCACATATACATACGCAGTGATTAGGTCATATTTACAGACTATCATAATTTTGAACTTACGAACATTTCAGTCGTACGCAACTTAGTGAAACGACCCCCTGACCTGGAATTCTGGCAGCTCTTCCTGCTATGCAAATTTCGTCATCTTTCTACGTCATTTACAACAAATATCACATTTTCTGTAAATATATTTCATGAGCACATGTTCTTAGGTCCAAATTCGCCGTATGATTTTGTACCTTCGAACATCTGCGTAATTTAATTAAATACATTTACAAAATTTACAATATTTTCCGTAAATGTCGTCAAAAGTTGACACACGAAATTATATTTTTGTAAACGTATTTAATGAAATTACGCAGATGTTCGAAAGAAAAAAATCACATAGCGTGTCTCGTATCGTTTCAGCACAAACTTGGTTATTATTATACAATGCAGTGATTGTTGTGGCTACGTCTTCCAATGTTATAGATAAGTTAACGCTGTTTGTAGATTCACAAATAACTCGGATTTTCTAGATTACAGTGGTCCTGGTCATAACCTTCCGTTTAAAGGTGCCCACGCAGTAGGCACAAAATGTTCTTTATAGGAATTCAATAAGTGTATAATTGTGTCACTATTCCACCAGTTCTAAAGATTACTTTCTTTTCTTTTTCTTTACCTTATATTTAACGGCGGCACTGGCTCTAGGACCTTACATGCCATCTCTCAAGAATAGGAGAAAGAACGGAGGTAGAGATTGTTTTGAGAGAAGCCGGTAGCTTATTGTATATTATGCGACTAGCGAAGACCAAAACGTGTTTAGCATCAGTAATAAAAAAACGCGAGATTGTAACGTGTCCCCAACAGGACACATAACAATCGTCTTAGGAGATAAAAACATGATAATTGTCGTCTTCGGAGAAGATTCTTATGTGCTACCAATACATGTTTATTGAGAGAAAAATATATTTCGATGTGTTATTGGTTACTGCATCGCATCGCCGGTTTTTGCCTTATCTTCTTTTCTGGGATTCTGCACCTCCGACTTTTAAATTTCAGATGTCATAAAGTTATGGAATAATTATTTGCGAAAGATAATTCCAGAACTAAACCTTACTAAATAAAGTTCTATTTTATTCCATGCCTGATAGTGTCCCAAAATGGATAAATATGTGTTGAGTAATTGATCGTAAATGTGTGTCTGTTGTGATCGCGTCGGCATGTATCAAATGTCAGATCGGCATGACTTTGTAAACTTTGGTGTCTCACCCTCCGCATGTCACAGTCAGTATTGATTACAACCGCAGGTGCATGTTATGTACGACGTGATCGGACAAAACCGAGCTTTTTGTATCTTATGCGACTAGTGAAGACCAAAACGTGTTCAGCATCAGTAATAAAAAACGCGAGATTGTAACGTGTCCCAAAGTAACAAAGTAAGCACGCGTAATAAGTAAAACAAATAAACCGCCATGTTCAAAATTTTATTTAATGTCTACTGAAATTTATTTCCCAAAAAACGCTATTTAATGCATACATATAGACACGACAATGACGCTACATGTGACATCTGCTTTATGTAAAAAAAAAAAAAACAGCGCGAAAATTACGCCGTCTTTGTAACGTCATAACTCTGTATGTCGCGTTTACCGATAAGGGAGGTTTTCGCTTAGTGCTTCACATATATTAACGTATTGTTATCCCGAAACCACTTTACGGCTGCGAATGATTTAAACATAAACGAGTTATTAAATTTATAGCGATCACATCGATCCTGTGTTAAATTCATACAGGGATTACACAGAAGTACAAAAACATGAACTACGTGGTTGGCGTGAACGGCTGTTATCGTCAACCATTACTATGTGGCTAAGGCTATGAATATTCACGACTCCAGCTTAACTGATCATACAGTACTGATCAATGCCGCTCATGTATCTCTTAGGTAGATATTTCTCTGACACGCGATACCAGCATTGCCATATATGTGGATTCAGCTCCGAACGCGTAGTACTGCATTACATTCATGAATGTAATGACAATGTACTATGAACATGAGAGGCATACATTCTGGAAGGAAATAACATTGAAATGCGGTGAGAGCGTCTACAACAAATTCGTCGCACTAACAATACAGCAGCAAATGTATGTACTGTTCGGTAGTATCACAAATCACATGCAGGTCACAGATAGTGAACAAAAGACTCTTCTATATATATTTATTCGGTCAGCACAGTGCGTATGTGCCGTGAAACACGGTGCCGTGAAACATATTTGATATCGTGTCAATACGACCTAATCACCACGTATGAATATAATTATGCGGTGACTGGGGTTACTTTTTTGCATTTTAATGCCATTTGTAGGTGTTGACGGGATAAATAGAATAGTAGGTTAATGCCGTGAATGGGAAAAATATCTGGCGCGGCACGGAAACGGAATGTGCTCGGCAGAGCCTCGCCCATCCCGTTTCCTAAGCCTTGCCAGATATGTTTCCCATTCACGGCACTAACCTACTAGTATCTATATATAAGTCTAAGATACCTGCACACAGTCAGAGTATCGATATGTAGGGATACGTAGATGCATAAGTAAGTGGAACATATCCTCGTACATAAGCAAAGCTTGGCAGCGAATTGGTATGTTACGATCCTTTAAATTTATATTTAGTAGATCGGCCCTTTAACGAATGTATGCTTCATTAATTCGTCCTCTGCTAGAATACGCAGATGTAGTATGGAGTAACTGCACGATCGAGTTAAAAAAAACAGCTTGAATCTGTACAAGTCGAGGCTGAGCGCATCGTGAGTGGAGCCACAAAGCTATGCAACATTGACAAGCTATATCACGATCTTAAGTTGGAAACTCTTGACAACAGACGTAATAAACATAAATTAGTTCTCCTATACAAAATGAAAAACAACTTAACTCCCCTATATCTTAGTGAGCTAATCCCACAGTAAACTCAAGTTCGCTATAATCTCAGAAACGCGTGTGACATACCATTAATACCATGCCGTACCCTACTATATAGGAATTCATTTCTTCCGTCATCGATCCGAGAATGAAATTCTTTGTCTGAAGCGACTAGAAATGCCCCAACAATAACGTCCTTTAAAGCACGTTTGAATAAAAACATATTAAAATATTCGCCTTTATATAATATCGAGTCGAGACAGGGTCAAATACTCCATACACGCCTTCGCCTATCATGTAGTTCATTAAATTATGACCTCCATCGTAGGTCGATAGTTGACACACCCAACTGCACATGTGGTGCCATAGAAACAACCAGTCACTTCCTGTTACAGTGCAACAATTACCGGCACATACGACAACAATACCTAGAAAACCTCCCTTGTCCTCCAGTTGTCGATAACTACTTATTTGGTAACGAACGACTAAGCTTTGAAGAGAACAAACACATATTCACTCAGTACAAACATACTTGCTAGCCACAAGACGATTCTCTGGACGTAAATATTTCGCATGTATGCGTGTATATGTATATATACGCGTGTACAAGTGTATGCATGCATGTGTATGTATGCATGTACATGTAACCTATTAGATAAAACATTGACCACAATTAATGCATAATTGTCCTCGCTAGCCTCATTTTATACATGTTCATCATTTCTATTGCTCATAATACATACATTTATTTTTATTTTTACCCTAATCATCTGACTGCCTACCACAATGAACATCAAATTTGACTATTACTTTCTTCATCTAAATTGCTTGGCCCTAAATGATACTCTTTGTGTTGGTGGGTCATTAAGCACCATTACCTTGCATTCTTGCCTCTACGCAGTGTTCTGTGTGTGTTGTGTGGTGTAGTCCGGGGACGGGGGTGACGAAGTTACATTCTTTTAGAGAAAAGACAGTTCGCATGTGTCTCAGAACATTCAGTATTTTTTTGTTTTCATATTTTAATTTCAATGTAAAACATTTAATGGAGATCTAGGTACATTCTCACCCGCCTGTATACGGATAGCAGGAGCCGGGCCCGAGTAACCATTCATCGTTTTGTTAACTTTTCAACGAAGTTTTCATATTACCATGCTAAACATGAATGTATACGTTGGACACTACCTCAGCATTCGGTCTGGCGGTGTTGAGCTTGCCTATGTCTTCAATTTATATTATAAATACCAATGTTGCGCACCATGATAAAGCTGTCTGCGTTTTAGCTAAGTCCCTTCTGATCCGTACTGTCCAGCGTAAGTGAGGCGTTCAAACACCACATACGCTTCCAGCATGGTGCGACGCATTCATTTTGATATACACATTTTTTTTTGGTTTGTTCATACAATGTTCCCTTATTTCACCAACTTGTTCCTTAGCCATATTGTAAAACTGATCTTCTGCAGGAGAAGAATTCACATAAGTGTAAAAGCTTGTTTTCTAATCCTGTTCTCAATTGTATGTATATATATATCACTTGCCACAACTTGAAATAAATATTGTTTAAACTAGATGCATAAGCAGAATGGTACGGTACAGATTCTACGAGGTTGCCCTATATATTCATTTCGCATGTATGGTGTCCCATTTACATCAGTCCAACTTTGAATGGAATGAGGAATGTGAGAGGTAATGAGTGAACTGAATCTGTAGGGCACCGATAGTACGTATCCGTTATGTAGTATTTTGAGTTGCACTCCTGTATGATACATGGATATAATCATACAATATTCGCTAGCCAACTGTGTATATGGTCAAGTTATATACATTGAATTATCAATTATAATGATAATGTAAATGTTTTCTTCATTTCTCCATCAATAACCGTTGTTATTGGTCGCAAAGTATGGCATACATTGCATTTTTTTTCAATTTGTACATACATTCCTAATTCGCTTGACATTGATACTATACATGTACATGTTATGCTCTCCTATATGGAGTAAATAAATATTATATATATATGAACCATTCGCTCTCCATGTTTGGCGATTGCTTCCGGGGGGGCGCCTGAACGAACGTGTTCTCCAATGGAGACAGGTAACGCTGTGAGTTTACTGTTTCATTAAACACACATACTATTTAACTTGCGATATCTAATATCATACCGACCGAGCATAATTAAATTTGAATACAGCTGAATGTATAGCACAATTAATTGAATTACTGTAACTTGAATTTCAAGTTAGCATTCCTAAAATTTACTTATTTTTGCTGACTGCCAAAAAAAATAACTTGCGAAATCTCATATCATACCGACCGAACATAAGTAAATTGTATTCTTATATTTAAGGGTGGGAAATGGCTCGAAGACCTTCCATACCCGGGCATGTGCCCGTAAATGATCAGGCCAATGGCCGTTGGCCCATTTGTTTTCGAATTTACTAATATATGCGATACAGTCGAAATATCTGCATTAAATGAAGGAGACGATGAGGCGGTGAGTTTAACCTAATTAGTTCATTCTCCTATTGCACAATGCCGATATGTCAGACCGTGAATAGGGCCGAGTGTGCGTGCACATGATATATGGATACTCAGCCGTTACATTGTTATATTACCTGCTAATGCTATTAGAGGGTTGGACGAGGCAAGACAGACCAAGCAGAGACGGATCCACGTGATATGGGCAAATCCAACGCCCACACAGGAGCAACAGCGCAGGCCGAGCCGGAGCAGCCGAGCCACCGACCCACCCACAGCAGACCGGGACACCGCAGTCAGTGACAACCGGAGGCTCCGCACCGCAACCGCCACCCGCAGCGACGAGGAGACAGGCAAGCCATGCCCAAGCCACCCACAAAGCCGCCACTGGCAACACCCAGGCAGATCATTCCGCCACAGATCCCAAGGCGCATATAGCATGACACTGCCCAGTATGCAACACAGAGGAAACGACCCGATGTCGGGTCCACAGAGGCCTAGGCCACCTCCCACTGAGTGGGTGGTAGACACGAGCGAGGCCTTGTCCCCGAGGAGGGGGGGGGGGACTAAGTTTGTTTTATTTCGTTCTGATCTTCTCTTTGTTGGTGTCGTAGGCGTCTGGCTACACCGCGAGGACCGCATCTGGTTTGTGTTTGAGTGAGCTGTGTGCATGAAAATCACAGATGCCCTTATCTGGATTGTGTATGTATATGTTGTGGGTGCGTGCCTATCTAAGTGTGTCTGTCAGGGTTATGTCCAATGTCATATTGACTTGGCTCATCTACTGCCCTAAGGGCGAAATAGCTGGTCCCCATAGGGCCAGATTCTGTTGATTGACTATATGGACAATATGATGAGACCATTATGCCCGGCTCGACCACTAACTGCACAGAAACAGTTCGGCGCTTTGAGGTATATTGTTTCAGGTAGAAATCCTCCGTTCTTGTGCTTCTTTCTTCTAGCGTCGTGTCTGCATGGAGTGGATCCACCGGTTATTTGTGACACCCGGGTTCACCAAGCACTCCCGGCTTTCAATCAGCGGGAGCAGCTTCTGTCTTCTATGACTTTATATGTTGACTTGGTCGCCTTAGTGGTTTTACCGGACACAATGGGTGTGTGAGTTTATATTTGTTTATGTTATGCATATTCTTTACTACACTACACGCTGCTGTGCGGAGTATTGTGTACATGTATAATGCCTATGCGTGTAAGGGACCGTCCGTATTGGGCGGAAGTAAGCTATTATTGCGTGCTTGGATGTAGTAACAATTACAAAAAACTGTCACCCTGCCATTCGGGACGAGACACATGTAAGGGAGCTATGAGCCGCCCCCGTGTCTCGCGCGGTCTATCATAGGATGGACTGAGTGGACTTATGGGTGACATGAGTGTATTACGTCCGCAGATTCTGAACTCCCTGGACGCTTGCCTGGGATGGACCAGACCAGTTGTGACCTAGTGAGAGTCGTTGATATTTGTCTACTTACTAGACAAGTATCGGTGTACCTGGATGTGGTCCTCTGGGTGTCGCTTCGTTGGTGACGCATTGGTGCTACAACGAATCTTGGGAGAAGAACATGTATGGTTATTCAGCATCAATTGTATGGTCCCTATCTGTTTCGTGTATTGGAAATGGGACTCCTGGTTATGCTATACATTTTTTGCATATGTACATATCATGGACATGTATACATATGTGTATTATGATTACTCCTCGGCGACAGTGTGGACCTAGACGTATGTGTTCCTATGTGTTTTTTATTGATGTAGTATAGGGCCAATTTTAAAATTACATTACAGTTAAAATACAAGTTTATATTAAAGTGGCACTTGTTTCCGACTTACTACCCACCCATCGACCAGACCGCTATGCAGTTATTTGGATTGTGACGTATTCGGGTAGTGGCTAGATTCAACCAATGTCATTGCTCACTCGAGTACAGTGCTATTTTCGAATAATGTGTGTGCATTGGGTAATTGCTTTTTTTTTTTTTTTTTTTTTTTTTTTTATTTTTTTTTTTTTTTTTTTTTTTTTTTTTTTTTGTATATTGTTGACCCTTCCTCTTTCCACTCATTACCCTTACCACTACCACTAAATATAATCTACTAAGTCTAGTCTAACATAGTACATTATAGCATATCGGGATTGTGGTGGGTAGAATTCCGTACACTCGTTGGGTGGGATTACTTGTATGTTAATTTTGGATTCATGTGTTAGCCCACACGAGCCTGTACATATCGTCCCGTTAATTTCCCAGTACTAATCCTTGATAAGGCAGTCCATACGCAAGAAACTTTCCTGGGCCAGTTCCGATCGAGTACATACCCATTGGGTGGGATTACTTGTATGTTAGTTTTAGCTATGGTTATGCTAGAATGGCCTTCGCAGCCGCAAGCGGACGGGATTCCCAAGTGGCGGCCAGCCATACGCTGACACCGCCCCCCCCCCCCCCCCCCCGCGGCCCCGTCCCCATACGGTCCGTTCGGGAGTTAATACAGTGTCCACCCAGGGGGCGGCAGCTCGCAGGATATCGTTAAAATGATCTAGGGTTTGCTATTTGTTTGACGCCAGCCGTCAGTCAAAGGCATTGGCATTCGGAGCTACCCGATTCAGTTGTGCTAACCACTCGTCCGACCGGGCACCATATTAACTATTTGAGTTTGATGGGTCTGTATGATTAATGATTGTAATAGTTGGTTGTTTGGGTTGATTGCCTCGTGATCAATGATAACCGCCAGGTACTACCATTATGGAAGAAATATAGATGCAGTTATATTGTACTTATTTGATTGCATCGCATATCGTGTCATTATTTTACTTTCCTTGTTGCAAGTCAACTCGGTATTGTTATGAGACCAGTGGCACCAGTGAGCAGACTAAAGGTGAGAATTGTTGTAGCATTGGATGCAGGCAGCAACCGGCTGCCACCATTGATCAAATATTAATTCTAGTATTATTATTAGGTGCGAGCATCTAGCAGGCAGACGAGCAGCATAGTATGCAACAGTCCTCTCGTTGTCGGAGAAACATGTATCCCCGACACAAGTGATGTTGCTCGTCATTCGACTATTCACTCTAGAATGAGTAACGCCTCCCGGCAGAGTGTACGGACGTCTATTGACATGTTTAAAGATTATATTAGATTGGTAAATCCTGAAAATATTTACAGCAATTTTCAGATATGGGATGGAGACAATGGGGCCCAGTGTCACGGACGTAACTTAGCTCGACTACTCCATCGGGTTTTTAATGTGTTTCTATCCATGATGATTTTTGATTAGTACATGTTATGCATATTATCTCTGTGTTCAGAGTGTTGGAGTGGTGAGTGGCGAGCGCCCCCTATCCTAATCGGCAGACCGATGTGACGGTCACACCACGGGGTGTAACCACCAACCTTGGCCCACCAGAGCTTCGGACGGGGCCGCTGCCCTCACCACCGTCTGTGTGTTGGAGTGGTGAGTGGCGAGCGCTCCCTATCCTAACTCCGGCAGGCCGATGTGACGGTCACACCACGGGGTGTAGCCACCAACCTTGGCCCACCAGAGCTTCGGACAGGGCCGCTGCCCTCACCGTCTGTGTGTTTAGAGCGTATAACTGTTTGCATGAGTTGTATTTTAAAATAAAATCCTTATATCATTTATTTTTGACAGCTTTTAATTTTAGTGGAGCAACGGTGTCATGTTTATATTTTATTCCAGTACCCTGTCGCCTTAATGTATTTTAGTACAGCTAAGTGTATTTCATTTTCACATTCATTAGGGGGGAATATTAAATTATATGGAGATGATATAACATTATATTTTAAGCAGACAGCGGCTAGATCTTCTCTTGCTAATTCATGCGCTGGGCAGAAGAAGAAATAGTGGTCCAGTTCTTCTATTTCGTCTTCGTCGCACTGACTACAATTCAAATCTACATCAATATCGCTGCCCTGTGGATGAAGATTTGTCTTTATACCGTTTCTACCTAGTCTGAGTCGTGTTATTGTTTTATCTGAAATTCTATCCTTGCTGTATTGTTTACATTTATTTGGTATGGTAGGCACCATGACTTGAAATGTGTACCCGCCATAGTAATGCTTATGAATGTTATCCCATCGTTTTTGCCATTTTGATTTTATGTTTTGTTTAATGACTGAATATAATTCTCTGTGTGTAGGCAGAGTATTATCTTGTGTTCCTATCAAATGAGCTGTGCTTGCCGCTCGGTCGGCTTCTTCGTTTCCAGGTATTCCAACATGTGAGGATACCCAGTCTATATTAATGTTTTTCCCTTGCTCCATATGTTTACTTATAAGAGTTTTAATGGTATGGACCATGTCAGGTCTCGTTTTAGACGTACCTGTGTTGGTTGCTTGGATGGAGCTTAGTGAGTCTGTTATGATTACAGTGTTATTGTACTTTTTTTAATTTTAGGTTGAATATGAGGGCTTTTTCAATTGCAATAAGTTCCGAAGTAAATAAATTTAGATTGGGGGCCAGTTTGTACTGTTCTACGTGACTTAGTTCCGGGACCACAAATGCAGCTGAGGTGATACCGAGTTCTGGGTTTTTGCTACCGTCCGTATAGATGTGTAAGCTGTCTTTCCAATTATGTTCTAAATGTTCCATTGCGTGTTTGAGGCTAAGGGTTGGATTCTTCGTTTTATCTTTTATAATTTCAGTGAGATCAGATCGAGCTGTAATTTCAAATAGATAATACGGGATATGCGTTTTGAATGGCTGCATCTCGCATCCACCCAAATCATATTCTTCTGTTAAGGTTAGTGCATTCATTGTATACCACGTTTTTATATTGGCTTTTTTCTTTTTTGTTGGTATAATTATTGACTGTATTGGTTGCGTCTCGTTTTAGTTTAATCATATTGTATTTGTATGCTGGTTTGAGTTGTATTAGTTCGTTGATTGGTATGTGAGCGCCATGGGGTTGGGTTCGGACCCAGTATTTGAGTAATGTTTGTTCCCTTCTTAAATCTAGTGGTAATACTGCTGTTTCTACTTCGATTACTGCGGCTCTTGTTGTTTTATAGGCACCCGTGGCAAGCCTTAGCGCTGCTCTTTGATTAATTATACTTATACCAGGTGAGCAGCCGCAGCATCTTTGTATAGCATGCATCCATAGTCCATCTTCGACAGGATTAATGCTTTATATAGTTGTAGGAGGGAGGATTTGTCTGCACCATAAGATGTACCTGAGATTAGTTTCATTAGATTTAGATCCTTCCTACAACGTTGAATTAGATCTGATATGTGAGGTCCGCAGGTAAGTATATCGTCCAAGTACATACCTAGGAACTTTGCGTATTTTTTGTATGGTATTGCCTGATTGTTAACAACCAGTTCTTTAATTTTGTGTTGTTGATCTCCTTTATATGCATACCGTTGTTCCGTGGTTTTATAGAATAAGTGTCCTCCTCTATGAAAGATGACTGCCTCAGTTTTTAGTGGGGATATTTTAAACCCCGATTTATTTCGCCATGTTGTGATTTTATCTAATGTTGTCTGTACATCCCCAAGGCTATATTGAGATCTGCATGTACATGCCAGATCGAGCTATCACCTGAAAATTGCGATATATCATTTTTGATAGTTGTAATTGAGTTGTTCTCATTGAGTTCGTTATGCAATGTATATATCATGTTGTTAAACAGCGTTGGACTAACTACGCTGCCCTGGGGGCTACCGTTATCTACATTTTGAAATTCGGAGTGTCCTGATCCTATTCTCACTCTAATTTTTCTGCCCGTCAGAAAGTTGTCAAGCCACAACAACATTCTGTTATTTATGCCCTTCCCGATGAGTTGTTCTATTGCACCTTTCGTCCACATTAGGTCAAAGGCTTTTTCTAAGTCTAGGAATACTGCAACGACCATTTTCCTTTCCATCATGGCTGTTTTAATAATTGTGTATAGTCGTGCGAGTTGATCAAATGTAGATCTATTATTTGGGAATCCTGATTGGGTCGGGCTCAGTTTCTGATTTGTTTCTAAGTGATGTTTTAATCTGTTAGCTACCATCGTTTCCATTATTTTACATATTGCTGGTGTTAGAGAAATGGGTCTGTATGAGGGCGGAAGTGTTGGGTCCTTCTTTTGTTTCAATATAGGGATGATGGTAGCTTCTTTCCAGGTATCAGGTAGTGTACCATTTACCCATGACTTATTTATCACCAGAAGCAGTTGTTCCATATATTATTTTGGGAGATGCTGTAGTATTGCATAGTGTATCTGGTCTGCTCCTGGTGCAGAGCTTTTCTTATTTTTAAGGGCATATTTTAGTTCTGACATAATGAAGCACCGATTGAGGCAGCAACCTCATTAGATTCTGGCCATAACGTGTTAGTATCTATTCTTGTTTGCATTTCTCTTAACCTTAACTGTTTTGAATTCGGGATTAAGGTTATTGTCACTTGACATAGTTGTATAATGGTCTGTGAGCACCTCTGCTTTTTGTTTGTTGTCGTACACATTGATATTGTTATGTAATCGTGGAGGCACTGACTTTATAGCTTTTCCTCTGATTCTATTAAATTGGTCCCATAATTGTAACCACCAACCTTGGCCCACATAGACAAGAATGGAAACAAACAATTGAGTAATTGACTTGATTGATTGAAACAAACAATTGAGTAATTGACTGATTGATTGATATGGGTTTTATGTCAGTTCAATATTAATGACATGTATGGAGTCCTCGGGAACAACAGAATAATGACATCCGGCAGGAACATCATTAGAACTTCCACCACCAGCATTGTTCTGGAATAAAATATACCAGCATTACTGGTAAGTAAAACATACATTTGGCTGTGACTGTGACTGGAGAAATGGGGCTTATGGGTTTTGCGACCAGCGTGGATCCAGATCAGCCTGTACATCCTCACAGTCCGATCAGGATCTGCATTGTTCGCGATTCCACCAATGAAACGCCCTTCATGCTTCTAACAAGCGATATAACTTATAATCTGGCTACAAGAGTGTGCTATTTAATCTGGATCTACACTGGTCACGAATCCCATAAACTCCATTTCTCCCGTCACAGCTTCAAATATGCATGTTGAATAACCGAATAATGCAGTTGTCCCTGATACAAAATTCGATGGAAATTCTGTACACACATATTATTATAAAAACACACACTGTCGCCACGGATGTCAACATTAGAGAGGTTCTGCTTAATTGTATCCCCCGGACTCCGTCGGCGGATACTATGGATTTGACAGCGCGCCGTGTCCGCGTCCGCGTCCGCGTCCGCGTCCGCGTCCGCGTCCGCGTCCGCGTCCGCGTCCGCCGCAGACACTTCTTGTCCGGAGCATAACTCGAACACCCTTTGGAATATTTTCATGAAACTTCACACATGCATAGACCACGACCCGAAGGTGTGTCGCACACAAGAATGACAACTCTTGCATAGCTAATTTTTTAGTTATCTCCCTTTTTTGTTTCTCGCATTCATTTCGTGTCCGGAGCATAACTCCACCACCCTTTGGAATATTTTCATGAAACTTCACACATGCATAGACCACGACCCGAAGGTGTGTCGCGCACAAGAATGACAACTCTTGCATAGCTAATTTTTTAGTTATATCCCTTTTTTGTTTCGCGCACTGATTGACCATAACTCGACCACCCTTTGGAATATTTTTATGAAACTTAACACATTCAATTAGACCAC
>CM055271.1:91707284-91954616 GCA_029237695.1 Conchocele bisecta | reverse complement strand
GCATACCGTGATTAGATCATGAATGTTTAATTAGTAATAAGTTACAGACATACTTTCATACGGAAAAAAGTGTAGACTGTGATTAAACCGGAAATAGCAACATTCCACAATTATTTATAACGGCGAACAGTGTAGACCGTGATCAGATCAGGAATGTTTAAATTAGCACTAAGTAATCATATAGTACAAGTTAAATCAACAATTGAAATAAATACCAACATGCAACACTTGTTTAAATGTACATGCCCGCTCGTCCTTAAAATGTTAACGGACATTACTATGTATTATCTGCATTTAGATAATGATGTGCAATGATCATAATTTATAATCTGTCGTAAATATTATTTTTTAAGGTACGCATTTAAATAGTATACATAATTAAAAAATAGCGTAGACCGTGATTAAACCAGAAATAGGGCCGCGAATAGAACACATTGTTAAATAGTACAAATAATTAAAAAATAGCATGTTTTTTTTGCATTTACAACGGCGAACAGTGTAGACCTTGATTAAACCAGAAATAGGGCCGCGAGTAGAACACATTGTTAAATAGTACAAATAATTAAAAAATAGCATGTTTTTTTTTTTATTTTTTTTTTTTGCATTTACAACGACGAACAGTGTAGACCGTGATTAAACCAGAAATAGGGCCGCGAATAGAACACATTGTTAAATAGTACAAATAATTAAAAAATAGCACGTTTTTTTTGCATTTAACAACGGCGAACAGTGTAGACCTTGATTAAACCAGAAATAGGGCCGCGAGTAGAACACATTGTTAAATAGTACAAATAATTAAAAAATAGCATGTTTTTTTTTGCATTTACAACGACGAACAGTGTAGACCGTGATTAAACCAGAAATAGGGCCGCGAATAGAACACATTGTTAAATAGTACAAATAATTAAAAAATAGCATGCCTTTTTTTTTGCATTTACAACGACGAACAGTGTAGACCGTGATTATACCAGAAATAGGGCCGCGAATAGAACACATTGTTTAAATAGTCTAAATAATAAAAAAATAGTATGCCTTTTTTTTTGCATTTACAACGGCGAACAGTGTAGACCGTGATTAAACCAGAAATAGGGCCGTGAATAGAACACATTGTTAAATAGTACAAATAATTAAAAAATAGCATGCTTTTTTTTTTGCATTTACAACGGCGAACAGTGTAGACCGTGATTAAACCAGAAATAAGGCCGCGAATAGAACACATTGTTAAATAGTACAAATAATTAAAAAATAGCATGCTTTTTTTTTCATTTACAACGGCGAACAGTGTAGACCGTGATTAAACCAGAAATAGGGCCGCGAATAGAACACATTGTTAAATAGTACAAATAATTAAAAAATAGCATACCTTTTTTTTGCATTTACAACGACGAACAGTGTAGACCGTGATCAGATTATGAATGTTTAAATTAGTACTACAGTACAGGCATATATACTTTCAGACGGGAAACAATGTAGACCATGACTAAACCAGAAATAGGGCCACGGAAAAGACACATTGTTAACAAATATTTCAAACGACAAACAAAATGTAGACCGGTTTGAAATAAACAACATAAACTGACCAGTATATCGCGTAAGTAAGTAATGGTGACTCGTGTCGCGCGTAGCGCATCAAATACACAATGTGTTAATCTCGCTACCGATACATGTGGAAACTGTATAGTTGAGTACGCGTTGTTGAAACCAGCATAGCAGCAAAGAAAATAAAATAATGCAAAGTACTTACTTGCTCCAACCGATGTGCACCCAGCAGGTAATCAAACTCGGTACCGTCTACAGTCCGATAAGATAAACACACATAGTCGCCGTCCACGTTTGCCCAGTTTTCCAATCCAGTTTTGTCAACTCCGTCGCATGTCGAGTGGAACCACCGTTTAAAATGTCAACACATTAGACAGTCACTCATATAATTACGTCGACATACCCTGCATGGGTACATTGTATCTGCCGCTCCTCTGGCGGGTAGCCATACTGCCTCCAATTTTAACTATTTAATAAAATAGGCACAACGATATTATAATGTCACTCAATATAATCCAAAACTGGCACGAGACTCAACACGTTAAATATAATTCGCATAAATCAGATCCAAATTTACATATAATACTGAATACAAGGCAAGACAGACCAAGCAGAGACGGATCCACGTGATATGGGCAAATCCAACGCCCACAGAGGAGCAACAGCGCAGGCCGAGCCGGAGCCGAGCCACCAACCCACCCACAGCAGACCGGGACACCGCCACCAGTGACAACCGGAGGTTCCGCACCGCCAGGAGCCAGGCAAGCCATGCCCAAGCCACCCACAAGGCCGCCACTGGCAACCCCCAGGCAGCTCATTCCGCCACAGATCCCAAGGCGCATATAGCATGACACTGCCCAGTATGCAACACACAGTCAACGACCCGATGTCGGGTCCACAGAGGCCTAGGCCACCTCCCACTGAGTGGGTGGTAGACACGAGCGAGGCCTTGTCCCCGAGGAGGGGGGACTAACTTTTTTTGTTTTGGTTCTGTTCTTCTCTTTGTTGGTGTCGTAGGCGTCTGGCTACACCGCGAGGACCGCATCTGGTTTGTGTTTGAGTGAGCTGTGTGCATGAAAATCACAGATGCCCTTATCTGGATTGTGTATGTATATGTTGTGGGTGCGTGCCTATCTAAGTGTGTCTGTCAGGTTTATGTCCAATGTCATATTGACTTGGCTCATCTACTGCCCTAAGGGCGAAACAGCTGGTCCCCATAGGGCCAGCTTCTGTTGATCGACTATATGGACAATATGATGAGACCACTATGCCCGGCTCGACCACTAACTGCACATAAACAGTTCGGCGCTTTGAGGTATATTGATGCAGGCAGAAATCCTCCGTTCTTGTGCTTCTGTCTTCTAGCGTCGTGTCTGTATGGAGTGGATCCACCAGTAATTTGTGACACCCGGGTTCACCAAGCACTCCAGGCTTCCAATCAGCGGGAGCAGCTTCTGTCTTCTATGACTTCATATGTTGACTTGGTCGCCTTAGTGGTTTTACCGGACACTATGGGTGTGTGAGTTTATATTTGTTTATGTTATGCATATTCTTTACTACACTACACGCTGCTGTGCGGAGTATTGTGTACATGTATAATGCCTATGCGTGTAAGGGACCGTCCGTGTTGGCGGAAGTAAGCTATTATTGCGTGCTTGGATGTAGCAAAAAATACTAAAAACTGTCACCCTGCCATTCGGGACGAGACACACGTAAGAGAGCTATGAGCCGCCCCCGTGTCTCGCGCGGTCTATCATAAGATGGACTGAGTGAACTTATGGGTGACATGAGTGTATTACGTTCGCAGATTCTGAACTCCCTGGACGCTTGCCTGGGATGGACCAGACCAGTTGTGACCTAGTGAGAGTCGGTGATATTTGTCTACTTAATAGACAAGTATCGGTGTACCTGGATGCGGTCCTCTCGGTGTCGCTTCGTTGGTGACTCATTGGTGCTACAACAAATCTTGGGAGAACAACATGTATGATTATTCAGCATCAATTGTATGGTCCCTATCTGTTTCGTGTATTGGAGATGGGACTCCTGGTTATGCTATGCATTTTTGCATATGTACATATCATGGACATGTATACATATGTGTATTATGATTACTCCTCGGCGACAGTGTGGACCTAGACGTATGTGTTCCTATATGTTTTTTATTGATGTATTATCGGGCCAATTTTAAAATTACATTACAGTTAAAATACAAGTTTATATTAGAGCGGCACTTGTTTTAGACTTGGGATTATATCTATAATGCATGTTGGCCGGTTTTGGGGCATGTAACTTGCTGGAGATCGTTAGAGTTTTCTGGAGTTGTTGGCTATTTTAGTGACATCAGCCGTCAGTTATTGGCATTGACATACTTAGCTACCCCGATTCAGTTATGCTACACACCCTTCGACCAGACCGCTATGCAGTTATTTGGATTGTGACGTATTCGGGTAGAGGCTAGGTTCAACCAAAGTACGTCTATGCATATATGTAAAATCCCACCACTCACCCTATTGTTGCAGTTTGATTAAAATACCAGAAGTAGTCTGGCTTGAGTGGTTAGAAGGCAGGCTAACAATAATGCGTGCAAGAAGAGTCCGTCCGTCACCGACTAAACAGGCTTCGTCAGTGAAGCGAGTTCCACCGGTACCAGACCAATTGTTGACCCTTCCTCTTTCCACTCATTACCCTTACCACTACTACTAAATATAATCTACTAAGTCTAGTCTAACATAATGCATAATAGCATATCGGGATTGTGGTGGGTAGAATTCCGTACACTCGTTGGGTGGGATTACTTGTATGTTAATTTTGGATTCATGTGTTAGCCCACACGAGCCTGTACATATCGTCTCGTTAATTTCCCGGTACTAATGCAGTCTATGCGCAAGATACTTTCCCGGGCCAGTTCCGATCGAGTATATACCCATTGGGTGGGATTACTTGTATGTTAATTTTAGATATGGTTATGCTAGAATGGCCTTCGCAGCCGCAAGCGGACGGGATTCCCAGGTGGCGGCCAGCCATACGCTGACACCGCCCCCCGCGGCCCCGTCCCCATACGGTCCGTTCGGGAGTTAATACAGTGTCCACCCAGGGGGCGGCAGCTCGCAGGATATCGTTAAAATGATCTAGGGTTTGATATTTGTTTGAAGCCAGCCGTCCGCATCAAAGGCATTGGCGCTCGGAGCTACCCGATTCAGTTGTGCTAACCACTCGTCCGACCGGGCACCATATTAACTGTTTGAGTTTGATGGGTCTGTATGATTAATAATTGTAATAGTTGGTTGTTTGGGTGGATTGCCTCGTGATCAATGATAACCGCCAGGTACTACCATTATGGAAGAAATGGTATAGGTGCAGTTATATTATACTTATTTGATTGCATCGCATATCGTGACATTATTTTACTTTCCTTGTTGCAAGTCAACTCGCTATTGTTATGAGACCAGTGGCACCAGTGAGCAGACTAAAGGTAAGAATTGTTGTAGCATTGGGTGCAGGCAGCACCCAGCTGCCACCATTGATCAAATATTAATTCTGGTATTATTAGGTGCGAGCATCCAGCAGGCAGACGATCAGCATAGTATGCAACAGTCCTCTCGTTGCCGGAGAAACATGTATCCCCGACACAAGTGATGTTGCTCGTCATTAGACTATTCACTCTAGAATGAGTAACGCCTCCCGGCCGAGTGTACGGACGTCTATTGACATGTTTAGAGATTATATTAGATTGGTAAATCCTGAAAATATTTACAGCAGTTTTCAGATATGGGATGGAGACAATGGTGCCCAGTGTCACGGACGTAACTTAGCTTGGCCACTCCATCGGGTTTTTTAATGTGTTTCTATCCACGATACCGGCGTATAACTGTTTGCATGAGTTGTATTTTAAAATAAAATCATTATATCATTTATTTTTGACAGCTTTTAATTTTAGTGGAGCAACGGTGTCATGTTTATATTTTATTCCAGTACCCTGTCGCCTTAATGTATTTTAGTACAGCTAAGTGTATTTCATTTTCACATTCATTAGGGGGGAATATTAAATTATATGGAGATGATATAACATTATTTTTTAAGCAGACAGCGGCTAGATCTTCTCTTGCTAATTCATGCGCTGGGCAGAAGAAGAAATAGTGGTCCAGTTCTTCTATTTCGTCTTCGTCGCACTGACTACAATTCAAATCTACATCAATATCGCTGCCCTGTGGATGAAGATTTGTCTTTATACCGTTTCTACCTAGTCTGAGTCGTGTTATTGTTTTATCTGACATTCTATCCTTGCTGTATTGTTTACATTTATTTGGTATGGTAGGCACCATGACTTGAAATGTGTACCCGCCATAGTAATGCTTATGAATGTTATCCCATCGTTTCAGCCATTTTGATTTTATGTTTTGTTTAATGACTGAATATAATTCTCTGTGTGTAGGCAGAGTATTATCTTGTGTTCCTATCAAATGAGCTGTGCTTGCCGCTCGGTCGGCTTCTTCGTTTCCAGGTATTCCAATATGTGAGGGTACCCAGTCTATATTAATAGTTTTCCCTTGCTCCATATGTTTACTTATAAGAGTTTTAATGGTATGGACCTTGTCAGGTCTCGTTTTAGACGTACCTGTGTTGATTGCTTGGATGGAGCTTAGTGAGTCTGTTATGATTACAGTGTTATTGTAGTTTTTTAATTTTAGGTTGAATATGAGGGCTTTTTCAATTGCAATAAGTTCCGAAGTAAATAAATTTAGATTGGGGGCCAGTTTATACTGTTCTACGTGACTTAGTTCCGGGACCACAAATGCAGCTGAGGTGATACCGAGTTCTGGGTTTTGCTACCGTCCGTATAGATGTGTAAGCTGTCTTTCCAATTATGTTCTAAATGTTCCATTGCGTGTTTGAGGCTAAGGGTTGGATTCTTCGTTTTATCTTTTATAATTTCAGTGAGATCAGATCGAGCTGTAATTTCAAATAGATAATACGGGATATGCGTTTTGAATGGCTGCATCTCGCATCCACCCAAATCATATTCTTCTGTTAAGGTTAGTGCATTCATTGCATACCACGTTTTTATATTGGCTTTTTCGTTGGTATAATTATTGACTGTATTGGTTGCGTCTCGTTTTAGTTTAATCATATTGTATTTGTATGCTGGTTTGAGTTGTATTAGTTCGTTGATTGGTATGTGAGCGCCATGGGGTTGGGTTCGGACCCAGTATTTGAGTAATGTTTGTTCACTTCTTAAATCTAGTGGTAAGACTGCTGTTTCTACTTCGATTACTGCGGCTCTTGTTGTTTTATAGGCACCCGTGGCAAGCCTTAGCGCTGCTCTTTGAATTAATTATAACTTATCCAGGTGAGCAGCCGCAGCATCTTTGTATAGCATGCATCCATAGTCCATCATCGACAGGATTAATGCTTTATATAGTTGTAGGAGGGAGGATTTGTCTGCACCATAAGATGTACCTGAGATTAGTTTCATTAGATTTAGATCCTTCCTACAACGTTGAATTAGATCTGATATGTGAGGTCCCCAGGTAAGTATATCGTCCAAGTACATACCTAGGAACTTTGCGTATTTTTTGTATGGTATTGCCTGATTGTTAACAACTAGTTCTTTAATTTTGTATTGTTGATCTCCTTTATATGCATACCGTTGCTCCGTGGTTTTATAGAATAAGTGTCCTCCTTTATGAAAGATGACTGCCTCAGTTTTTAGTGGGGATATTTTAAACCCCGATTTATTTCGCCATGTTGTGATTTTATCTAATGTTGTATGTAACAAAGCCCCCCAAGGCTATATTGAGATCTGCATGTACATGCCAGATCGAGCTACACCTGGATAAAATTGCGATAGATCATTTTTGATAGTTGTAATTGAGTTGTTCTCATTGAGTTCGTTATACAATGTATATATCATGTTGTTAAACAGTGTTGGACTAACTACGCTGCCCTGGGGGCTACCGTTATCTACATTTTGAAATTCGGAGTGTCCTGATCCTATTCTCACTCTAATTTTTCTGCCCGTCAGAAAGTTGTCAAGCCACAACAACATTCTGTTATTTATGCCCTTCCCGATGAGTTGTTCTATTGCACCTTTCGTCCACATTAGGTCAAAGGCTTTTTCTAAGTCTAGGAATACTGCAACGACCATTTTCTTTTCCATCATGGCTGTTTTAATAATTGTGTCTAGTCGTGCGAGTTGATCAAATGTAGATCTGTTATTTGGGAATCCTGATTGGGTCGGGCTCAGTTTCTGATTTGTTTCTAAGTGATGTTTTAATCTGTTAGCTACCATCGTTTCCATTATTTTACATATTGCTGGTGTTAGAGAAATGGGTCTGTATGAGGGCGGAAGTGTTGGGTCCTTCTTTTGTTTCAATATAGGGATGATGGTAGCTTCTTTCCAGGTATCAGGTAGTGTACCATTTACCCATGACTTATTTATCACCAGAAGCAGTTGTTCCATATATTATTTTGGGAGATGCTGTAGTATTGCATAGTGTATCTGATCTGCTCCTGGTGCAGAGCTTTTCTTATTTTTAAGGGCATATTTTAGTTCTGACATAATGAAGCACCGATTGAGGCAGTCAACCTCATTAGATTCTGACCATAACGTGTTAGTATCTATTCTTTTTTGCATTTCGGGGTTTCTCTTAACCTTAACTGTTTTGAATTCGGGATTAAGGTTATTGTCACTTGACATAGTTGTATAATGGTCTGTGAGCACCTCTGATTTTTGTTTGTTGTCGTACACATTGCTATTGTTATGTAATCGTGGAGGCACTGACTTTATAGCTTTTCCTCTGATTCTATTAAATTGGTCCCATAATTCTTTACTCGTTTTGTCGTTATTTATTTCAGATATAAATTTCTCCCAACCACAACTTTTTGCGTCGTTAATTACTTCAGTCGCGAGGGACTGAGCTTTCAAATATTCCTCTCGCCTAGTTTGTTTAAGTGTTGTATGATATTTCTGTGCTTATTTCCATCTACGCAGACAGTTCTCCCTATTTTAATGGCATATGTGCAAGCTGGTGTCCACCAGGGATTGGTTGGGCGATTATGAGCTTTACCACTTGTCTGTGGTATACTCTCCTTACTTATGTTATAGAGAGTGCTCACAAATTCATCATGGTATTGTTTTGTATCTATATTTTTATCTGTGTGTAGTCTATTAGTGCATAGTTGTTGGAATAGCTCCCGGTTAGCATGTCCTAACTTCCGTTTAGGAATGGTGGCGGGAGTACTTCTATGGTATTGGGTAATTATCGGATAGTGGTCACATCCTAGTGTAGAGTCATGGACGGACCAGGAGGTCAAGGAAGCTAAGGCAGGTGTTGCTAATGTTATGTCGGGTGTTGTTCCAATACCTTTACTTGAAGAAATGTGTGACCTATCGAAAGTTACAGCTCCGTTGTTAAGTACTACATAATCAGTATTATCTAGAAATTGTATTATTTCATCACCTACTTTGTTTGTCTTAGAAATGTAATGCACGTCCGATAGTGGGTTGTGCCCGTTGAAGTCACCCAATATTAGAGATTTATTGCTTAATTGCGTGATAATTTTATTGAGGTTGTTTAGTTTGGGTTCGTGATTATAGTTACCAGGGCCAATGTACACATTTAATATATCAATGTTTCCTTTATTGCTGAGTACCTTAATACCACAATAGAGGTTATTTAGTTTTTCTGTAAGGTGATTTGTTTTAAGTTCTACACATGATATTCCGTTTTTAGCGTATATTCCTACCCCACTGCCATGGAAAGAATTGGTTGCGTAGGACACGAGGTTGTATCCAGTGAATGTTGAATGCTTTGACATTTCTTGTAGGCATATTACATCAGGTGACATTACATTATTTTCTAAAACGTTGATAAGCTCTCCTTTTGTTTTTACAAAACCCCGTCTGTTCCATTGAAAGACGGTCAGGGTCATTCCTTTGTTTTTGTTTCTACCCATATTTGTTTATTCTATACATGTTTTGCTTAGGATGAGCTTTTTGGTGCATATGCCGGACTCCTTTTCTGTGAATTTAGGACTTTATTACCATTCAATAGTGTGAAATTGCACTGTTGTTGTTGTTCCGCTGACGGTGACACTGATTTTAATACGTTTTTACATATCTTCTGCTTGTTAGTAAATTTATTCTGTTTTTTCATGCCTGCATTTACTTTTGAGCCAACTTCGGCTAGATTATCTTTTATGGATTTTGTATTATATTTACGATTTGCTGTTATAGTTTTACGCATATTAGAATTATCTATAGTTGTACGTTTTTCTGCTGGACTGTTACTGGGTGTTGATGTGGCAACACTATTGCTTGACGTTTGTTTGTTTATTGGTGTGTCCTCATTATCGTTTATTTCTTGTAGTGTTGTGATGTCTGCACTAATGGTCGAACTATTGGAGATACTTGTTAGTGTGTGAATGGGATGAGACTCTATAGATTCGGTTGATGTTACGATTATTAGTTTATTTGGGTCTGAGTCGTCCATGCTGCTATCAAACATTAGGGGCTCGGGTGTTAGTGTTGATTTGTTTCCCCCCAGTTCCTTGGTAGAGTGCTGAATACTTTGTCCGCTAGCGGTCGATTGTTTTATTGATTTAAATTTGTTTAGTGTCTTTATTACCTTGTCCGCATTAGCCAGTTTACCTAAAACGTTTAGTATAGAAGTTTCTGATTGGGATCTATCCATCTGTGACGTATGCATTTTTTCAGTGGATGGTGTGCTAGGAATTGTTGTTGTTGTTACATTTTGTCCTAAGTATTGTTCTGATATTTGTCCTATAATGCCATTGGTGGTTACTCCTAGTTGTTTTTCAATTGCAATTTCAATAGCCGAAATTAGTTCCAAGAGCTGTTGTTTAGAAACGTATCCTTGCATGTTTTCTTCTTTGGGGTTTGTTTGTTTTATGTTTTCTGTTTGTGGGGCTGGATTCTTTGGAGGCTGTTTTATAGTTTGTTGTTTTACAGGTGTGTTGTTGGTGACTACTCGAATAAGCAGTGCTTTTGTTGCATCGTTCATTATTTGTTCTTTTAGTGCGTTGCGTGCCAGTTGCCTAGTGTTGTTCTTTTGTTCGACATGTGATTTGTATTTAAGTAGCATCGGGCAGTAGGGATCACTTGACCGATGCCCACAAGCCTGCACACCAGCCACGTAACAGTTATTGCAGAAATCATTGTCCCTGGCGTGTTTGCTCGTGCAGTCTTTGTAATAATGGTAGTACGCGCAGATGGGACATACTATTGTGTTGTTTTTGCATGCTTTTTGTATGTGACCAAATTGCTGACACTTATTGCAGCGAATCGGTCGTTGGATTGTCATGCCGATGTCAATGGGGTTGCCTTCGTTAATATAGGATGCTAGTGTAATTTGATATGGCAGGGATGTGCTGAAGTGAATTAGTAGAGTAGATTTTGTTTTTCCTATTTGATGTGCCGAGGTGATATTGTTCTCATTGGCACTGCCAACATTAAGTCTTCCTTACTCAGACCTATACAGTCGGGATGATTAGCGATTCCGATTGAGGTTTGTGGCGGGTTTTGTTGTTGTTTGCGTTGTGTATTGTTAGTTGATTGCGATTGTGTTTTGAGTAATTTAAACTCTACGTTGCGCATACTAGCGGGTGCAGTTTTTCCACTTTTTCTGTGTACTAACTTTTATGATGTCTGCATCCCGGGTGCATTTAACGTCGTTAGATGACATCTGGCCTACGTAAGTTGCTAACGCAATGGCGAACTGGAATGTTGTAATCACTGCCCTTCCTGCCCCTATTAAATTAAAGTGCAATGTGTCGAATTGTGACTGTGGCTGCTCCGTATTGTTTGTGCGTGGAGAACGAGTGGGCAATGATGTAGGAGACGGAGGTGGAGTACTCTGTTTGTTGTTAGGTTGTTTTGCATCGGGTGATTTGCAGTTTGATGATAGATTATCTGAATGGTCTTGTTCCCTTGCTCTCTTCCTATTGTTGGGGGTGTTTATTTGAGCCATTATATTTAATCTGGGGAGTGATGATGAAGCAATTAACAAGTTTAAGTATTTTTTAATATTTTGTACGGATTTAATTAATTAATGTTCTGCCTAGCTACCTATTTATCTATCTGTCTATCTAGCTAACTATCTGATTGCACTAAGGCGCAACAATTAGTATGAATCTTTCTAGTATTACCTGGTTTGAGACTGGCCGACGTCAATGATTGATGCCAATATTTCGTTTTATAAACGTTTTATAGATAACGGGTGTATATTTAGTGTGGCCGCTAAACTAGTTGAGAGTATTCGTTTTAATTGCTACTGCTAATCGAGGTTAGGGTTAGGGTTCAGACAAAAGACTATGACTTATTTTTGATGTTCTGGATGGTTTTGTGGTGAAGTTTAAAATTTCAGGGTTTTTGTGCTATGCCACTATACTAAGTTTGGCAAATGTTCAAGGTTATTATTTTAATATACTTTTACTCTATCCTTCTATACTACTATACTATATTTGCTACTGGTACTGGTACTATATTTGCTGCTGGTATAATCAGAAATTTGTTTAACCTCGGTTCTCGCTTTCTTCGGTTTTCAAAAATCTTCAAAAAGATCTTGTTTTGTCGCGTTCGCACCGATGTACGCAAAAGAACAACCAATATCTGTGCGTGCGCGCGTTTTATGTCGAATGAAGATAAGTAGTATCGGTTTTTATATTAACAATTGGTAGCAATTGGTAGTGACGGTTGAGGAAACCCCCACTATCAAATCACACAAGTGATGTGCCGGGTACAGAGAGTGACGGCTATAGGTTACTTCAATGTAAGTGTAAATATTGGCGGAATTTTCAGACAAAGGATAGGTGATATAAAAGTCAATAACTCGAGAATTACGGCACAGACTAACCTTAAATCTTCAGGGAAGCTAGTCGATGTTGTCTATGATTGCCTACTTCAGTGTTCAGGTGATATATACTTACAGTGTTGGGTTTGTCTGATTTTTTCGGTGATTTTCAGAAAAGTCAAACAACTTGTTGTTGTTGTTATTTTCTCATCTGTGTGTGTCTGAGATTATAGTATTCTTATATTTAAGGGTGGGAAATGGATCGAAGACCTTCCATACCCGGGCATGTGCCCGTAAATGATCAGGCCAATGGCCGTTGGCCCATTTGTTTCCGAATTTACTAATATATGCGATACAGTCGAAATATGTGCATTAAATGAAGGAGACGATGAGGCGGTGAGTTTAACCTAATTATTTCATTCTCCTATTACACAATGCCGATATGTCAGACCGTGAAGAGGGCCGAGTGTGCGTGCACATGATATATGGATACTCAGCCGTTACATTGTTATATTACCTGCTAATGCTATTAGAGGGTTGGACGAGGCAAGACAGACCAAGCAGAGACGGATCCACGTGATATGGGCAAATCCAACGCCCACAGAGGAGCAACAGCGCAGGCCGAGCCGGAGCAGCCGAGCCACCGACCCACCCACAGCAGACCGGGACACCGCAGCCAGTGACAACCGGAGGCTCCGCACCGCAACCGCCACCCGCAGCGACGAGGAGACAGGCAAGCCATGCCAAAGCCACCCACAAGGCCGCCACTGGCAACACCCAGGCAGCTCATTCCGCCACAGATCCCAAGGCGCATATAGCATGACACTGCCCAGTATGCAACACAGAGGAAACGACCCGATGTCGGGTCCACAGAGGCCTAGGCCACCTCCCACTGAGTGGGTGGTAGACACGAGCGAGGCCTTGTCCCCGAGGAGGGGGGACTAAGTTTGTTTTATTTCGTTCTGATCTTCTCTTTGTTGGTGTCGTAGGCGTCTGGCTACACCGCGAGGACCGCATCTGGTTTGTGTTTGAGTGAGCTGTGTGCATGAAAATCACAGATGCCCTTATCTGGATTGTGTATGTATATGTTGTGGGTGCGTGCCTATCTAAGTGTGTCTGTCAGGGTTATGTCCAATGTCATATTGACTTGGCTCATCTACTGCCCTAAGGGCGAAATAGCTGGTCCCCATAGGGCCAGATTCTGTTGATTGACTATATGGACAATATGATGAGACCATTATGCCCGGCTCGACCACTAACTGCACAGAAACAGTTCGGCGCTTTGAGGTATATATTGTTGCAGGCAGAAATCCTCCGTTATTGAGCTTCTTTCTTCTAGCGTCGTGTCTGCATGGAGTGGATCCACCGGTTATTTGTGACACCCGGGTTCACCAAGCACTCCCGGCTTTCAATCAGCGGGAGCAGCTTCTGTCTTCTATGACTTCATATGTTGACTTGGTCGCCTTAGTGGTTTTACCGGACACAATGGGTGTGTGAGTTTATATTTGTTTATGTTATGCATATTCTTTACTACACTACACGCTGCTGTGCGGAGTATTGAGTACATGTATAATGCCTATGCGTGTAAGGGACCGTCCGTATTGGGCGGAAGTAAGCTATTATTTCGTGCTTGGATGTAGTAAAAATTACAAAAAACTGTCACCCTTTTTCGGTGATTTTCAGAAAAGTCAAACAGCTTGTTGTTGTTGTTATTTTCTCATCTGTGTGTGTCTGAGATTATATTGCTCAAACTGCTTATTCATACAGATTTCTCAAAGTTCTCAAAGTTCTCAAAGTTCTCAATCTACTCATACTTTTCACACATATCACGAATTAGTGATTAATCGTCTATCATCATGATCATTCTATTTGTAAATAATTATATAATTATTACGATTAAAGGACAATACTGTTAGAAGTAAATAGCGACAGCTAATCTTATTACCGTACTTATAATTACGATCAAATTATCGGTCTAAGTCACATGAACATAATTGCCTTTGATCTAGTGTACAAAGTCTGTCAATCATCACAGAAATCAGGGTTACAAATCAATTAGAAGTAACATTTAATAATATTAACATATATTATAATATTACTATTGTGATTTTCTCTAAGAAAGAGCAAACTATATTTTATTTGATACAATGTTATTCCTGTATTATTTTCGCTTAATTCTTCATGTTCTTTCGGATTATGTCTAAGACTATTACTAAACAATGTTAAGTTGGTATTTAGTAGTATAAATTAAAATTAAATTTGCAATTTCAATTATTCATACAATAAACGGGACATTACCGTTCTCTTAAATATATGATATGTTAGGAACCTGGTTTGTTCAATAGCTTTAATTTGGAGTTTTGTGATCAAATAGCAAACTCCTATTGGATCGAAATTAAACTGTGCGGATGCACGGCCTGGATCCACACTGATATAAACATACTATTTGCGAGCCAAGCCTCATCTACACTAGTCACAAAGCACATAAACTCCATTTCTTCAGTCAGAGTCGATAAGCAATGATACATTGAAAGTTAGACAACTGAGACATAATTAATGAGGCACGATCACGGTAGTCTCCCTTTCTAATAATACTATATCGGTCGCTTTATCGCGGAAATATGTGCTTTCTTCTTCGTTTTTTCATCTAAAAACTTCATATCATATGACATACTAACGATATATGGTAGAAATAGTATATAATAGAATAATACAAGTTGTTTTTAATGAAGATTTGGGTAAGGTTTGTTTAGATTTGGGTAAATCGTGCTGCCGATGTTTTCAGCACCATGGGTTTCCATTCTCTTTTGTCATGAACATGATGAAATATCAATATTACTTTTATGGGCCTCATATTGGGAGCAATTCCTGTAAAACCAAGAAACATGACAGACTGGGTCGGTTTTACTGTTGTGCAGACAGTCACCTGTCAAAAAGTTTGTGTTAAACTCGTTATGGACCGTTTTACAGCATTGTGGTTGTACCCGGTGTTGTATTTATTAAAAATTTGTAGCCACGAAAATACACGACACACTAGATAAAAAATCGTTTTTGGAAGATGGACCACTAAAAAAGGGTTCGGATAATCATTTTAGGGATTGGATCACTTCTGACACCATTAAAGTATTCTCTTACTTGATACATGGAGTCCAGTGTGTCGCCAGACAGATTCAGGGGTTGCAGGGGAAATAACTGGGTCAAGAAACCGGGGAATACAGTCGCGGATACAGAAATAATTGCAGGGGGGGAGGTCTGTAATTACAATTCGGCATAGCCGATCTCCGCGAGCGCGAAATCGTAAAGTAGGGGGGTCTGGGGTCCTCCCCCAGGAAATTTGTAGATGCCAAAAGTCATCCAACTATTCGAGTATTGTAGATTTTCAACTTTTTTTTTTGCCGGGAGCAGGGTGGGGGTGGGGGGGGGGGGGTCCGGACCGCCTGGACACACCCCCCCCCCCCCCCCCCCCTGTATCCGCGCCTGGAATACCACTGCATACTGCATACGGGGGAATGTCAGGTGGAACAGCGTCTGTAATGACACACAGACCAATATGCACAACATTTGTACAGCAAGCAAACTATAGTCAACTTACACTCTCTAGTACTGGTGTCTTCAACAAGGAACACCGGCAGAATAGCCAACATTCACAGGTGCACATGGAATACGCACATAATGCCTACGTCATAGGCTCGACGAGTCCACTTCCTGTGCAGGTAGCACAGGTAACTGTAACAAGAAACACCACAGTACCGATGATCGTTCTGGCCAGGGACAGTTCGTCACTTTTGATGGAATGAGGAGTGGGGGTGATGTATAGTTAGACTAACAGGCCATGTCTCTATATCATGTTTAACTTCTATTTTTCATTATCTGACTTTTATCATTTATTATTTACTTTGCTATATATTGTAACGGTAGTAAAGCCATAGTGCTATGTCTAATGTATGGTCCCACACGCACCTAAGAAAATTGGGACTGTTCGTCACATTGCAAAACATCAGACCGCTGTATATAATTTCACTATATGTATTCATACACTATGCATATCTTGCGACAAAGGGTGAAATTCCGCATACTTGTCCATATAGGAAGTAAGCAGATATGTAGACTCATAGAAGGCTGTGACAGGAGAAATGGGGCTTATGGGTTTTGCGACTAATGTAGATCCAGATCAGCCTGTGAGTCCGTCATCTGTGCCAACGAAAGCATTTGTATCAGTGCGCTCGCACTTGTTTGTAATCGTTGTAAAATGGTAATTTTCGTTACTTCGATCCGCCATGGCGAAGGGACGTTATTTACATGTAGCATTCAGGAGGCATATACCAGCGTGACGAAGAGACGAACTTTAAATAATAATCTTCGTTCCTTCGTTTCTTCGCCACGCTATTTTACGCCTCCTGAACGATAATTAGCTTAATATACTTGTATTAATGCATGCCTACCTCTTATGTCATTTGTAAAAATGATCAGAGTGAATAAATATATGTATCTGTATCTGACGATAATTAGCGTACGTCCCTTGGCCACGACGGAACGAAGAAACGAAATGTCCTAAACCAGCCAAAGGCGATCGGCATGTTGCATTGATAGGATAGTGTATTATAGTTTGTTAAGACATGTAGAATAAAATGTTTTAATTATATTGTCAATGTATTTATAAATACATTGACAATATAATGAATACATATTTTATCATCAACATGCCGATCGCCTGTGAAACCAGCGACTATAGGTGTTTGGTATTCTCTGGAGCAAGGCATTTCATTATTTGACCAGGATTATTTAATTCCACTTGGCGGAGAAAGGTCCTGAGGAGTGAAGGTCCTGAGGAGTGACTGTCTGCAACATATGAGACACCCCATGTAATTTTGTACCTTCCGACATCTGCGTAATTTCATTAAATACGTTTACAAAATTTGCAATATTTGTCCTAAACAAAGTCAAATGTTGACAAAGTTTCAGAGTAATTCCGCATGTATTATGAAAAATTGGTTAACTTTTTATTCTATTTACGGAAAATATTTAAATTTTATAAATGTTTTTTTTATGAAATTACGCAGATATCCTAAGGTATAAACTCACATGGCGTGTCTCATATGGTTGAACTAACGCCGACTGTGTCCGGGTGCATGCCACGTAGCAGACCTGGTGACAATCTGTGACTGGAGAAATGCAGCTTATGGGAGTGTAGTTCGTGATAAAATTGTATATTGCTTGTTAGAAGCATGCCGGGTGTTACATTTGTGGAATAGTGAACACTGCAGATCTTGATAAGACTGTGCGGATGCACATACTGATCAGTAATATATCATGTATGTAGATAGTTTATTCAGAAATCTTTAAGCCACAAGGCACATGAAGCAGAAGGTAAAAAGTAATCCATGCATGTCAACACAATATGTCAAGGATGGCACACAGTGTTGTAGATGGCATGTACACGTATGTAGTAAATGATATTCTTTCAAAAGTTCGGCAAAAACATACTATTATATAATGTATGTACTTCAAAAGTGGTTTTGACCAGTGCAGCCCCGGAACAGCCCGCGTACCATCACTGCCCATCGTCCGCAGACACTATCAGAAACATAGTTATTTTCATATATGTGTCGAACAGTGTATATGCCACGTCTATGCCGTGTTGACGCTAATACTTTTCCGTAGTTCCACTGATTCAAGAGCACTCGAACATTTCTCGCGTTACTTATTTTATTACATATAACATAGCATACGTTATAATACCAAAATAATGATTTAGTCAGCGACAAATGTTTATTCCGTGTCATATGTGGTATTTAGATTACAAAATGTGTGTTGTTTTATTGTTAATATTATCAATATTATTTAACTAACAGAATGCTGCACACAATATAATTATGTTATGGCAAGGGAGGTGTTTAACGAATATATAAATGTTTGCTTCGTTTTTGAAATGCTTTGTATATGTATATACCGAGATTTCGTACAATTTTCATATTTGCTGTTTTAAACAGCTCAATACATATTATAATATATGACTCAGATTATTGGAACGATCTGTAATGGTACCAGAATGACACCAGAAATTGCTAAATACTACTGTCTCTTTCACGAAACCTGTCCAAATGTTACGGCTATATAAACAATGCAAACACAATATATTTTTCGATAATATTAAATTTTATCAACATTTAAGAATGAGCCTTCTTTTAATTTCATAAACTTTGGTCCAATATTGATTTTATTACGAAAAAAACAACAATTTCCACATGTTAAATCCAAATAGACATATTCACAGAGTGAAGATGTCTATGGGGATTTGACATGGGGATTTGTTTTGTAATTTCAGAAATATTGAACGGATTTTCAAAATTTAACTTTTGTTTTCTTAGTTAGATAATTTCCAAGCTATCAAGCCAGGTTTCGTGTTTGTCTCCTACCACAGCTCCTCCATCTCATGTTTTTTTAATTGTTTATATGGCCGTAAAATTAGTGCAGGTTTCGTGAAACAGACTGTAGTACATGTAATTGCTACATATCTAAATGGAGGCCAAGCCACATACAACTATCAAGGTGCATGATTACGTGGTTACAACAACAGCAACGTAACCCACGCCAAAGTAAGTATTATTTGATACTTTCCTTAATATGCAACGGATGTTGATGAATATGGCGCAGCAAATGCCTCTTCGAGTACTGCATGTGGTGGCAATTTGGGCGAAAATACAGAGACCACCAATTGCAGGTTAACAAGACGCGTTTGATGCGCCATATTTCATCAAAATCCATTACGTAATAAGGAAAATATAAAAGAATACGTACTTTGAATCAGATGGATGTTGGAAGTTTCAGTACTTGTTGTTGTTGTTAGTACCACGTGATCACACACCGTGGGCTGGATAAAGGTTGGAATGATCATAAGCGTAGTATTACAGGTACATGCACACTCAGTAGGCACACAGTGTTCTTTATATCAAATACATCATCTGAGAAATTTTCTGGCAAAATAAACATACATTCACCATTACACAACGTATTGATGTGCATTATTATACATTTTATATCGGACGTAACTTTCCACATCAGGGGCGATAACCGTGTTTCCTTAAAATGTTAACTGACACTACTATTTATACTCCATATTTATTTTCTGATGTGCAATTATTATCATACTTTATAATATGTCGAAAACGTTATTTTTTTCAGGTGACACATCTTTCTTTAGAGGGGAGCGCCGTGGCGTAATGGTTAGTGTGTCGGACTACTGATCATAGGGTCGCGGGTTCGAGCCTGACTAGCGGCACGCGTTCCTTGAGCTGCTCCAGTTCACCCAGCTGTAAATGGGTACCGCCCGATCACGTCGTACATAATATGCACCTGCGGTTGTAATCAATACTGAATGTGACGTGTGTGGGTGGTCAGACGACATCAAAGGTTACAAAGTCATGCCAATCTGACATTTGATACATGCCGACGCGATGTCAACAGACACACATTTACTATCATTTACTCAACACATATTTATCCATTTTGGAACACTATCAGGCATGGAATAAAATAGAACTTTATTTAGTAAGGTTTGGTTCTTGAATTATCTTTCGTACATAATTATTCCATAACTTTATGACATCTGAAATTTAAAAGTCGGAGGTGCAGAATCCCAGAAAAGAAGATAAGGCAAAAACCGGCGATGCGATGCAGTAACCAATAACACATCGAAATATGTTTTTCCCCCAATGAACATGTATTGGTAGCACATAAGAATCTTCTTCTAAGACGACGATTATCATGTTTTTGTCAAAACTATGTTGTTGTTTTTTGTGAAGAATTATTGGTGTGTGTCCACATTTATTCTACTTCTTAATAAAAGCATGTTTCAGCAGCACATGAGAATCGTCTCCTAAGACTCTTTTGTTCTGTTTGGGACATGTTACAACCTCGTGTTTTCGCGATATCGAGCATGGGTGGATCGCGAAAATGCGAAGTATGATCGCGAGATTGCGAGACGAAAACACGCGATTCTATCATATTCAATCTTGCATTTTCGCAACCTCGCCCACAGGTGGAAGATCGCGCGTTTTTGCTTCGCGATCTGCATCAACACGCATGAGCAAAACTAACCCGAATTTTATGTATGTAACACAAGGTAAGTCGCCCTTCGTTACCTGCGCTTTATAATTCGGGTTAAAGCAAAAAAGTAACTTGAATTTCAAGTTATCATTCCTAAAAATTAATTATCTTTGCTGACAGCCAAACAAATTAACTTGCGATATCTCATATCGTAGCGACCGAGCATAGTTAAATTTGAATACACCTGAATTTATAGCATAATTAATAGAATTAGCTTGAATTTCAAGTCAGCATTCGTAACCATTACTCATATTTTGCTGACCTCCAAAAGATTAAATTTAACTCAGGCTTGCGGAATCTCATATCATACCGACTGAACATAATTAAATTGGATACAACTGAATTTCAATTCATATCATAATTAATTGAATTGACTTGAATTTCAACTCAGTTGCAAAATCTGATATCATACCGACCGAGCATAATTAAATTTGAACACATTAAATTTTGACTAGCCGAATATCGCGTCCATAAAAAATGTATTATTGATGCCGGCCGACAAAATATTCTATTGTGAGGTCTCTAATCATACAAACCGACCATAAGTCTTGCAAAATATCACATTCATCATGTTCATAGAAATTAATTATTCATACCAGCCGGCAAAATATTTTATTTGTGAAGTCTTAAATCTTACAAAACGACCATAATTTTTGCAAAATATCGCATTAATAAAAATTATATGATTTATGTCAGCGCCGACAAAGTATTAATTTGTGAACTCTCAAATCTTAAAAAAAAGACAATTTTTTTGGTGCAAATTTATCGCATTCATAACTGAAAAGTTAACTATGTATGCCGGCCGACTAAATATTTAATTTGTGAAGTCTCAAATCTTGCAAACCGAGCATAATTTTTGCAAAATAATTAATGATCTTCTTCTCAGTGGTTTATTGCAGAGAGTAATTAAGCATTTGTTTAATTTATATTGGCAAACAGCTGAATTTAAATGAAAAATAATTATTTTTGTTCACCACAAAAAATATAACTTGTAAAGTATCAAAGTATACCGACCGAGCATAAACAATATTATATTTCCAGAAGATCGAATTATCTTATTCATCTTGTCTAAAACTCTAATTAAGTAACAGTTTAAATTAATTAGGCAACAACTGAATTTCATTAGTCGAAGACACTAGTTAATTATGCTATAAATTCAGCTGTATTCAAATTTACTTATGTTCGGTCGGTATGATATGAGATTTCGCAAGTTAATTTTTTTGGCAGTCAGCAAAAATAAGTAAATTTTAGGAATGCTAACTTGAAATTCAAGTTACAGTAATTCAATTAATTGTGCTATAAATTCAGCTGTATTCAAATTTAATTATGCTCGGTCGGTATGATATTAGATATCGCAAGTTAAATAGTATGTGTGTTTAATGAAACAGTAAACTCACAGCGTTACCTGTCTCCATCGGAGAACACGTTCGTTCAGGCGCCCCCCGGAAGCAATCGCCAAACATTGAGAGCGAATGGTTCATATATATATAATATTTATTTCCTCCATATAGGAGAGCATAACATGTACATGTATAGTATCAATGTCAAGCGAATTAGGAATGTATGTACAAATTGAAAAAAATGCAATGTATGCCATACTTCGCGACCAATAACAACGGTTATTGATGGAGAAATGAAGAAAACATTTACATTATCATTATAATTGATAATTCAATGTATATAGCTGGACCATATACACAGTTGGCTAGCGAATATTGTATGATTATATCCATGTATCATACAGGAGTGCGACTCAAAATACTACATAACTGATACGTACTATCGGTGCCCTACAGATTCAGTTCACTCATTACCTCTCACATTCCTCATTCCATTCAAAGTTGGACTGATGTAAATGGGACGCCATACATGCGAAATGAATATATAGGGCAACCTCGTAGCATCTGTACCGTACCATTCTGCTTATGCATCTAGTTTAAACAATATTTATTTCAAGTTGTGGCAAGTGATATATATATACATACAATTGAGAACAGGATTAGAAAACAAGCTTTTACACTTATGTGAATTCTTCTCCTGCAGAAGATCAGTTTTACAATATGGCTAAGGAACAAGTTGGTGAAATAAGGGAACATTGTATGAACAAACCAAAAAAAGAAATGTGTATATCAAAATGAATGCGTCGCACCATGCTGGAAGCGTATGTGGTGTTTGAACGCCTCACTTACGCTGGACAGTACGGATCAGAAGGGACTTAGCTAAAACGCATACAGCTTTATCATGGTGCGCAACATTGGTATTTATAATATAAATTGAAGACATAGGCAAGCTCAACACCGCCAGACCGAATGCTGAATTAGTGTCTAACGTATACATTCATGTTTAGCATGGTAATATGAAAACTTCGTTGAAAAGTTAACTAAACGCTGAATGGTTACTCGGGCCCGGCTCCTGCTATCCGTATACAGGCGGGTGAGAATGTACCTAGATCTCCATTAAATGTTTTACATTGAAATTAAAATATGAAAACAAAAAAATACTGAATGTTCTGAGACACATGCGAACTGTCTTTTCTCTAAAAGAATGTAACTTCGTCACCCCCGTCCCCGGACTACACCACACAACACACACAGAACACTGCGTAGAGGCAAGAATGCAAGGTAATGGTGCTTAATGACCCACCAACACAAAGAGTATCATTTAGGGCCAAGCAATTTAGATGAAGAAAGTAATAGTCAAATTTGATGTTCATTGTGGTAGGCAGTCAGATGATTAGGGTAAAAATAAAAATAAATGTATTATGAGCAATAGAAATGATGAACATGTATAAAATGAGGCTGGCGAGGACAATTATGCATTAATTGTGGTCAATGTTTTATCTAATAGGTTACATGTACATGCATACATACACATGCATGCATACACTTGTACACGCGTATATATACATATGCACGCATACATGTGAAATATTTACGTCAAGAGAATCGTCTTGTGGCTAGCAAGTATGTTTGTACTGAGTGAATATGTGTTTGGTCTCTTCAAAGCTTAGTCGTTCGTTACCAAATAAGTAGTTATCGACAACTGGAGGACAAGGGAGGTTTTCTAGGTATTGTTGTCGTATGTGCCGGTAATTGTTGCACTGTAACAGGAAGTGACTGGTTGTTTCTATTCTATGGCACCACATGTGCAGTTGGGTGCGTCAACTATCGACCTACGATGGAGGTCATAATTTAATGAACTACATGATAGGCGAAGGCGTGTATGGAGTATTTGACCCTGTCTCGACTCGATATTATATAAAGGCGAAGATTTTAATATGTTTTTATTCAAACGTGCTTTAAAGGACGTTATTGTTGGGGCATTTCTAGTCGCTTCAGACAAATAATTTCATTCTCGGATCGATGACGGAAGAAATGAATTCCTATATAGTAGGGTACGGCATGGTATTAATGGTATGTGCACACGCGTTTCTGAGATTATAGCGAACTTGAGTTTGCTGTGGGATTAGCTCACTAAGATATTGGGGAGTTAAGTTGTTTTTCATTTTGTATAGGAGAACTAATTTATGTTTATTACGTCTGTTTTCAAGAGTTTCCCACTTAAGATCGTGATATAGCTTGTCAATGTTGCATAGCTTTGTGGCTCCACTCACGATGCGCTCAGCCTCGACTTGTACAGATTCAAGCTGTTTTTTTAACTCGATCGTGCAGTTACTCCATACTACATCTGCGTATTCTAGCAGAGGACGAATTAATGAAACATACATTCGTTCAAGGGCCGATCTACTAAATATCAATTTAAAGGATCGTAACATACCAATTCGCTGCCAAGCTTTGCTTATGTACGAGGATATGTGTGAGTTCCACTTACTTATGCATCTACGTATCCCTACAGATCGATACTCTGACTGTGTGCAGGTATCTTAGACTTATATATAGATACTAGTAGGTTAGTGCCGTGAATGGGAAAACATATCTGGTAAGGCTTAGGAAACGGGATGGGCGAGGCTCTGCCGAGCACATTCCGTTTCCGTGCCGCGCCAGATATTTTTCCCATTCACGGCATTAACCTACTATTCTATTTATCCCGTCAACACCTACAAATGACATTAAAATGCAAAAAAGTAACCCCAGTCACCGCATAATTATATTCATACGTGGTGATTAGGTCGTATTGACACGATATCAAATATGTTTCACGGCACCGTGTTTCACGGCACATACGCACTGTGTTGACCGGATAAATATATATAGAAGAGTCTTTTGTTCACTATCTGTGACCTGCATGTGATTTGTGACACTACCGAACAGTACATACATTTGCTGCTGTATTGTTAGTGCGACGAATTTGTTGTAGACGCTCTCACCGCATTTCAATGTTATTTCCTTCCAGAATGTATGCCTCTCATGTTCATAATACATTGTCATTACATTCATGAATGTAATGCAGTACTACGCGTTCGGAGCTGAATCCACATATATGGCAATGCTGGTATCGCGTGTCAGAGAAATATCTACCTAAGAGATACACGGCTGATCGGCATTGATCATGTACTATATGATCAGTTAAGCTGGAGTCGTGAATATTCATAACCTTAGCCACATAGTATGGTTGACGATAACAGCCGTTCACGCCAACCACGTAGTTCATGTTTTTGTACTTCTGTGTAATCCCTCGGGATAACAATACGTTAATATATGTGACGCACTAAGCGAAAACCTCCCTTATCGGTAAACGCGACATACAGAGTTATGACGTTACAAAGACGGCGTAATTTTCGCGCTGTTTTTTTTTTTTTTTTTTTTTTTTACATAAAGCAGATGTCACATGTAGCGTCATTGTCGTGTCTATATGTATGCATTAAATAGCGTTTGTTTGGGAAATAAATTTAAGTAGACATTAAATAAAATTTAAACATGACGGTTTATTTGTTTTAGTTGTTACGCGTGCTTACTTTGTTACTTTGGGACACGTTACAATCTCGCGTTTTTTATTACTGATGCTGAACACGTTTTGGTCTTCACTAGTCGCATAAGATACAAAAATCTCGGTTTTGTCCGATCACGTCGTACATAACATGCACCTGCGGTTGTCATCAATACTGACTGACATGCGGAAGGTGAGACACCAAAGTTTACAAAGTCATGCCGATCTGACATTTGATACATGCCGACGCGATCACAACAGACACACATTTACGATCAATTACTCAACACATATTTATCCATTTTGGGACACTATCAGTCATGGAATAAAATAGAACTTTATTTAGTAAGGTTTAGTTCTGGAATTATCTTTCGCAAATAATTATTCCATAACTTTATGACATCTGAAATTTAAAAGTCGGAGGTGCAGAATCCCAGAAAAGAAGATAAGGCAAAAACCGGCGATACGATGCAGTAACCAATAACACATCGGAATATATTTTTCTCTCAATAAACATGTATTGGTAGCACATAAGAATCTTTTCCGAAGACGACAATTATCATGTTTTTGTCTCCTAAGACGATTGTTATGTGTCCTATTGGGGACACGTTACAATCTCGCGTTTTTTTTATTACTGATGCTAAACACGTTTTGGTCTTTGCTAGTCGCATAATATACAATAAGCTACCGGCTTCTCTCAAAACAATCTCTACCTCCGTTCTTTCTCCTATTCTTGAGAGATGGCATGTAAGGTCCTAGAGCCAGTGCCGCCGTTAAATATAAGCTAAAGAAAAAGAAAAGAAAGTAATCTTTAGAACTGGTGGAATAGTGACACAATTATACACTTATTGAATTCCTATAAAGAACATTTTGTGCCTACTGCGTGGGCACCTTTAAACGGAAGGTTATGACCAGGACCACTGTAATCTAGAAAATCCGAGTTATTTGTGAATCTACAAACAGCGTTAACTTATCTATAACATTGGAAGACGTAGCCACAACAATCACTGCATTGTATAATAATAACCAAGTTTGTGCTGAAACGATACGAGACACGCTATGTGATTTTTTTCTTTCGAACATCTGCGTAATTTCATTAAATACGTTTACAAAAATATAATTTCGTGTGTCGACTTCTGACGACATTTACGGAAAATATTGTAAATTTTGTAAATGTATTTAATTAGATTACGCAGATGTTCGAAGGTACAAAATCATACGGCGAGTTTGGACCTAAGAACATGTGCTCATGAAATATATTTACAGAAAATGTGATATTTGTTGTAAATGACGTAGAAAGATGACGAAATTTGCATAGCAGGAAGAGCTGCCAGAATTCCAGGTCAGGGTGTCGTTTCACTAAGTTGCGTACGACTGAAATGTTCGTAAGTGCAAAATTATGATAGTCTGTAAATATGACATAATCACTGCGTATGTATATGTGCGGTTATCATACTATTCGATTCTCCGATTTGAGGATGCGGCTGGTTTCTTTTTCCATTTCATAGCTATTTGTAGGTGTTGACTGGATAAATAGAATATTAGGTTAGTGCCGTGATTGGGAAAAACATATCTGGCGCGGCACGGAAACGTTTCCTAAGCATTGCCAGATATGTTCCCCATTCACGGCACTAACCTACTAGTACATGTATCTATATTCTTTGTTTGCATACTGCATCAACAGGGGCGTCGGAACAAGTCCGGCAGGTCCGGCAACTGCCGGGTCAATAATTTTGACATATTTGGAATTCACATATAAATTATATATGTACAATGAATATAACAAGAGTTGTCAGAAGACAACGAAGCTCGTCTGTTGGCAGCCTTCATTCAAACTTGTCACAGTTGTATACAAAACATGAATATTATATAACTTGACCTTGGGATAAGGGGTGTGCGGTGGACCTTGACATTGAGGTCAGTGGTGGAAGGTGGGTCGCGGATTTGATATAGCATGATATAGCATATTAAGATGAATGCATGTATGAAATATCAAGGTGTTCAAAGTGTAAAGAAACAGAAGTTACACAACATTTACCCCAACGTTAAGTTTATGAACATGCTAAGTTTGTGACCTTGACCTTTGGGTAAGGGTTGGATGGTGGGTTGTGGATTTGCTACAGCATGATAGAGAGTCATCTGAGGAAGGTATGAAATAGCAAGGCGTTCCATGAAAGGAAACAGACATTTACCCCAACGTTAAGTTTATGAATGTACTAAGTTTGTGACCTTGACCTTGGGGTAAGGGATGGGCGGTGGGTCATGGATTTGCTATAGCATGATAGAGTATCATCAGATGAATGCATATTTGAAATATCAAGGCGTTCCATGAAAAGGAGGAAACAGATGTTATAATACATTTACCCCAACATTAAGTTTGTAAATGTGCTAATATTGTGACCTTGATCTTGGTGAAAGGGGTGGGCGGTGGGTCAGGAATTTGCTATAGCACGATAGAGTATCATCATATGGATGCATGTATGAAATATGAAGGTGTTCCCTGTAAATAAACAGAAGTTACACAACATTTACCCCAACGTTAAGTTCATGAACATGCTAAGTTTGTGACATTGACCTTGGGGTAACGATTGGGTGGGCGGTGGGTCATGAATTTGCTATAGCACGATAGAGTATCATCAGATGAATGCATGTATGAAATATCAAGGCGTTCCATGAAAGAAAACAGATGTTATAAGACATTTACCCCAACGTTAAGTTTATGAATGTGCTAAGTTTGTGACCTTGACCTTGGAGTAAGGGCTGGGTCGTGGGTCATGGATTTGCTACAGTATGATAGAGGATCATCTCTGAGGAATGCATGTTTGAAATAACAAGGCGTTCCATGAAAGGAAACAGAAGTTATAAGACATTTACCCCAACGTTAAGTTTATGAATGTGCTAAGTTTGTGACCTTGACCTTGGGATAAGGGATGGCCGCTGGGTCATGTATTTGCTATAGCACGATTGAGTATCATCAGATGAATGCATGTATGAAATATCAAGGCGTTCCATGAAATAAACATATGTTATAAGACATTTACCCAACGTTAAGTTTATGAATGTGCCAATTTTGTGACCTTGATCTTGGCGTAAAGGTTGAGTGGTGGGTCATGGATTTGCTACAGCATGCTAGAGAGTTATCTGAGGAATGCATGTATGAAATAACAAGGTGTTCCATGAAAGGAAACAGAAGTTATAAGACATTTACACAACGTTAAGTTTATGAATGTGCCAAATTTGTGACCTTGACCTTGGGGTAAAGGCTGGGTGGTGTGTCATGGATTTGCTACAGCATGATAGAGGGTCATCTGAGGAATGCATGTATGAAATAACAAGGTGTTCCATGAAAGGAAACAGATGTTGTAAGACATTTACCCAACGTTAAGTTTGTGGACGACGCCGACGCCGACGACGCCGACGACGCCATGTGTATGCCATAAGCTCTTCTGCACTTCGTGCAGGCGAACAAAAAACGGAATGTAAATATTTTTCTGCATTTTATTCTCATTTGTCATCAAAAGTATATGTTTTTACCACTCAGTTGAACAGACGGTTCACCTGAGTGCTAACAACATACACTTTGTGGCGGGGGTAGCGGGGTAGCGGGGGCACATACTAGGGGGCACCAATCTTATGACGCTTCCAGCACCCTTGGCCAAGCAAATTAGTTTTTAGACTGTATACGGTAAGACATGTGCATTGGAATTTGAACTGTGACATCGCTTGACATGGTCGTTTCTTGTAAAATGTTGCAAATTCTTCTACGTTAAATTTATCATTCTAAATTTTGGAAAATGTTCAGAAATATAATTCGGCACTACATATTATGATGTTTTTAGCAATATCCCTACTGTACACTAATGAAAGAAAGGAATGTTTTCGCCTTAATTACGAGGTCATAAAACGTTGTAAACGTGTAATATTAAAATAATACTATTTTCTTCCCGGGGTAACCACTCATATATAATATTTTTGCAGGAACAAACGTGCGTGCTCCTCGATTGTTCGTGTTTGTGACGTAATATGCATTTGAACGACGTTGTTTTCAAAATGGCCGAACACCTGTAGCCTATTTCATCAACATTGCAAAGTATACTTTACTAGCAAAGTATACTTTGAGGGAGTAATCATTTATTTTTCCTGAAATGCATTATTGCATATAGAACTAACAAATGCATATATTTCATGATTAAATGTATGCAGAATTATTATACTGAATTTATTACATTATCACAGCCAAATTGGCTGTGATAATGTAATAAATTCAGTATAATAAAAATTAATAAATTTATCATAAAATTGAAAATTTCTCCCTCAAAGTATACTTTGCTACTAAAGTATACTTTGCAATGTTGGTGAAATAGGTTACTGAACCAGACAATTTAGATGGGTTTCACTGTTCCTGGAGTTGATGTATAGTATAGACGTGTAAGATACCAACTAGCATTTATTGGACGTACTGGCTAAAAATGATGAGATATTTAACGTGATTCTTTTTCATTTACTAATGCGGATGAAAATATATATTTTCAAAATGTGCATTTGCTTGAGATATAAACTATCATACAGTTAGGGGATAACCTTGCTTTGTTTTTCGATTTGGAGCGGTATGTGGGAGGTTTTATGGTCTGTGAATCTGTTTTACGGCGACGCGTTATGTGGGAGGTTTTATTGTCTGTGAATCTGTTTTACGGCGACGCGTTAGCGGAGCCGTAAAACTGATTCACAGACCATAAAACCTCACACATACCGCTCCAAATCGAAAAACAAAGCATGGTTATTCCCATTCTAATGCACCTAATGTGCTCCCCGATTTCTGCAACGTCGTAGCATATCACGAACAGTGATATTTTTCATTACGTCAGCAGGTTGTTGTCGTCATTGATTTATATATTTTTTCAATTCTAGATGCTCTGTGCTTCATTCTGAGGTATATTTAGCATTAAATAGATCACACATTTTCCCCTGAACAAATATGCTATAATTAGGAAAAATTTGCAACATAATCCATTTCAATTATTTCGATTATTTAGAAAATCAGTACTGAATATTTACATAAAATATATACACCCAGCCGTGACAATAGAGAATAGTAGGTTAGTGCCGTGAATGGGAAAAAATATCTGGCAAGGCTCAAGAATTTCTTTATTTCTCATCAGAAGTATATGTAGTGACCACCATTTGAACCGTCTCGCCGACACTGTTCAAATGAGTGGTCACAACATATACTTTGGTTCAGAAATAAGGAAAATAGATAGAGAATAGTATGTTAGTGCCGTGAATGGGAAACAATATCTGGCAAGGCTCAGGAAACGGGATGTGCGAGGCTCTGCCGAGCACATCCCGTTTCTGTGCCGCGCCAGATATTTTTTCCCATTCACGGCACTAACCTACTATTCTATTTATCCCGTCAACACCTACAAATGGCTGTAAAATGCAAAACTAGTATTGACTGGATATCAAAAATGTTTCACCGTGTTTCACGGCACATACGCACTGTGTTGACGGGATAAAATAGAATAACCTGATCTGGCGCTAGGTCTTCACCACACCAGAGGCACTTAGCCCCACTCCCTAAAAGCACTAGGATTAGTAATAATCTTACTAGTTTTATAATTGATATAACCAGATTCAACTATCACTTACCAAAAGGCCAAACATGTACCCGAGGACATCGGTATTCTGGTAAGGATGAACCCCATCATTTAATTACCATGCACATGAGCCCAACCTGCAGCTCGCCGCAGTAAATGAAGAAAGAACAACTGCAGGACTGAGACAGACACTACTATGAAAAGAATAAACAAATACGTGACCGTCACCAAATAAGACATGACAGAACATATATGTATAGCGTCAATTACAATGCTGAAGAGCGAAGATGGTATAGTGACAGACGCAAATAGATCATACAAACATTAGAACATTTTAAACGTTTTACGGCTGGTTTGACGTGATTAACGCCATAATTTAGGGGATAACCATGCTTTTTTTTCGATTTGGAGCGGTATGTGTGAGGTTTTATGGTCTGTGAATCAGTTTTACGGCGACGCGGACTATTGAGCGGGGGTGGGGTTTGGGGACCTCCCACAAAAGACAAATCAACGTAGACGCTCAAAATGGCGTTTCCTGCGTTATAGAGCCAAAATAGTGAGACGGTGCGTCGTGACTGCCGTGGTGGTGTCTACGGTCGCGATGTATTTCATGAGTACGTATATAATAAATAGCGAATACCATGATATTGTCTTTCGATATCATGTTCATCAGGCAAGGCTAGGAAACGCGTAGGAATTCCGAGGCTTGCCTCGGAATTCCTACCGTTTCCGAGCCGAATCGTTACACTGATGTAATTCGGTAACGTCACGTGACGTCATCCGAGCAATGGAACGCCGGTTTTCACTTCGTTGTAACCCGGTTGTGTGTATCAGGTCAATGCCTTTGAATATGTTATCAGTCAGTAGGTATTCGGTCAATACAGGGCATGTTACCTAATAAAACTGGATATTATATTATGTACGTCCACGTTTCAGACATCTCATCTTCTGTAACCACGTTTCAATACAAACGGAATAAGCAAACTGGCGGAATTGAGAATTGCATAATCCATAGATGAACGGGTTGACGGCGCTATTGATCAAGTACGACCTCACAGCCAGCTGTATCCCGACGGTCATTTCGTCGTCGTCGTCGTCGTCAGATAGACTGTTCCTCACGGTGACCACCAGGTACGGCATAAAGCTCACCACAAACACGATTGTAACGCTGAAAAGCATCATTGTGTGTTTCGGTGCCATGAGCGTTGTCATATTTCGAGAAAGCGCCATCTTGGGACACGACCTGGGTGAGTTACTGTTAGGCGTCGCATTGCAATTGTCAAAACTTGAACATGGTGAGTTGTCTTTTGAAGATTGCTGCCCCGAATCCCGTTCATCTGATATTCCTTCACTGATCGTTTCCTGCTTCGACTCGGAGGTTCGCTTGTCCCTGTCATATTTAACAGAAGCAGGGTTCTGCCTGCGCACATGATGCCAAATCACTCTTACTATCAAGCCGTACAGAACAAAAAACATGATAGACAGCCCAACCATAATACAGAAATGAATTCCGTTGACAATCATCAGCGGAATTTTAATATTATCCTTGTTTGATGACGTACAGTCATGCGCAACGATCGTCATATTGTTTCGTTTTGAAATAGTTATCGGCACCGCCTCGTAGAGAAATAACACCGGAAATGAAATCACGAAGGCGATGATAGTTGAGGCAATTATTGCATATGTACTATTCCTTAATGTGAACTGTCTCTCAAACGGCTTACATATCGCTCGATATCTGAATACGGCGATGCTAGCTAGCACGAGCATAGATGACACAGCCGTTATGTGGTTAACGAAATACATCAGTTTACACAGAGCTGAACTTGTAAATTTGTAGGTCATGTACAAATCCACGAAATTCTTCGGCATTAAAACACAGATCACAGTATCAATCACAGCCACCGCCAGAATCAGTCTCGTCGTGCACGTCTGTTTTGTTTTGGTCCAGTAAAACACGCATACCAAGATGTTGCCGATTAAGCCGACCGCCATCATCACGCCAACATACACAAACACGGGGATGAGTTCCTTTACTTTAGCTTTGTTAAACTCTTCTAATGCATCATCTGCATAGTCAGTATTCATTGTTGTAGTTTCCAGTAGTATATTCATTGTTGTAATTTCCAGAAGTATATTTAGCTAGATAAGATCACCGGCGATTAGTAAACAAGTATTCCAATCAAGCGAGTGTTATTACAGTTAGCTTAAAGGCACATGTCCACTCAGTAGGCTACTATTCCAAGTATAATAACCTGTTCTGTGTTACCTAAATGTTATGCCACTTAACTAGTAGTAACATACGCCTGTATCCGTGGATGCTAATACCTGACTGGAGTTTTATAAAACAGGAAGCATTTGCCGTCAGTCGCAATTAATTTCCGTGTGAAGGTTAAAACATAACTGTCAGTTTGTATTGAATGTGTGGCCTGTGTCTATTATTATATCTACACATACCTGTAATATTCAAATGTACGGAGCCCCGCAGGGGACGTAGAATTATTTTTTATTAATTTGTTCCCACGAAATAACAATTCATTCCAACGAAATAACAATTCGTTCCCACGAAATAACAATTCGTTCCCTCAATTTAACAATTCGTTCCCACGAATTAACAATTCGTTCCCGTGGGAACGAATTGTTATTTCGTTGGAACGAATTGTTGAATTGTTATATCGTGGGAAAAAATTGTTAATTCGAGGGAATGAATTGTTAAATTGAGGGAACGAATTGTTATTTCATGGGAACGAATTAATACAAATAAATCCATGTCCACTGCGGGGCTCCGTGCAAATGTGTATCTAGACAGTAGCAATAGTTACATGTACCATAAAAAAAACATGGGCCGTTTTGCTAAACTTGGTATGACTTCGAAGTTCGTAAGTGCAAAACAAAAGTGTATGATCGTGGTTACAACAACAACAACATGTACTGAAACTTCCAGAAGCCCTCCGATTCAAAGTACATATTTTTTTTATATTATCCTTTTTATGTAACGGATTATGATGAAATATGGCCCATCAAACGTGTCTTGTTAAGCTGCATTAATTGGTCTTGATACTTTGGCCCAAACTTCTGTCGTTTGTGCGAAGAGTCGATTTCCGTGTCTACTGACACGGAAATCGATTCGTCGCAATAACGACATAAGTATGTACCGAACTCCCGGGAACAGCAAATGCAGCTCATGAAGACTCGTTTGCTGCACCATAATTTATCAAAATCCGTTGCATATTAAGGAAAATATCAAGTAATACTTACTTTGGAGTGGGCGAGATTTCAACACATTCAGCCATTGTTGTTGTTGTTGTTGTTGTAACCACGTGATTATGCACCTTAAAAACTAAAGTTGGCATTAGTAGCAGAAACTGAATCCTTCAGATTTAATGATTCTTGCATGTAGGGGGAATGTTGTAGAATTAACGAACGCCACTCGTACACACAAAATGTTCTTTATAGGAATTAAATAAGTGTATAATTGTGTCACTATTCGACCAGTTCTAGGGGAATATTGTAGAATTAACGAACCGCTATATGTATGTATGTACATTTATAGAAATATCAGTACTATCATCTTACTCCTGTTGTTATAAATACATTGCATATAGGTGTAGTTTGCATATAGGTGTGTTATTATTATTTTCATAATTACATGTATCTGATTGAGGAAACCACCGGTGGGCTAATTAAATATCAAGTCTATCAGGCTCGGATAGTAAACCTACCGTATTGAGAATATCTGTGTTTATTACACTCTTGCAAATTATTTGCACGGGTTTCGTAATCAACTCCTTACAAATAATACACCTTGAAGAGAACACCTGTAATTGCGCACCTATTTTCTTGGAAACCACAAGCTACCATGCAAAATGTTTAATTTTTATTACAGTCAAAATAAAGTTATTTGAACATTTGGAAAGGGTCTCGACTGATCTAGAATGTTAATGTGATTGAACACATTCCAAACATGCACTCAAATATATCTGGTTCATAGAAACAGCTGCGTAATATGGATTTAAAAACGTTTACATGACGTCTCATTTGACACATTTGACGTCACACAACATAACGTCAAAACGCGGGAAAACACGTCATTGTATAACTATTAATGCGCACATCACAATTCATTGATTATACTCTTAAAAATATACTAAATGTGCATATATATCCGTCGTGGAAGTGTAATAAATAGGATATTTTATTGTACATGTTTGAATAGCGGAAATAATACATTCGTGTCCGTCGGCGTCCGTGCAAGCAACTCGTTCGCTATGCTCACTGGTTGTTTATGCGGAAACCGACGCACATTCGTGTATTATTTCCCGCTATTCAAAAGGTACGATGAAATATCCTCGATAACGTCTTTATATATCAAGTTTATCAGGCTCGGCTCGTAAACGTTAGGAATTCCGAGGCGTGCCTCGGAATTCCTAACGTTTACGAGCCGAGCCTGATATACATGATATCAAAAGACAAATTACTTAATATAAACTGCCGTTGAAACAATGTGTCAGGTTAGGAAAAAATACTAATAAACGAATATATTTCGAACCTTGGCCGTGGTGTCTGTGTATGCATATTTAATTTAATTTCGGTTAATTCGACACGTATGACTTGTGTCCACACATTTCGTTCTATGACGATTGTTTTCATTACATTTGAGACAAGCCATGTCCTTTTGTCAGAATATGAAAACTATTTGCAGAAGATGTGATATTTTCTGTAAATGACCTCGAAAGTTTACGAAATGTTTCGCATTCGCTATGGAAATTTCATCAACTTTCGACGACCTTCGCAGTCGCCGTATGTAAATTTTCTCGACGTTCGACGTGATTTAGGGAACATATCGTATTTTTTTTAAATATTTTTCATTAGATATCGCACATTTACTTAGGTACATTATCATATGGCTTGTCTCATCTGAGCAGTCAACAATTGGAATACCACCATGCGATGTAAAAGGCGGAAGTTTTATAGTGCTAAGTTGTTTAAGTGTTTTCCCAAAACCAATTGACCGTGAAGCCCCTATTACACTAATACTGTGTGGCACACCATAACACTGCGTGTATAGTATGTCACGCACACCCGTTGCCTACCTATGTTGTCTTAACCCTTTTAACATGAAAGCCCGGTATAGCGGTTTATGCGAACAGTGCAGATCCAGATGAGCCGGCTCGTAACGAGCCGTCTCATCAGGATCTAAACTTTTTGCAAGTACTTTTCAAAGCACCACCTTATCATAAATGGACTAGTCTGAAAATCATTTTCTGATGATTGGATTGGTTGCAAAATTAACATATAAACATGTTGCGAATATTGCGAATAAGTATAGGATAAACGGTAGGTGAGTCATCACACGAAAACGAGAGAAATGCGCTATACACATCTGAACTAGCGTTGAAGAGACAAAACCCACATTTGGGTTGTTTTGTACGCGAAAGCGATGTTTTCGTTCTAGTACACGGCTACCAACCAGTTAAAGGCCCCTCGTTTCTTTCATCACATGTTTTCTTCAACGTATGTCTTATCCGTTTACATATCGTTGTTCGTGTTGTTTTTAAACGTGTGACGATGACTCGTTTTCTAACTATAGCAACGACACGGATGTGAAAACGAAGTGTAAACGATTGGCCATCGTTGAACCAGGAAAAAAACCCGGAATGTAAATAGGGACACTGCCAGTTTATAAGGTGCATGATCACGTGGTTATAACAACAACAGTGGTTGAAAGTGTTGAAATATTACCCACTCCAAAGTAAGTATTATTTTATATTTTCCTTCATATATAACGGATTTTTATGAAATATGGCGCAGCAAACGCGTCTTCATGAGCTGCATGTGGTCGTCCCGGGAGTTCGGCACAGACTTGTGTGTTATTTTCAAAGAATCGATTTCCGTGTCTACCGGCACTGAAATAGATTCTTTGCAAACACGACAGAGGTTTGGGCCAAAGTACAGAGACCAACAAATGCAGGTTAACAAGACGCGTTTAATGCGCCATATTTCATCAAAATCCGTTACGTAATAAGGACAATATAAAATAATGCATACTTTGAATCGGATGGAATCTGGAAGTTTCAGTACTTGTTGTTGTTGTTAGTACCACGTGATCATACATCTTGATATAGGAGAACATATAATTTGAGTTATCAGTAGTTTGACTTAACGGTACATACCCACTCAGTAGGCACGAACTGTTATTTATAGTAATTAAATTAAGTGTATAAGTGTGTCACTATTCCACCAGTTCTAAATATTACGAGTGCCCGCTATACAGATATAATCATTTAGTAATATACTCATTTATTTTACTGATTGTGACTCTGTGAGGCTGTGGTATCAGACTATTTTAATATGCAAATGAGGCATGATATTGGTTTTTAATTTTACTAATTAAATGCGTCACCTGAAAAAAGTAATATTTTCGACATATCATAAAGTATGATCTTTGCACATCAGCAAATAAATGCAGAGAATAAATAGTAATGTCCGTTAATATTTTAAGGAAAACCGGTTATCACCCCTGATATCAGTGTGGAAATTGAGGTCTGATATAAAATGTATAATAATGCCAATCAATACGTGGGGTGAAGTTGAATTAATGTTTATTTTGCCAGAAAATGTCTCGGATGATGTATCTGACATCATGAAAATTATTTTCCTACTTAGTGGGCCTGCACCTTTAAGAGAGTTCTGCCCTCCCAAGTCAAACTGCAGTATCTGTTAAACTGCAGTATCTGCACTATGATGCTATGCTGAACCTGTGCAATCATCCCAAGTCAAACTGCAATATATGTTAAACTGCAGTATCTGCACTATGATGCTATGCTGACCCTGTGCAATCATCCCCACTGGGGATGATTGCACGGGGTCAGCATATCATCATAGTGCAGATACTGCAGTTTAAGAGATACTGCAGTTTGACTTGGGAGTGTTGAGGTAACAAGTCTGGACTATATATCTGTGACTGCAGAAATGGGGCTTATAGTGGAGGGGCACTTTGAAGAGAAGTGGCTAAAAAACTATTTCTGTTCAACCCAAGAGAGCAAAAGCAACGACTATGCTAGATTGGTACATCATACATTCCTGAACATGAATCCTGTGTCGGTCGATCAAATTAGGTGGGACAAGGTCACTTTTGAGGTAATTAAGTGCAAAGAGGTCGAATGAGTTCAAAAACATATTTTATATCAGTAGATGGACAAATATCAGATATCATGCTTCAAATATCAGATAAAGTTGTTTAAATTGTTGAATAGTCTTCCTTAGGACATATATGAATCGATTGGAATTTATGCTGGTTCAAATCGTTGTGTATTTTGAGAATTTCAAGATGGCCGCCAGGTATCAACATTTTGTCTTAAATATATTCTGACTTGATTATTATATGGCGTTTGGTACTTACATTATGCGTTTACATTATAGAAATACGTTTTGATAACTTATACAAAACAATTCACCACTGACAAATGCATATACATATAAGATGGCCGCCAAATATTCACACAGACGTGCAGTAAATGTGTGTGGAATAACAAAAATATATAGCTACACTTTCATGCACATTTATATTTCAGTTGTTTGCCTGTTTTGTTATTATTGAATGTGTTCTTTGTAAAAATGAATGACTCCATCTAATATACTTATTATTTGACCATGTTGGAATATTCAAGATGGCCGCTAAGTATCGTTTAAGCTCTTAGGCGCTGTTGATCAACACAGTAGTAAAGAAATGAAATATAATTGGAAATCATATTTGTAATATTTTAAAAGTGCGAGACTTGTGTTCCAAACTGTACCGAATTATCTGTCGCCGCAAATAAAGGTAAATCAAAGATGGCCGCCAACATGGATACAATTCTGACACATCTATTTTAAGTAGGTTATTATATAATTAACGATGGTGGGTTGATAATTACCGGGGAGCGCGATATCCCTAGCTTGGCCCTTATTCGCACGTTCAGCTTTCTTGTAGGCGAGAGTTGAATCCGGCTAACCCCGTTATAAGAGTAATACGATCAGTGGTAATCCTACTACGTTTATGGGGAGGGGGGGGGGGGGGGTGGGGGGGGGGGGGGGTAAGTTACTATAGTGTGGTGAATACCTGACAGTATATCCGGTTTGTCTAATGTCAGGGCTAGATGGAAATTGTATGCAAATATTCAGTTACCCGCCCCCATCCATGCAGATGAAATGAGCTGTCGATATTCCGTTTAGAGCCATTAAACATTAAACCGGAACTCTAGCATGTTATCTTTAACACGACCATGCACACCAATGTTGCATTTTATTATTGCAACAGGTCCGTAACCAGGGGGTCGGTGTGGTCGGACGACCCCCTCCCGAACCTCCCTCGTCGTGCCTTGATGTCCACTCTTGCATGCACTAACATAATAATTATTGTCAATACGTAGTCATTTTATAATATTGATGCAAGCAGGAGAGTCATATTACACTTATGTGCTCAGTTTTTGCCGATAATATATATATATATATATATATATAAAATGGTATTTCAGACCATCGGGATTTCACAATTGCCTGGGAGAGCATGGCCCCTGTACCCCCATAGCTGCCTCGGGTCATTCAATCCCTCGAAAAGACTCATTGCTTCATATACAAGTCTGGTTACATGTCTGTCGCATACATCGAAACCATGAGATACCGGTACATTCCATGCGAATGCGGATATTGTGTCATTTTCCATTATAACGAAGCCTACTATCTACGACAAACGAAAATCAATTTATTAATGCGGTACACGACAGGGTAGGCACAGCGACTGACATATCAAAGGGAAGTTGACGAATTCTGAACTTGACTGGCTACGTAACAACTACCAAGTAGACAATGATATGCATTTGCATACGTTATATTCCCACGAATTATACTTGAAAAGTATTTATCGACACAATTGTTTTTTAACAAAGTCGTAATATTGACGACAGTAACATGACCATGAAATACCAATAACTTGGAAACACTGCACATGGACACGGCGAGTGTGCTTGTTAGAGACATAATCAATTACTTGAAAATTGGGGAATTATATAACATATACATATCGTATATATGTAGAGTCAATGGTGTGATCATGGTCATCGACTCTCAGTTTATATACGACATAGGATGTTGTTAATGCCTAAAATAAAGTAACTATTGGATGACGTATCATTTAAGTAGTCATATGCCGGTAGTCATGTGTTAGGCCATGTAAGTAAATGTTGAATAAGTTAATAACCAGTATTTGTGAGCCATTCGCACTTTACTATATATTCTACGAATTCAATGCAAGGTGTCATCCAGACCATTACATCTCAGTTCATAAACGACATATGCTGCGTTTATTAACAATACAATCGCGTTTGGATGACCTATAATATCAAGAAGTCATATAGAGGTAGGCATGTACTGTGTAAATAGGAAGGATTTAATCATTCAATATTTGTGAGTCACATAAGTATGTATATTATACTAATATACGATTGAGATCAATATGTTGTAAATTCATGATGAACATATGTTGAGGTCATTCATGAGATTGTTTGGTGCATACAAATAATTATTTTATAAAAATATATTATGCGGTCATAATGCAATCTATATTGAATGCATATGTATGTATATGTATCACAGTTATGAAGGGCAATGTTTCTGTGGAATACCATATACTGTAATCATATATGTTGTAGTCATATAATGTTCTTATATGGTATGTGTAAGTGTCATAGCTGTGTATTATAATATCACAACAATTTGTGTAATATAATATATAGTACTTTAAATGCATTGAAATGGACATGGTTGATTATTCTATGCTAATATATAATTATATCAGAAAGTCCCATCGTCCATGTCTATACACACCGACATACGACCTATAATTAAGATCGTAAGAGACCAAACAGATACACTTATTTTCACATGCACGTGTTTAGGTAGCTGAAATTGCGATTCATGTATAAATAATGTACACAAATCAACCAAACAACCATTTTTCAGTACCAAACCGCAATTCCCGTGACTGGATTTTCAGCTAACCGGGTCTGAGCTAACCTGGAAGCGAAATGTGTAAAGTTAAATATTGACACATAGCTGATCTGAGGCCTCTAAGTCATGAGCATTCGTTACAGCATATTATGTTTTATATATGTGACACGCATAGACACTGTCAATATTGATTTCAGTGCAGGAGACGGGACTTTTGTTGATGAGAATAAATGTTAATCGAGAATATATTTCCATTTATCAGCGATGATTATACAAGCAGTCATGCGGAAATATCATGGTACTTAGCCGCATACCATCACGTAACAGTTCAATATCTGACTGTAATGCGTATATGGCCGAACTATAGCATATGTTCCAATCGCAATACATAGTTTATACATATATGGCATCATAGTGCAATGTACAATGTATATGATAACGTAATGCTCAATAAAATACAATATGTAAAACAAACAGTACATATATTTTAATATTGTGACTCTACAACGATTATAACCTAATTTATTATCAAGTTTATTATCAGCGATCTACTAGTCTGAACACATGTGAATCTGTCCTATAAAGAAATCTAAAATGAAAAGAAACGCACAATTGCCAGTACCACATTATATTAAAATAGCCGAAATGAGGCGACCATTTTGAATAAACAAAATTACAAATGAATTAAAAATCAAGTGTGTCCAACTTACTGATTTAACCGCCTAACAGAAGGCAGTAGTATACATAAGTAAAGCAAAAGTAAACATTATATTCAATAACTTCAGAGTTTTTGGAAAATATGACGGCCATTTTGAATGAAACACGCTCTTTAAGAAGAGCATACATATTGATCTATATTTTTAATATCGTATCTCAGATGAAAATCAAACTAATATGTTCATATCTAGCTTAATACCAAGATATGGTCCACCACAGTGTAATGCTGCCTGAACATTTGGCGTCCATCCTGGATTCATATGGATTTCATAGCATCCATCTATGTTTTAAAATTAATGTATAGTATCCAAAGGTTTTTCTGCGTCCGTCCGATCAAGATTCAAGTGCCTATTTGTTTTCATTCATCAAATAAGTATACATTTCAGGCTAAATATTGATGCTTGGCGGCCATCTTGAATATGTTGATACTCTCAACGATAGAACCGTTCGAGCATACCGAAGTGCTTTGTATATGACCCATAAAATAATAATCACCAATAAAACATACTTTTTTGCTCATTTTCTGTAATGTTATGCAAGTACATATTGTATTATCAAAATAGAGTGAGTTTTGCACTTATTTGACCCATGTGCACTTAATGACACAACAATGACCTTGTCCCACCTGATTTGATTGACCGACACCGGATTCGTGTTCAAGATGATATAATGCATTGATTTAAAGTAATCGTTGCTTTTGCTCTCTCGGGTTGAACATAATTCATGTTATGGGTGCTTGACCCCCTACTATTACGGGTTTTGCGACCAGTACAGATCAAGATCAGCCTGTGCATCCTCACAGTCTGATCATGATCTACTCTGTTCGTCATTCCATCAAGGAAACAGCCGTCATACTTCTATCAAGCAAACCAGATCGTTAACAGGCTACAGCAGTGCGCCGTTTGATCAAGAACTACACTGGCCCCATTTCTCCAGACACAGCCACATATTTAATACTAAAAAATAACTATCGTTACGAACGCATCCTGTTTCTTTTGTGTGTGAAATCGATGGTTAGTTTATACTTGTGTATAAAACGGAGTAGTATTATCACTTCCTGAATAAAACCACTGCTTTATAAGGTGTGCCTCTTGTTACTTATTGTTCGCCCTAGCACAGCATTTCGTCTCAATAATTGTTCGCATATTGCGACGCTTTCGGCTATACACGTATGCATTAAATTAATCATTGAATGTTGCAATAAGTACTTGCTGACCCGTGTTACCGTGTGTGCTCGATCGGTGTAAAATCACGTAATAGTAATAGTATCGTAATTTGAAATCGCGTTTGTTTATTCAAATAAACATGTGCACGCAACGGTGAGGGCCAAACAATTATACCTTTATAGTTCACATATTGGATTGGAGTTTTATTTATTACAAAACCAATATATTAACTTACGGAGCCCCGCAGGGGACATGGATTTCTTTTATTAATTCGCTCCCATGAAATAACAATTCAATCCCTCGAATTAACAATTCGTTCTCACGATATCACAATTCGTTCCCTCGAATTAACAATTTGTTCCCACGAACTGACAATTCGTTCCAACAATTTAACAATTGGTTCCCTCGAATTAACAATTCGTTCCCGTGGTAAATCTTCCAAATCTTGATTGACCACTTTAAAAGCGCTCATTAAACCTTCCTCATCTACATCTATTCCTCCATTACAATCGGGTGAAGACGTTGTGTCTGACGAATATCTAAAAGCTAACTTGCTTAATAACTTTTTCAGAGACCAAACCTTACTTGACTATTCTGCGGCTCCAATACTCCCCGATTTACGCGATATGTTACACTTACAGTTAAATAGCATTTACATCACACTGGAAGAAGTATCAGCCGTTCTACGGGATATGCCAACAAGCAAATCATGTGGTCCTGATGCAGTAAACAACAAAATACTCCGCGAACTTTCATCTCCACTATATGTTCCTTTTTGTGACTTGTTCAATGCCTCTCTGGTGTCTTCTTATTTTCCTGATTGATGAAAAAAAAAGCCAATGTTATACCTTTGTTCAGATCCGGTGATCCTTCAATGGTCAACAACTATCGTCCCATATCGTTGCTTAGCACTCTTGGTAAAGTTTTTGAAAATATAGTATTGAAACGCCTTTACAATTATCCTCATGAGCATCATCTCTTTACTCCTCTACAATCTGGTTTTGTTCCTGGTGATTCACCTGTTAACCAATTAACATATCTTTACACTGTATTTCCTGAAGCAGTCGATTCCGGCAAAGAAATTCGTCTGTGTTTTGTGATATAAGTAAGGCGTTTGATCGTGTCTGACATAAAGGTTTACTAGTCAAATTACAATCCTTTGGTATCTCAGGTTGTTTTCTTAATTGGTTCTCTTCATATCTGTCTCATACGAGATAGAGAGTAGTATTACCCGGCGTTCATTCATCTTGGACGGAAATAAAGGCTGGTGTACCGTAGGGTTCCATCTTGGGACCACTTTTATTCCTGGTCTATATTAATGATATAGTCTATGACATAGGTGGCAATATACAATTATTTGATGACGACACTAGTCTCTCTGTTGTTGTTGAATATCCAGATGTAGCAGCGCGCACTTCAAACTCAGACCTTAGTAATATTTCTAACTGGGCGAATAAATGGTTGGTAACGTCTAACCCACAGAAAACAGAAAGTATCACATTTTCTCGCAAAACAACAAGTACAGTCCACCCGTCAATCTATATGACAGGCATTACCTTCGCAGAGGTAAATTGTCATAAACATCTTGGTCTTTTTGTATCCAGCGATCTTAAATGGCACCAGCACATTGCGTATATAAAGTCCAAAGCTTTGGCTAGAATAAACATAATGCGGCAACAGAAATTTCGTCTTCACAGAGATGATCTGGAAATTATTTATATCTTTTTCATATGCCCGATCCTTGAATATGCTGATGTAATCTATGATAGCTGCACGCACTCTGAAAAGGATGAACTTGAGAAACCACAACAAGAAGCTGCTCGTATCTTTAATGGTACCACCAAATTCAGAAGGTAATGGATGAGGTAGGGTGGGAAACACTGGAAAGCAGACGACGTAAGCATAAGTCAATTTTACTTTTTAAAATGACCAAAGGTCTAACTCCAGAATATCTCTCCTCTCTTGTTCCACCCACTGTTGACACAGCTTCAAGATACAGCTTGAGAAATGCAAATGACTTCCAAGTTCCACGGGCTCGAACAACTTTATATACTCATTCTTTTCTTCCATCTGTTGTTAAAGAGTTAAATGTCCTTCCAGCCGATATTAAACGTACAGACACTGTTGAATCGTTTAAAAGCATGCTAAATTCTAGTCATAAAAACGTACCGAAACACTTTTTGTTTGGCGAACGTAAATTTCAGGTACTTCAGACTAGACTAAGAACAAATTGTAGTTCCCTTTCTCATGATCTGTTTTCCAAAAACATAATTGACTCACAATTCAATTCAATTCAATTCTTTATTTCCTGAAGCTATACAGCTTATGGGAGAGTACAAAACAAACATATATACATACAAAAGCTGTGGAGCTTGTTCATCCTGGGAGACGCATGATCATTGTCTCCCAAAATGGGCAAGCACCAGCAAATAATGACATTACATGTAATATAGGGTATGCTAACTATTGCAAAATTACTAGTCGAAATTACAAATGAAAAACATATTCATATTCATAGATGTAGGTGCGCAACAAGCAAAACGATTAGATTGCGTGTAGCATTTATGTTAACTATTGCAGCATGCAGTAGTCTCTGAAAACATTTTCGTATTCATAAGCGCACAAAAAGATTGCGTGTAAGATGGTGTATGCGATATATTGACAATTTTACTAGTTTTAGTTACACCGAAAATATGTTCAAATTCCTAGGCACCCAACAAGCAAAACGGCTGAGAAACATGTTCAAATTCCTAGACACACAGCGAGCAAAACGATGAGATTAGAGTAAAATGGAGTTTGCTAATTATTGCAGCATTTACTAAGATCATGTTCAGTTACCTAGGCGCGTAACAAGCTGAATTGTTGAGATTACGTCTAAAAACTATGAGATTTGAGTAAAAATAGAGTATGCTAGCTATTGCGTAGTTTTACTAGTATCTAGCCCAAATGAGAAAACATGGTAATAATGAGGTTACATGTAAATTAGAGTACGAGAATTGTGGAAAATAAACAATGGCTGTGTGTATACCCCCACTGTCCCAATCTCCAGTTTATGGAGAATGGGACTTGGGTAAACGTAGATGATTTGTCGTGAAATGCATATTAGCTGGTACCCTCACATTGGTGCGAAATCGAAATACGTGAGGTATCAGACAGTCCAGTAAAAGCAGTTATTTATTGCACCTCAATAGTAAAGATTGTATTATTATAATGGTTGTAATTATATCAGCACTAGTTACAAGAAAGCGGGAATTGCAATTCATTGTCGTAAAGTTCATCATAGGTGTAGTCGCCGATATTAATCGATATATCAAACGACCATTGGCCGCTGGGTATAGCGAGTAATCTCGCGAATATTACCTTGACTAATCGGTGTGATCACTTGAAGTTCCGAAAACAGTATGTTCCTGTTCCGTTATATACCTAGTAAGTTACCTAATAGTTCCGAAAACAGTATATGTTCCTGTTATCACAATCACGAATACCTGTTCATATTTCGAGGCGCACGGGCACACACATTAATCGCAGATGCATGTATGTGCCCACCATGCCTCGCAACACGAGCGGGCATGTTCATAGAGTGTCAGCATATGAATCCTACACGTGTCCTTCGCTCAAACGCATTGACAACGTTATATACCTAGTAAGTTACCTAGTAGTTCCGAAAACAGTATATGTTCCTGTTATCACAATCACGAATACCTGTTCATATTTCGAGCGCACGGGCACACACATTCACCGCAGATGCATGTATGTGCCCATCATGCCTCGCAACATGAGCGGGCATGTTCGTAGAGTGTCAGTATATGAATCCTACACGTGTCCTTCTCTCAAACGCATAGCCAACGTTATATACCTAGTAAGGTTTGTAATAGTCTTTATATCGCCCGCGTCCAATAGTTCCACTAGTTTCTGAGCGCTCGGTCTGCGGTAAAATTATGGCCGGATAAGTCTCGCCCTCAGTTCGCTGTACTTGGGGCATATTAGAATCAGGTGATATTCATCCTCAATAACGTTCAACTCGCACATTGCGCAGACTCGATCCCGTCTATCCGTTCGGTTATATCGGCCCGTTTCAATGGCTAGGGAGTGTGCGCTTAACCGAAATCTCGAGAGCGTCTTTCTACGTAGTTCCGGGATTGGTTTGCACAGGTACTTAGCTAGACCGCGTGTTTTGTCGAAATACTTGTATATTTCACATTTCGAGCATGTTTCGATTGTAGAGTCGTTGGTTTGGAAGAACTGGTCGGCTAGTCGTTGTCGTACTCTCGCAAGGAAAATGTTCACGTCACCGGTTCCTGCGAAATCCAGAACTCATTCATTCCGAGTTTGAGCAGAATATCCTTCACGCTGCGGAGCCAGTTATGTCCCGTGGTATTTGCCTCGCAGTCTTGGAGCCTATCTTCGTATAATGATTTTAGTATACAGTTATTTGTTGATAGTAATTTAGTCCAGTACTTGACGATTCTATTGCACCGTGTTAAATATAATGGCATTCTAGCGACCTCATTATACACCATAGCGTTACTTGCCGACCTTTTGACCCCTAAGATGCGTTTTATGAACGATGTGTGTACGCGTTCAATTTCCGGTGCCTTATTTGTTCCCCATAGTTCAGACCCATAGTTCAGAATCGGGGCCAGGTAAGTGTCAAATAAGTCCAACATTGTGGTTACATTGAAAGTTACTCTGTTTAATAACTTTCATCAGATTGAATTGAGCCTTTCTTGCTTGTTCGGCGAGATGTTTTTGTGTTGTGTTAAATTTACCGTTATAATTTAGCATGATTCCTAAGTAGCAGAATTGGTTTACTATCTCTATTTCAGTCCCATTTATAAAACCACTTCTCCTCTTTTCGCAGTTGCCACGACTTCCGGAACACCAATACTTTCGTTTTGGCGACGTTAATGGTAAGACCCCACTCTGTAGTGTAATTGTCCAGTTGGTTGATAATTGTTTGTAGTCCGGCCGCCGATTCAGCCAGCAGCACAGTATCATCCGCGTACATCAAAATAAAAATGTTTATTTCCTCTATATTGATTGATGGGCATGAGTTGTGCATCAGGTCAAGTTCAAGGTCATTTATTAACAGGGAAAACAGAAATGGGGACAATGCCTCGCCTCACAAAGCTGTACTTGTGGTCAAATAGAGACGACCCGACATTACTTCTTCCATTGCAATAATTATAATCACATTAGGCCAACACTGTTCGATAACATATCCAGATATTGTACGGCTGTCACTGGAAGTAATCTTGAACGGAAATCCAGCGTTATCTTATGAAGATAATACGTCAAGTAGTATAAAGGGAGTCAAAATGATACCACCTACGGTGGCATCATTTCCACCCCCATATACTACTCCCACCACCCCCGAAAAATCAAAAATTGGTTAACGAGGAAATTGTCTCCCACCACCCCCGAAAAATCAAAAATTGGTGTCATAAATACATCATGTATTTTTCACGTCCAATTGAACATATACATTTAATAGGTTATAATAAAATATTATAACAAAATGGATAATAAAATACACTACGAATTCGACGTTTGTAATTATTACTTGGATGAAGAATTTTACGCTGTTGTTTCTACAGTATTAAAACACAATAAAATGATAATACTATGTGGTATCGAATACATGAAATATCAGCGTAATTTATTACGCTGCGATAAAAACGTTGCATTTACAATATTAAACCGGCAATTATGTCGCCGGTATAAGGATCAAATTTGTGTAATGAAGCGACTAAATAGTATCGGAGAAACACTACCGAAATATTATCAAACTAATTTTATAAAACAGTTTAAAATCAAAGATTCGTTTACGGATATGCGTTTCTACGATATCGCTTTTAACGAAGAAATTGGAAAATTATTAGAAGAAATTGGAAATTATTAGAAGAAATTGGAAATTTAAAAAATTATTATTGAACAGAACTAATTTATCTTATAATCACACCAAGCAGACGACAATGTTTCAATTACACGTGTTATGCACATGCAAATTATGTGTCCCACCTTACACGTATATTAAGTGTCCATTTTATAGAGAGATTACACGATTACGTATTCCGGAATGAAACATAAACACACTGTAATATATACTACACACACGTGGGTGTGTATTACACAACCCGCTATCGATATTCCGGAATGAAACATAAACACACTGTAATATATATTACACACACGTGGGTGTGTATTACACAACCCGCTATCGATATTCCGGAAGTATTTCTTACATTGTGATTGGTTGGCATGTTTTTTATTTTTTTAATTTTACTTTTAATAATTTAGAACGTTATAACCTATATTATTAAATAAAAAATGAACTTGTTATATATAAAACAAATAAAAATAAACGAGTAAATATTTGGTATTGCACAACACGGTTTTAGCTTCATATATGTAAAATTAACAACAATAATTTGTCTTGGGGGACGCCCCTTGACGAAAAATGAGCGCTCAGTGCTTCCGTGCAGGCACTTCCAAGGTTGCCTAGACTTTCGACACTGGTTCCTAGATCAGCCGATAGATGGGGGTGTGCTGTACAGGCAGCTATTACACCCGGCTAGCCACAACATGAGACGAGTAAGACAAAGACAAGATCAGAAAAGGTGGCTAGCCGGGTGGGCCCAGAAGGGTTTTGCTGGCGTGGGTTCGAGCCTCGGTGGAAGCTAAAAAAAAAATAATTTTTTTCTTTTTAAATTGTTAATAATTTTCCTAAAATTAATTAATAAATTGTTTACTGCGACAATATAATTAATTATTTTTTAAAAAATCACAATGGTGCTGTAACATTTCCTCCGACTTTATTTCCAAGTTTTACCCTAAATTTATCCCAATCAGTACACTCAATTTTGGGCATGGTGGCGCGCGCCTTGATTCTTATATCATTTTTTAATTCTTCATATCTCCCCATTTCTTCCACCACGGATTCAAACTCTAAATTTGATATTTTCTTATCGGCCAACGCTTTGGACACCATAACGTCGATGCTATTTTTCTTAGACCTAGCGAGAACGGATATTCTATCATGTTTTCTACTTTTTTTCTCGAGTTTTCCACCCACCGCCCTAATTACCATACAAAGTGTTCCAGATAAAACGGTAATTCCACTCAAAACCCCTGCAAGTGGAATCATTACAATTGTAGATAGCGTTGCAGCAGTCCCCGCCCCACACAACACAGAAACACTTGCCAGAACCGTACTAGATGCTTCAGCTATGTTTGCCGCGCGCTTATATTTGTTAGCGTGTCTTTTTCTATTTGCACATTCTCTAACTAAAATATCCTGCATAGCGACGATATTATTCAACCTAAAATCTGAACTTCTTTCGTTAATTGGATACAGTGTTGGTGGAATGGTATTGAGAGTTGGATATGGTGATTCGTTCATAGTTAAATTTATTTCAATATATTAGTATTTACACAATAAGTTCAATTACCAATGAGACAATAGTGGAAGAACTCTCTGAGTCACCGATTTTCGTAACAAAGTTAATAACACTACCTTGGGAAAGTCGAATTCGATCATTACCGGCGAACGAAACAATCGTCGAACTATCTCCAGAGATTTTAGTGACTCCAAACCCCCGTTCTTCCCCATCTACTACAATATTTATCGCGACCGCGCCCACAGGTTTACCATTAGCATTAACCGAGCAGACCGCCATTTGGATAACTTCACCTGCAGCTGTCGTAGTGTATCCCCCATATTTATTACTCGCTTTGGCACCGAACGAATATTCATAGTGCCCCTCAACCAATGGGCCCCGCTTCTCAGCCCAAACTGTTATGACACGTTTTGGTGTTTTCATTGTTTTCACTATTCCGGCAAGCGCCCTGTTTGCGTTATATGCCTCAGTACGAATCTCATAAGAGGCCTCCTCAAGAGCTTTGGTAGCGGCTATACGATCATGTTTCAGTTTATCGGTTATTTTTCCATCTAGTTCGGTAAGTGCCGCTTCTCTGCTGAGAGTGTCCTCTAAGCGCAACGCATCATAAGCCTCCGTAATGGTCGCCTGGTGGCCTTCTAAGACTTTATCAATACCCGACCGGGTCTCTTTTTGAAATTCGGTTATTTTTCCATCTAGTTCGGTAAGTGTCGCTTCTCTGTTGATAGAGTCCTCTAAGAGCAACACCCTATAAGCTTCCGTAATATCCGCCTGGTGATCTTCTCGGGCTTTCTCAATACCCATTCGGACTCCATCAAGATCAAACCGGGTCTCTTTTTTAAATTCGGTTATTTTTTCGTATATGTCAGTAAGTGCTGCTTCTCTGTTGAGAGAGTCCTCTGAGCGTAACGCCCCATAAGCCTCCGCAATGGCCTCTTTGTGGTCTTCTCGGACCCCCTCAACCCCCGACCTGGTCTCTTTCAGAAATTCAGCTATTTTACCGTCTAGTTCGGTAAGTGTCGCTTCTTTACTATGAGAGTTCTCTAAGCGCAACGCATCATAAGCCTCCGCAATGGCCTCCTCAAGGTTCGACTGGTGGTCTTCTCGGACTTTATCAATACCCGACCGGGTCTCTTTTCGAAATTTGGTTATTTTTTTATCTAGTTCAGTAAGTGCCGCTTCTCTGATGAGAGAGTCTTCTGAGCGCAACACCTCATAAGCCTTCGTAAGGTCCGCCTGGTGGTCTTCTCGGGCTTTCTCAATACCCGACGTGGCCTCATTTCGAAAATCGATTATTTTCCCGTCTAATTCAGTAAGTGTAGCTTCTTTGCTGAGAGAGTCTTCTAAGCGCAACGCATCATAAACCGCCGTAATGTCAACCTGGCGGTCTTCTCGGGCTTTATCAATCCCCAACCGGGCCTCTTTTCTAAATTTGGTTATTTTTTTACCTAGTTCGTTTAGTTCCGTATGCGTTTCTTCACGACTTTGTGTATTCACAGCCAGGGCATATTCTCTAAGTTGTGATAGTAGACTTTTGTGAATCTCGTCCGTGGCCCTCGATATAGTTCTATTGATCAAGGCCTTTGTTTTTTGGGTAGTTAAAAAGTCGCCCTCTGTCGGGATGAATCCCCCTTCTGCCGGTTCCAAATTATTTGAATTTGTCACCCAATCGGAAGAACTACTCCTGGTCCGTATATACTCATAATGTTTGATAATATATATTACGAACATGCGTTTAATTCTAAATAATTAATTTGAAATTTCTAGGACGACCGAAATCGGGTAATCGTTCTTCAACTCTCGCCCTTTATCATTCGAGAATTAGAAATCTTCAACTCGAGGATGTGTCCAGATTCCAAAACTTTCATCTCGGGGTGTGGGAAATGTAAGGTCACAGTCTCGCCATAGAAACAGTCGCTGGCGGGCACAGTTTTCAGTAATGTGCTGGGGGACCCGTCTACCGTGTTGTACGATGTGTTCACCCGATCAAGGTGCACCCCGAGAGTTTTCGTGAAGGCGAAGTTTACTGGGGTATCGCCTCGGTGCTCGCCCACGGGGAAGACAAATCTCGCCGGGTGCACAAACCCTTCATCCTCGTTGTAAGGGGGTGCATATTTAAATCCTAACATTGAGGCCAACCCCGGTGAGATCCATAAACGCTTCTCAACGGACAATGTCGCAAGCCCCATGGCTTTTGAGACTGCGAGAGTGCCACTATCAGGAAACTTCGCCGCGATAAAAGCTTTGAGATCTCCGAAACCCAAAGGCCAGGAAGTAATTCGGTACTTGTGAACCAGAAGGCGTTTAGTCCCCTGCCCCACACCAGGGCCGATACTATCTTGGACAAATCCGGACTCGATAGACTCTAACGTTTCAATGTTTTTCCAGCCAACCGTGAACGTGATTGATCTAAGGCCTACCCGGCGTTGTCCGCAGCAGTTGTCTATTAATTTTTGAAGTTCACAATCTCTCTTTTTGAACATTACGTTTATAGTAGCAAACATAATAATATCTTTCAATGGATACCAAAGCATTTAGCTTTAACTCTAATGTAAAGTACGCGGTCGGAGGTAAATACACACAAAAAGACGTTGTTAAACCCCAACCCCCTTGTACACCCAACCGTAACGGTTAGACCGGACAGCGGCTTTGCCACCAATTTCCCTAATATCTTTGAACAATATAGGCTGCCCAAGATTACTACGATGGAGGTGGTAAACGGGTGGAAAGCAACACCGATGCAGTTTTGGCAGAACCAAATAGATTTCGCTGTATGGTGAGCAACAGCCGGGTGTGGAGTTTCATATAAAGACCATCTGACATCCAAGAATGTCATGCTCCGAAGTGTCTACAACTTTCACGTGTATTATACTATTAGGAGGATTCTCAAAGAACTAGGTATTTCACTACCTCAAGACGACGCCTGGGATCCCATTTCCAACGCATATGACCGTATGGCCTTTGAAAGACTGTGTAACGAATTTAACGTTTCAAAAGACGCGGACTGGAGACAGAAAGCATTTCCTACCAGCACCGGCCTCGGGGACGTTCTCATTCACGGCCAGTCCGGGAATTGGACACAGACTGATTTTAGACACGATCACTCGGTGACCACATCGTCAGTCGGAACGCCGGGAATTTTGACCCCGCGACTATGACATTCGGGCCGGAAGTGTCTGGAGGTCGGCACTGTGGCGTGTTTTCTTGTAAAATGTTACCTCCGAAACTGGCTCACGTCGATTACATACAGCAGGCTGCTGAGGTTCAGAACGCGTGGGGTACATTTATGTTAGATACGGGTCTAGGGTTCACGCAGGCCGGGGTTACTCGCGTCAACGAACTCCATTCGCTCGTACGTCTGGGCCATCCTCGGCGCACAGAAGCAAAAACTCGCAGTTCTATACTGGGCATGGGAACAGCGTTTGATGCACAAAAACAATTCTTGGCACTTGTAGAGGACGTCATCTCAGCTAGGGTGGACCTGGAGAAGGAGATCCAGAATTATCAAGACGTTTTACAGAATGCCAGCACCCCAGTAGACTATGTATTTGGAATAGGTCTTTTATATGGCGCCGAGCAATATGATACTACGAGACGACCCGGTTGACGGTTACAATAATCAGATCGTAATCGCCACCGCCAATCAAAAAATAGGCCACAACGGTAACGTGAACACGGATATCATCAAGCGCACCCCCAACAGTGGAACCGATTTCATAAAACACAAAATGGATACACCTCCCCCAATTCGTAAATCGAACCCAGTACCCCCAATTCGTAAATTGGATGAACCATCGAGATCCATCAACAGACCAATCGCGATTGGAGAAACACCAATCAATTACAAATTGGGTGAAATTGGAAGCACAACACACGAGGAGGAGAAATTAGGGCTCGTCATCACCCTCGTGGCGATCGGATTATTTACGCTTTGGTTTGGTTGTAGGAACTCTCTGACAGAGAATAATAGGAGACCGGCGATTGCCACGATTAAAGCCCAAGTATTATTGGCGAGCCATCCGACGGTTTTTGATAATATAGATAGCAAGTAAGAAACGATACTTCCGATCAGTCCAGGTAATGCGGCAGCCAACTTTCCTGCTAATTTAGCCAGGAGATTGGCGAGGGCTTTTAGTTTTTTTTTATCCATTCTTTTACCCCACCGGATGGTGCTGGTGCTGGAGCTGGAGCTGGAGCTGGTGCTGGAGCTGGTGCTGAACCACCCGTGATAGATAGAACTAGAGACGATATAGATAGAATTAGGGTTGATATAATCATGCTGAAAGCCGCGATGACGGTTATTATCGTGACGCCCTTCTCTCTGAACAGAGTGCGAATACGCGCACCGAGTGTAGTGTCCTCGTGCAGGACCCTAGAGATTGTTTCGCGGCTCCGACTTAATTGACCGGAAAGCGTCTCACGGTTAGTCGAGGCAGCCTCCAATCGAGCTTCTCTTTCGTCCCGCAACGACCGCAGGAGTTTGTTGATCCGCTCGGTAGATTCTCTATCGCCCCGTGCTTCCTTTATTTTTCTTTCTTCTAGAGCGATATTTTTGTCCAGCGCTGAGAGTTTGGATAAGTTATTGACTAGTTCGCCCCGAGTTGTTTGCAGAACCTTATCGAGTCCCCGGAGTTCGCGAAGAGGTAACGGTGGGTCAAACTTCGTGCCGTTTATTTCGTTGACCGTGGTTTCAATCGTGTTAATAACGTCGGTGGTTACGCGAGGGATCTCGCTGAGCTCGATCGTTTCTATAGTGGCGGCCGTCTTCTCCAGCGTTTCATCGGTAGACTGTATGGTTTTTACCATTTTTGTAGGCAGCGGCGCCTGAATGTCTTCAAGCACTCCGAGAGCTCGAGAGAGGAGTACTCCATATCGCTTCAATGAAGAGGCGCTGAGGAACTTTTTTGGGTCGTTCTTGTACGTCAGCAACTTCCAGGTATTGCCCCATTTAACCCACAGGTCTCCTCTTTTTTTACGTTTAGACACTATACTCTTCCACCGTTTCACCAGAGCATCCGTTACCTCGGTAGACGCCAGCTCATTCTTGGAGATCCCCGAGGGAATCTTGCGACCGCCCGCCCATGACGGAGATTTGGATTTGGCCTCCCACGTTTCGAAATGTGTACTCGCCTCAGGCGGGTACTCTATGAAGGACGTTTCGTCGAGCATATTATCGAAGTAGTCATCATCGTCCAAGCCCTCTAAGCGGGTATATGGATCTATATCATCATCATCATCATCATCTGCTAGGTAATATTCTCGGTCGCCCGTAGTGCGATCGAATTCGTCCATGCCAATATCGAGACCAGCCATCTTTAATAATTATTATTATATTAAAGACAAAACAATACAGGTTTAATAGTTTCAATAAAATTAATTAGGTCTTCGAGTCAATACGGTCGCAAACTCAATCCATACCGCAGACTGCGTGAGCCCCTCGGGGCAAAAGGCGTGAGACAGAGTGTCGTTATTACGAACAACCCATCGACGATCGACCAGAACCAGCAGCTCTTAGTCCGCTTCCCCAACCTCGGAGCTAACGACGTCATTGTGCCGGGTACTGTTCGCCTAGCTTTCACTATTTCGCTAACGTCGACGGACGCGGACCGAACCGTCGTTCAGAACCTGGGTCGCGCCATCATCAAGAAGACCATGATAAAGATTTCTGGTAATGAGGTGATGTCGATCGACGACAGCGACGTCTACCATTGCTATCAGGACCTTTGGAAGACGTCACACGAGCGTGAAAACACTGTCTATCAAGGTATTGACACCAGCAAAAATAAGAACGTAACCAAACTTAGAATCGGGGCTGCTAACAAGGTAGATAACAACGCTAGTGACAACGCGGTCGCGGGCGCTTACGGCAACCGCTTCTACATCCCGCTCGACTTTGAGTTGCTGGAGAGTCACATGCCCTACTATCAGAGCGCTTTGGCTGACCGCCTCGAATACGAACTAACGACTACGGCCGAGTTATCATAGCCAGCGACTTGTTATCGACGTATACGATCGATAATGTTTCGCTGGAGTACGACATGGTCACGATGCCCGAACTAGCGCGATTGATCAGAACCCAGTACGCCGGGCGCGTTGCCATACTTTACGACCGAGTTCTTCGCCATCGTAAGATGCCGAAAGACAAAGGCGACACATTGTGGAATATTAACGTCAACGTACCCGCCCGCTCGATGAAAGGTATACTGATGCTGTTCGAGGAGGCTCGGGTAGCGCTCGGTGTTAGAAAAACCGACAGATTCTATAACCCCAAAATCACGAAGGTAGAGGTGACGATCGAGGGAGTACCCAATCAACTCTACAGCGCGGGTCTTCGCACGCACCAGCAGTGGGACGAAGTAAGAAAGCAGTTTGCTGCCGGCTCTAAGCGCTCTCCGGAGGTTGCAGCAGTTGCCAAAGACCTACATCTCTCGGCCGTCTCACTCGCGGAGTTCCTGAATACTAAATACGCGTTATGGCTAGACATGCGAGCCAGCGACGATGACCAAATACACGGTAGCGGACGCCAAGTTGAGAACGCTAGTGAGGGTGTGACGATCCAGATAACCAAAGAGGCGGACGGAGCGTGTACTTATATATAATTACAGACGCACAACTCAACATCGAAGATGGTCGATACGTCTCAGCACTCTACTGATTTAATAAAAAAATCATCTAACGATTTATTAATACATAATTCTAAAGAAAAAATTAAGAAATCTAGCAATCAATACCAATTCACGATTGGAGATGCTCACTCTGCCATAATATGTGGGCAGACAGGATGTGGAAAAACGGTTTTCATCCTAGACTTGCTCGAGGGCTCCTACCGCGATGCCTTTCGTCATATTGTGATCCTGTGTCCCACTGTGCGGCACAACGATACTTATCAGCGGCGCCCGTGGATATGGACCGACCCTGAGGTATACGTTATTGACCCGGGTGATAGGCTTCACGATTGGTTGCGTGGTTTATACCAAAGATTCCAGGGTGAGCCCACCCTATATGTGATTGACGATTGCTCGGCCAAGGCGGCGATGACCAAAAAGAAGGACATGCTCTCCGAGCTCGCATTTTCTGGCCGCCATGCGAGGCAAAGCGTATGGATCTCCACTCAAAAATACAACGCCGTCCTCAAGGATCTGCGCGAGCAAACGAAATGGGTCGCCCTCTTTCACTGCAAGGACCGAGACTCATTCGATGACTGTCTTCGAGAGAATGACGTTATCCCAACGCGCGAGGAGCGCCTGAAGGTTCGACAGATGCTTTCCGAAACTAAGCACGCCAAGCTTCTGCTAAAGACTGATCAACCAACTGCTTATAAAGTTATCAATTAATTAATAATTAATTTTAAGAAAATTAAAATAAAAATTAGGAAAATTACAAAGTAATACGCTATTGCAATGCTTAACAATGCTTAGCAATTGCTGAACAATGCTTAGCAATTGCTGAACAATGCTGAACAATGGTTAACAATGTTAACAATTTGGTGCTCCGCTGCGAGCTTTGTTGCGAGCATAATGGTGATCATAAGTATCGGGTGGTGCGCTTGGCAATATGTTAAAGTGATGAGACTTGTTAGAAAAGCTAAATTACTAATTTTGAAAAAAATGAACTGCGACGAACTTCTCGATCAGCTAATGGAAGAAACCTCAACTCCGACTGCCAACATTCTGAAAGATAATGAAACATCAACTCCGACAGAGCAATCGGAATCGGGGGTTGGTATTGGGTTGAGTGCAACGACTCCGAATGAAAATGCGGCGCGACGAGAGCGGCTAGCTGCGCTGGTTGCTGGGGGACAATCGGAGCATTATCTCGGTAGGCGTCTCTCAGTTTTTCAGGTGGATAAGATGTCAGATGCGGAGATCGATAAAATGTATGCGCGATACGAATCCAAATTGGGAGCAGAGATGACAAAAACTCTTGGATCGGCGGCTATTCATTTGTACGCTACCACCGTTAGTATACTTCTCCCTATACCAAACACCGAAGGGTTTATTCACGATCTAGAGACTGACCCTTTTATAGGACACACACTTAGAACAGCCTGCTGCTCAATTTATCACAAGTTTGGAATGTACTTAGCTCCGCTGACAACCGCGTTGACCACGGGTAAACACTGTCAATTTGGACATATATGCCCACGAACTATAAGCCCTGAAAATGATGACACAAGACACACCCACGAGAGTGACGGAGTTGAACCAGATTGCTCCAACACAATCGAACCAGAGTGTTACTCCGCCACTGGATGACATACCGCATATAAAAAATCCCAAAAGACAGGCAGCTGGGCGGGCGGCGGCTGCCACCCGAAAAGTTTAAACAAGATAAAATACTCGCCGAGCTTCGAGAGGCTAAACAGTCGTTACAATCGGGGACGGAGACAGCAAAACATCTGAAGACAGAGTTGAGTACAACAACACCCCCAATTCACGAATTGGAAGCACACTCAACACCCAATCGAGGTTGGGCGAATCCGATTGAACCCAAATTCGTGAATTGGAGTTGGGTTGTTGGTGGTGGTCTGGCAGTTGTTGGTGCCCTGTGCGTTTGGAAATACCCCATATTATCGAAAAAACAACCAGCCAGTGTTCAGAAGAAAGTTACGAAACACCAATCGCGATTGGATGCGCCCCATTTAAACATTGATCGTGACCCCTTTTATATGCAATAATTATAACAATGGCTGAACAAGATGGTAAAATGTTAGTGAATGCGCTTTATCACGCCGTGGTGATATCGGGTTTCAGTATCGGGTATGCTCGACTATCAAAGATGGCCCTAGGAGGAACCGCTCCCAAATTGGACTTTACTGTGAGAGACGTAGGGCTCGCGACCTTAGATGTAGCGGCCGCAGTTTGGACCCGAGATTATCTAGTTAAAGCTGGAATTCTACCAGTTAATATATGGAAATAAATGGCTTCAATCGCAGTAATAGTAGGTGTGCGCTTGTAAACGCATTGGCGTTCAGCGGTAGCAACTTTATATTCTCTAAAATGAAAAGCTCGAACGTGGATGAGGAGCGTAAGCGCCATGATTTAGCTGTAGAACAACTCAATAGCGCAAAGGAAGCGTGGTCGAAAAAACGAAACCGCCCATCTGGACTGGGTCAACGAAGAGCTTCGCCGAGAAAATCACGCCGCGCAAACTTTTCAGAACGTTGAAGAAGCCAACCGCGAGTACGCGCTGGCATATCCACACAAAAGTCTTGATCCAATGGATCCCGAGCCCCAACTTTCAGATTTCTATGTACCGTCAGAGGCCCAAAAAGACCGCGAGATCGCGTTCATCGTCGTGGGAATGGGTGTGGTTGGGCTCGTCGGCTATTATATTCAATCGAGATTTTAAATTAATTAATTAAAAAAACATTTTTTTTTATAAATATATATATATAGAACGATGTTAGTTGACGAACTTTATGACGCTATGATCGATGTAGGCTACACTGCCCAAAAACATCGTTTACCTGGTGCAAAGAGTATGATTCGTCTGGCCCGAGATTCTCTCGAGACGTGGCGCGAGGACGAAAAAGCGGCCACCCTTTTCGCAAAGCGGATGTTAGATTCCTCCACCAATCCTGGGGGATTGGACTCCCAATCGAGATTGAATGAATTAGATTCCCCTCTCCTGTTCCAACCCAAACGCGATTGGGGCTGCAGCGAAACTTCCAACAAAGGTTTATTATTAACGACGCAGTTACCGGACGAACTGGCAAGGGCATGTTGGAGATTGTCCGATATATTAGAATACTTCGCATACGATGAACACGCGCAAACTTGATACCAAACTAACGCGCAAGCTGTCGAATACATACTATAGCCCACGCGGCTACTGGAAGGGACTCTCGGCCATCAAGAACCTCGCGGCGGCGACCAAGGTTTCAGAAAACGCTGTCAAGGAATGGCTCAAGAAGCAGGCCATCTGGCAAATCTATTTACCCGCGCCTCACAATATTCCGCGCCCGAAATTCGACGTGCCGGTGCCGAACCAAGTTCACCAAGCGGATCTCCTGTTTCTACCTCACGATCGCGTCGGTCGCAAAACGTACAAGTACGCACTGACAATCGTTGACGTAGCGAGTCGTTATAAGGGGGCTGAGCCGTTGACCACTAAAGAGTCTAAGGAAGTGGCCGAGGCTCTTTCCCGAATATATAAGGGGAGTCCTCTCAAATGGCCGAATCTTCTCCAGGTCGATCCCGGCCGCGAGTTCATGGGCGCGGTCTCTCATCTATTGTCTAAGCATAAAGTTTCTATCAGACGCGGCCGCGTCAACATCCACCGGGACCAGGGTATCGTGGAACGCTTCAATCGAACCCTGGCTGAGAGACTGTTCGGACACCAATATGCCAAAGAACTTGTAAACCCTCATTCGCGATCGACCGAGTGGGTGGCCAGACTGCCCGCCGTGGTCTCCGCACTGAACGGAGAGGTGACCAGATTGATAGGTAAGAAGCCCGTAGATGCCATCAAGTTTAAAAGGGTGACGAGCGAGCCCTCTGCCGTCTCGCGCGGGCGACCCGTTGGTTTAGAGGAGCAGCGGCTTCCATCAGATATTGACGTTCGGTACCTCTATCAACCGGAGAGCTCGAAGGTGGCAGCCGCCGCGCGACTGATCCAGTGTGGTCTCTCAATGTATATCATCTAGATCGATCTATTACCAAACCCGATGAGCCCGTGCTCTACTATTTGGATGATGGGCCATCTCGAGGGTTTGTTCGCGAAGAACTTCTTATAGTGCCTTCTGACACCCCCCCCCCCCCCCCCCCCCCAGCTACCCCCGGATCACTAGAGATGTTCTGTATGTATTCCGTCTGGTAACACGCGTCTTTTATCGTAGTATGCCGAGAGTCCTAATTTTTGTTGACAGTACGTTTTCATAACGCCGTCTTTCATTTTAAATCCTCTATTTTGTGCTACATCTATAATGTGTTTTCCATCTTCTGTAGTTTCACTTAGTACTCGTTTATATCTATCCCAATTTAAATTGTTAGTTCTCTTGGACATTCCTTTCGCAGAGTTTTTATTAATAGAATTAATTTTTTCTACGAAATAACACTTACTAGATAACGCTATCGCCCCTATCCCCGCTAAATTCCATTTTGAAAAGTCCGGGCTCTCTTTCGCTCCATTTATCCCAAGCCAACCATTTATTTTTTTCTTTTTCAAACTCGTCTAGTAAGTTAGGTCTAATCAATTCCTCTATCGTTTTTCCACTAACTCCTATATACATACTATCTGTATCCATCTGTATTAATTCAAAGTCTTCTCTTTTTACGTATTTATCTAGAAATTCGTAGTAAAATTCCAACATTCTCAATTTAGCTAGTTGATAAACCGCTATTCCACAATGGAATGGTCTCTTTATTTACCGCACACCTAGGTTTTCTTGAAGATATTTCGTACGCATCTCCTATCTCTTCCAAATCGTCAAAGAATGCAGATCTTAATGCTTTGTCAACACAGGTTTCGTTTTGTGTATATGTCGTATTTAAATGTCTCTCCGTTGCCTCTATCATTTTTCCACAACACGAGTTTCCTAATAATTTCATTATGTCGGCTACTGGTTTCTTATTTGGTTCTACATCGCCTGTTCGTCTTGCGGCTGTAACTTCTTTTGCGAACCATTCGAATGGTTTTCCGCTAATATAATCTATAACACGATGAACTCCAGTTATTTCTAGGCCGTGTTTTAAATACCATTTCAACAGTGGCGCGTACAGCAATACTTTAGTGGCGGTCATAGATCCCACCAATTTTTTTCCATCTCCTCTTGTTCGGCCAGTATCGTTTAAATATTTTAACATGTGTGTGGGAACTTCATCAACCTCTACTTCTCTGTTTATAAATATTGGGGACATTTCAGAAAACTTATGTTTTAAGTTGTGTGGAACTTCTATATCCACCTCCGCAAACCCAAACCAGTCTCCAGATAAAACTCTTTTACAAAACTTTTTAATAAATTTAGGGTTATGTGGGGTATCTATATGGTGTATAGTTTCTCTCCCACACGGCATCTCTTTATTTAACGTAGATAAATATAACGCGTTTGCATCGTACCCCCAAAACAGCCTTGCAAGGTTTGTTAATTTCATTTGATCCAAATGATCTAATATTTGAAACACCAGCTTCTGCATATCGTGTAAATACTATTGATGGACCGCCAACTAGAGCGTCCTTCATCATTTCGTATGTTTCTTCTTTTGGTGCATATAGAGCATCCTCCGGTATAATCGTCTTTGAAGATTTTTGTTCTTTAATGGTTCCTCTCAATAAATATTGTATAGCTACTCCAGTAGTGTTACCGCATCTTTGAAAATATCCACACCTCTGTGTTTATAAAATTCACACATTTTTTCCACCGCTTCTAGGAACGGTGCTACATCTAAATCATTATAATATTTCAACCAATCTCTGAAAGTTTTCATATTATTTTCTTCGAAAAAAATTCTACGACATTTACTTAATTCTGTTTCATCTATTAACATTTTCCCAGATAGTTTGGAATACCAATTCTCTATATCCGGTAGTCCTGGGTAATCCAGTTTGTCTGGAGAATCGAACCACTCATAAGGAAAGAAAGATTTCTGTCCTTTGCATTCGTAGGCTTTTATCCAACTATCATAACTTACACCAGGTCCTAGATAAAGTATTACATCAAGAAATCTAAACTCTGGAGTAAATAGAAATATTGTTGCGTTTGCACGTTTTCCGACCATTACTTTCTTTGTTGTTGATGCCAGTTCGCCTACTAGGTATTTCTTTATTAAGTTTATATCATACTTACTGCTGTTAAAACCTATAACCGGTACTTGCTCTATCCACTGTTCGATCTTGGCGATTTGGTTTTTACGTAAATATTCCGTATTAAACTTATATCTTGACCACACTTCTTCTCTTATAGCTTTTCCCCTGACTTTCAAATCTTCTACGAATTTTTCTATAAGTTTTGCGGGATCTTTATCACAAATATGAGTTACTGTTCCTGAGAAATTATCTCCTATACTAACGCTTACCGGAACGTGCTCGGCTTCGTACTCTAAACTATTACCGTTAGTTTCAACTTCTGGCTGGAGATACGCCTCAAAATCGTATACTATCTGATATGGATAAAGAGTAGTGTCGCAACCGATCTTTATGTCTTTACCCGTTCTTTGAAATTCGCATTCCCACATAACTACTAGGTTGAATTATTTGTTCTTCTAATAAATGTATCTCTTCTCATAGTGGATGCGCGTTCTTCTTTTCTATGCTTTGCATGAATCTCACACCCGTGCCAGTAACAGCCGTGATATTGATATACGGTATTGGTTTCTGGACAGTATCCATCTACTGGAGCTCCTAAAATCCATCTTTCACCCCCGTGTCCACACTGTTCGTGATGAATGTGAATTCCCTCCCGCTTTTCCACAGAGTACATCCAATCGATCGCCCCATAACTGTTAGAACTTTTTGGGTAGAACGCTTTCTCGAACGACGAACGCGGGCGCTCTAAATAATTACCATCACTATTACTTTTGTCTCACCTCTCATACATGTCGGTCCGTGTCTCTTCATATTACTCGCTTTTGTGAATCTCTGTTTACAATTATGGCAGGCGTAAGTTTTAGATAGGTTTTTAAGGTTTTTTATCAGAAATGCGTGATTATTAAACAGTCCTATTGTCATTGGTTTATTACCTATTTCATTATAGTGTGCTGGTACCTTTTTCAACCACCATACGTCATATTTGGTCGGTTGATATACTTCTATACCTACCTTAAAAACCTCTTCAACCTTTTTAAGATCTGAAAAAGGAACTGGTGAAACAACATTACTACCGAAATATTGCTTACTAAGTTCTTCGCTTTTTCTGTACATCTGTCAGGTCTGATCTTTTTATCAAGGTGCATAGCTAGACACCTGAACAGACAAAGATCGTCATTATACTTATCTAAAGAATACATACCTTTTCTATTCCTCAACCATTCTGGAAGTTCTCCTCCTGCTGCTTCTTTGGATTGTAGTCCCAAATCTATTCCCCACCTACTACCCTGTATTAACTTTACAAAAACCTCTACCCATCTTACAAACTTCCACTTTGTATTTGGTCTGTCTATTTTATCGGACATTATTCGTGTTTGCTCATTATCTGACAGCCATTTTTTAACGGTTTTCATTGATGATAGTGGTTCGCTACCACCGAGATTTTTGTGAAATATTATAGTTTTAGGTTTTCCATTTTTAGTTTCCTCCATATGTTCTAGCTTGTAAGAATATGAATATCTCAAATAAAAATTGGTTGTTAGATACGGAGCGAGTTTATCGGACATGCGTTCAGACTCGTTAATGTTAATGTTTTTACGAAAGGATAATGTAACTACCCGTCTTCCATTTTCTACCTTTTCCAATGTTTCATCGTGAGCCCCCAATATTTCTTCACCTTTTTCCACTATCGCGCGAACTATAGATTTTTTCTTATTATTTTGTATTGTGTGTCTCAAATTATTTGTGCTTGAAGGTAATTCTTTAGAATTAATTACACTAGCCCTTAGCTCCGCAATACTTTCTTTTTGAATTCTGTTACCAACTTCCTCCGCTAGTGAGAGGTCTTTAAATGCCCCTCTTTTATAGGCGCGGGTAAACCGCTTCATAAACGCCTCATTCTTTGTGTCATTTATCAGCTTTGTCAACCCCCTAACTCTCAACCGTGTACTATAAGTAATCCCTAGAGATTCGGCTTCTCTTCTCAAACTTTCTATTTCTGACGTTATCATATTTTCTGTAATATAACCTATGAAATTTATCTGTTCAATTAGTCTTGAAAACATTATGTTTTTTTCACGACCAATTGAATATAAACATATACATATACATATATAATGGAGTGTGAGACTTGTTGTAAAACGTTTACGCGTAAAGACTATCTACGAAGGCATCTAGCGAGACGTAGAAAGTTTCCTTGTGCCCCCCCACAATTTCAATGCCCCAGATGCCCTTGTAAATTCGTTAGTGCCCAAACTCTTTGTAGACATAAGCAACTACACTGTCAGGTGGCTACAGGTGAACGTGGTAGACTAGAGCTGGTAGAATTAGTTGCTGATCTACGGAATAAATTAGCTATATCGGAGGAGGAAAATATGGAGTTGGAATATAGACTATTTCGTGAGGACGCATTTAAATCGGAAACTTATTAGAAGAAATTCATAAATTTACTGTCGAAAAAAAATATGATGTATTTATGACAACGAGACAAAATAAATCCTTTTTAAGACTATCGTTTTATCTGTTCAATTGGACGTGAAAAATACATGATGTATTTATGACACCAATTTTTGATTTTTCGGGGGTGGTGGGAGACAATTTCCTCGTTAACCAATTTTTGATTTTTCGGGGGTGGTGGGAGTAGTATATGGGGGTGGAAATGATGCCACCGTAGGTGGTATCATTTTGACTCCCTTTATACTACTCGTCAATATTTTCTGCTGTTTTCGTATATACAGTGGAAGATCGATCTCTCGAACCGGCAACGGACTCGAATAAAAGTTTGAGTCAGGCGTAGTTCGAGGGAAAGAAAATAAATACTAGTCAGTAAGTCAGTGATTTAATTCCATGTAGGAATGACACCATTGAAAAATGTTTGTATGGCCTTGTGGAAGAAATATCAAGTAAACAACTATAATGAACTAATTATTTTATTTCAATATGTACATTTATGCATACGTAAATAAATAAACAAACTGTTAATTAAACTGAATATTATAAACCGTCTCGTCTTTGTTTTGTTTTTTTCATATCGAAATCTGAAGTTGTCGTGAGCAGCATTCCCATTGTAAACGTGTTTATTTTACTATGCTATAATTAAGCTTGACAACCATTTGTATTGCGAGTGAATGTTTTTTTTATCACGGATCATTTGCATACACAAGCAGTAAAGTGTTTGCAAAAGATCGGCGTAAAATAACATTCAATAAACGAAAGTAGACAGGTGCGAAACATCATATCCAAAGAAAGTGTCTATAAATAGCACACTGGTTTATTAAATATACAAAATGTTCAAATAAAATTTCAACGAAATTGCACAAAACGCAAAAAAAATAAGTGAATAACTCATAATTCACTGATGTGACATTTAAAATTCAATTAAATATTTAAAGGCGAATTTTGTTCAAATTAATTCATTATCGTGGTCATCTTGACGTGGAATTAACACCGTTTAATTTTTAAATTCGTGATTTAATGTCGCCACTTGTCAAGCGAAACAAATCAAACAGACCGCCAATCGTGATATTCACACCTCGTTAGGCAAACAGATCAGCTGGCGACAGACTTACCTGTTCGAGCTATCAATAGCACTTTACGTTGATTGACTGACCAAGGGACCGTGACTTCAGTTCGAGAGTTCGACTTTGTCGTTGTGTTAGGTAGATAATTATATGATTTATATAGGGAAATTTGTCGGAACCACAGGACGAGTTCGAGTTTTCCGGAGTGTTCGACAGAGAACGGTTCGAGAGATCGATCTTCCACTGTATATTGAAATGTCCAAACGTTTCTGAATACCGTTTAGCTGAGAAGCCTGATTGCTTCCAAATATGTAAAATGTTGTTTGTCTCGTTTCCCCTCCTTGCATGTTATTGTGCAATCCATTTGTTTGTGTATCTGCTACCTTTTATTTGTCTCCTTTTCTTTTTATTTTATTTTTACCCTACCAATATCCCACTCCCTTATTTTCTCCTACTAAGTTAGTTGTAAAATCGGTAGATTTAACATCTTTATTCTTGATGGTAAGTTACCAGAGCAACAAGTTGCTTTCTTTTGGCTGATCAGCACACAGCATTTCTGTCTTCATGAATATAATAAAATTAATGTTTGATATTATGACACAGTAAGTAGGAACTCGTATATTTCATACCTCGATGAAAAATACTGGTATCTTACACTATTTTACATGCATAGTTAGCCGTGTACACATGCATGAACAATGTAATGTAATCACTTCACAAGTCGCCAATGTAAATATTGCATGATGTTTTGGAGAGGATTTCAATAAGTTTTATAAGCTTATAATCCACTCCAAACTACTACCTATGTACATGTTTGTATGTGAATGCAGTAAATAAATATGTTTATACCAATTTTAGCTATCAAATTTTAGAACAAAAAAAGAAGAAAATACTCTAATTAGAATGTATTCTTATTAAGTGTAAATTAATAAATGGAAATAAAACGTGCATATGTCCATAATCAGTTGTCATCTTACTTCACCGGTAAATAGTGTTAAATAACTTACAGTGTTTTTGTTTTTTTCACAGAACCACTTTCAAAATCTACCCGCACGCTGACGATTAACTGAGAAAAAACGTTGTACGGCCTAATACAATAGTTAGGCAACTCGGTTACAGTGTGCGTGACTTCTGTCTGTTCAACATTTTTCTGCCGACGAACTTTGGGCTATTAAACACGTTAAATCTAAAAAATATTTGAATTTAAGTACTTTTTCACGAATAATAAAAAAGTCACCATCACCTAAAAGTTTTGTTTGATGAAATTCCATGAAATATTGACAATTTTCCTATGGGAATTTAACATGTGGGGGGGGGGGGGAATAGGTGGAAGAGCTGGGGGAGGAGTAAACAAAATGGAAGTTGATTCCGAAATCTCTCTAGATAGTTTGGAAATGACGTAGATAAGAAAACAAGTTGGATTCTGAAAATCGGTCCACAAATAAAAGATTATTTATTATTATTTATCTATTGTTAGCCCCAATTTTCATAAAAAGCGAAAACATTGGAAATCGACACCGAAACCTGGCTAGAAATTATATAACTAAGAACAATTTTAAAATTGACCACAAATTCAAAATATATTTCAACAAATTTATGTTTAGCCCCTATGTTAAATTCTCATGAACATTTTATATTTTTGCAATAAAATCGATATTTGATGGAATTTCATGAAGTAATTTTGGGGAGCATGATTTTTTGTTATTGATGAAAAAGTTCTTGCATTTAAATATTTTGAAGAAATATTGGAGGAGACAATATGTTATTTGTCACTGTGACTGGAGAAAAGGGGATTATGAATTGTTCGACCAGTGTAGATCAAGATCAGCCTGTGCATTCACACATTGTCACAAATCTCAGAAGTCCATTTCTCCCATTCACATTTGACTTTCATATTGAGCACTTGGGTGGGCGAGAAAATGAACATGTGGACGATGACAAAAAAGCCAATCTGTCTGACAATACACAATGTAGCAAGTATCCAAATACTTAGCTACAATAATTCACCTCCGATATGTTATTTACGGATACAATTTGACCCATTCAAAAATGTGAGCAAACTAAGTGCATAGTATTACCTAAATCTGTTGCATGTAGGTACAAATTTAGTAATCTGTATATTTTATACTTTTTTATAATCTTTGATGTAGAACTAATAAATTGCCACAACTAATATAACAGGGAAATCATTTTCCAAATGGAAGCTATCTTTTCTCTTGTTGTTGTTCAACATTCAACATAACGAAATGAAGCTTTCAAATTTACAAAACATACATGTAAAAAAACTATTTCTGCAATGTTCTTTATTAATACTTTATTGATACAGCTTTGACAGTTTTATATCACTAAAATATCATACACGCCGAATAACCGATTGCAAAAATCACTCTTCCATGTGTTACATTAAATAGATGGGGTTAAATTGCTACCCTCGCGAGTGGTACGGTACGGAGTAGCAAGTTTGTTTCTACCAAAAATCACTCTTCCATGTATTACATTAAAACGATGGGGTTAAATTGCTACCCTCGCGAGTGGTACGGTGCGGGGTAGCAAGTTTGTTTCTACCAAATACTATATTACATGCTACCCAGTGATTTACTGTGATTCTGGTAGGATTTATTTCCTTGAAGGAAATATTTTCTCCTAGACGTTCGTCATTTCCGGCGAAGAAACAAGTTATACGTTAACGCTAAAATTGTCTATTTTGACAATGTTATAAGCTGGTCTAAGAGCAAATTTCACATTTTTCACAACAGCATGTAATATACAATTTATTCCACTACCATTTTGATTACCTGATAGATTTCCCTTGACATCTGTAAATCCGACGAAGAAAGTCGTGCTCCGTACTCATTTCTTTGTCGGATTTCCAGATGTATCGGGAAATACATCCAGTATTTCAAAATGGCACTTGAATACACTCTATTTAACGCCAATCCCGGAAAGACAGATGAACAAACGGATACACAGATGGTTGAGAACAGATGAGATAAACCATGTGATCTTTCATCAAAAGATATTCGCATATATCTTCGGTAAATGACGTCGAAAATTGACGAAATATTCATAGCAAATGCGGAATTCATTCAATGTCGCATTTGCTGTGAGCATTCCGTAAACTTTTCACGTTATGTACGGAAAATATAGTGAAAAACACACATCTTCTGAAGTACAAAATCATATGGCTTGTTTAAAACGCAACATGAGCACTGGGCAGAGTTATAGCTCAAGGTGCATGATCACGAAGTTACAACAACAACAACAATTACTGAAACTTCCAGCAGCGCCTCCGATTCAAGGTACGTATTCTGTAATAGTGTCCGTATTATGTAACGAATTTCAGTAGCTACAATAATTCGCCTCCGATATGTTATCTACGGATACAATTTGACCCATTAAAAATGCGAGCAACCGAAGTGCATACCAAAACCTGTTGCATGTAGGTCAAAATGGAGTAAACTGTTATTTATCCCGTCAACACATACGTATGTGCCGTGAAACACGGTGCCGTGAAACATTTTTGATATCCAGTCAATACGACCTAATTTTTGCATTTTACAGCCATTTGAAAGTGTTGACGAGATAAATAGAATAGTAGGTTAGTGCCGTGAATGGGAAAAAATATCTGGCGCGGCACGGAAACGGGATGTGCTCGGCAGAGCCTCGCCCATCCCGTTTCCTGAGCCTTGCCAGATATTTTTTCCCATTCACGGCACTAACCTACTATTCTCTATATCTTATATCTTTAAACAAATAATCTTTGGTGTAGAACTAGTGAATTGCTCAAAACAATAGAACAGGGCAATAAGTTTCCCATGGAAGCCATCTTGTCTCTTGTTCAACATTCAACATAACGAAATGAAGCTTTCAAATTTACAAGATATACATGTAAATGTCAGATAAACACATTGGCACGGTAAAATAACCATTTTTTGCATGTGTATGTACAGCTTTGATAGTTTTATACACGCCGGATAACCGATTGCAAAAATCACTCTTCCATGTGTTACATTAATGAGATGGGGGTGTCCGGTTTAGAGAGATTTCACTGTTCATGTTCAATGAACACCTTTCTGAACAATTTACAAAATATCAACCGCCACCCTGAATATTTTTAAATCACGTGGCACGAAGTGGTTTTGGCTTGTTACTGCAGACTAACGTCATTTCCATCAGCCAACCAAATCACTGCATGTTATGTGATTTAAAAATCTTCCGGGTGGCTGTTAATATGTATCCATAACCAGGAAATAAATGTGTTTGTGTATTTAGGTTAGTGCGAGTTGTATTGAATTGGTTCAGCTTGCATCCGAAACATTTGAGATTTATGTTAACTGTAAGATTTATGATAAAACGGATCTCCAACAGCGGCGGTTCATTCACGCTTTAACACATGGTATCAGTGTGGAAGTATCGTGTGGGACAATCGTAAAATGTTGGGAAATAGAAGTTACACAATTCTACTTTGTTAGTTTATCGCGTTAACCCCACAGGTGACTTATTGATCCCCTTCCTTGAACGTATAAACTGACACTCATGTTGGCGTGTATTGACCACCATAGACACATATAATTAACTGACGTCACTGACAATATAAAAAGATACACCTTGAAGTTGTAGGTCTGAATATGCGATATTTATAGATCGGTTACGTTATTTTTTTCTTAGCTGCGTGAAATCACATGACAGCGCCGTATATAGCAATGCTTCCTTACCGACCATTGGTGGATCCACCGCAGTGAAGTTTGTATTACAGAAGTCTCCATGGCAACACGAGCGACATGACGGCACGGAACGCTGTCCCGGCAACCAACGCCGACGGACATCCGACGTGCACATCTGCAAATTACATGATTTGAATACTGATGTGCAACTGTATGTACACGTTACTGCATACAAAGCAGCCTAAATAAGATTATGCTATAGTTCACATATTAGATATGTAAGGAATTAAATGCGAGGGAGCGTTATCGACCGTAGCATTTAGTTCCTTAAAATAGCATACTTATAATTAGACATGCAATTTTGTACTTACGGATATCTGCGTAATTCCATTAAACGTTTTCAAAATTTACAATAGTTTTCATAAAATAAAGTAGAAAGTTTACAACAGTTTTAGAGTACATTCCTCATGTACTCTGAACATTTTGTCAACTTTTGACGCCATTTACGGAAAATATTGTAAATGTTGTAAACGTATTTCATGAAGTTACGCAGATGTCCGAAGGTACAAAGTCGCATGACATGTCTCAACAAATAACACAGTGGCGTATCCTGCATTACACATCCGACCCATAACGAATTGAAACTCATGTTTCATTGGCCGAACGAATCAGTTCTAAATATAGCGTAAACATGTAATGATTAATGTAATACATATTGGCGGAAGCATCCCAATTTGTGATTAATTGAGACAAAATGCCGTTCTTTGATTGGTCGAGAAACTAAGGTAAACGATAATGTATGTTAGATATGAGACAGTGAAAACTGGGGTCATTTCTTTTATCAACTATGATATGAACCGCGTCGCGAGAAAACCTGTCTTCGGGAGTCTGACGACGTCACAAGATATGACGTCGTGAACTTAGCTGACGTAATTTCAGCCGAAATTTCCAATTATCGATGTTTGTCAGACCGCCATGTAAGGTTTGTTCCGTTGTGTTAAAGTTATCTAACGAACAGAATATATCTATAATCGGGCGTGCATGTGTGAAAAAAAAAACATGTCATGTCTCAGAATGTATTGGATGAACGTTAGACTGCCGTACTAACAGTCGTATGTGCATGAGGATGTGATAAATAAGTTGGATCAAGTTTGTGTATTAATAATATCGTCTAGCATTACAGGATCCGGATTCGGATACGGATAACAAAACGTCTGATCGAATATCAACATGATTAATGGAAGAAACTATTTGTAGTTGAAATTAACATGAAAATAAGACACACTACACTTATATTCACGACTATAACTATTCGAAAAGCATAATAAAGCGGATTGAATAAATGTTGTTTATATCTGAAGTAACCTAATATGTTATACCTGAAGTAGCCTAATATTAGTCTCAACAGCAAATTCAAGATGGCGGCGAATTTTTAAATCGAAGTCGCTGTCGGTGCAGCTGAATTGTGTCCATTTTTACAGTAGCGACGTAACCAACGACACGGACATGTCCATTATGATTGTAATGCTTATTATGACAACTGTGTAGTCTAACTCGAGCCAATATTGAAGCGCATCGTAAATAAAATCGGAGATTTAATCAGATACAATACCGAATCTACCTAGCGTGGACGCCGCCATTTTGCTTTGAATCACGTCACTGGATTTGTGACGCATAGCGAGGGAATGACGTCAACACATGACGTCACGCACGTTCAAGCAATTACGTTTAGTATGCGGTATAAATTAAATACATGATTAGTAACGTAGAATATAAAATATATTCGGTTTCGCCCCGACAACTTTATAGGGGCACGCTAAAGCTCGCCCCAATAAAGCTGTCTAAGGCTCAACCGAATATATTTTATATTCGACGGCACTAACCATGTATTTACTATATATATACTGTAGCGTTGTTTGACGTGGTCTTTACGTGACGTGACGTCTCATTTGCTCAAACGACATGCATAGAGGCGTTGTATTAACTATAATATCTTAATGAATATTGCAGATATCATGATCAAATAAAAAGCATTCAATTCATCATACAAATACCATTGTCATAGTAACAAAATGTTAATTTGACCAAGAATTTCCCCAAGACAGGTTTTCTCGCGACGCGGCTCATATAATGTCATAAAAACAGGCGCGATGCCATGGCGTTACAAATATCGCTGACATCAGTCTAACTTAAACAAATATAAATTCGTTAATATGCCATAGCTTGGCAAATAATAGACTTTAAAAATCTAACTTTTGTTATCTTAGATCAATTCCAGTCATTATGTGCGTATGCCTATGCTTCGGAGGTGATTTCTAAAAATGCCCGGTTTCAGCTTTACCTCGACCCTCCGCCATTTTCATTTGAGCCATGTTGCTGGCTTGACAGACAATACATGTATGTATGGGTTATTTGATTTGTATGTGGATACAGTGCAACCTCTCTGCAACAGCCACCCAAGGGAAGACGCACACTTGGCTTTTATAGAGAGGTGGCTGTTGTAGGGAGGTTAATGCTGAATTAAATTTTATCGTCTGATGTTTGTTTAGTTTCTTAAATAATTATCAATAAAACATATTTTGACATCATTTTAGAATCATTTCCAATGGAAATAATTCTAAAGTGCTGTCAAAACATGTTTTTATTGCATATTCAATGCATATTAAGAGCAGCATGGATGTGTGGCATTTGTCCACACGTATGCTGTGTTAAATTAGTTAAGTAATCCTTTAGGTATATAAAAGTTAAGACATAATTGAGAAACTCCGGTTAACGTATTGATGTGCCGGACGGACGCACAGTCCAAACACTATATGCCTCCGGCTCTACTGAGACCGGAGGCATTAACACTTTCCTGACGAACGTGTCGACTATATCGCGCTGTCCGCCAGCGGGCGCGACAACAACAGTAGTTTGCTATGTCCGTATGGACCACCTAAACACTCTATGTTCCATCATTTAAGCTGCAGCAGTCAATTTTCGATACACCCGTTACCTGTTCGGCAGGCGATAAAATACAGGTAAACCACGTGATGTCACGCATCAGTACACTTAGCGATACAATGCCCACTGTTGATATATAAGCGAATTTCCCAATATTTCGTCATATTGTGTCAAGTCGTCAAAGCGACCACATCTGCGGTTAATACCTTACGCATTGTAAACTTAATGCGCGAACGTGTGTATACAGCATCTGACCTTACAGGTAATATTGTTAATTCAATGACCGCGTTATATTATGCTAGGTGTAATTCGCGTTTATAATAGGGACTGGTTGTGCCAGGGAGGAGGAGAAAAACCGATAAAGGCGTTCACCCTTATTATACCCGTTAATAGCAGACGACAATTTCTACCAGCGCAAAAACGTATTCGATACACGGATCGATACCGTTGATGCCGGGGTATTTAAAATATCACAATGGGTTAATATTCGCGTTATTGGCTAGAAACATATTTGTATTTAGCATTAAACATCTGCCCATACGCGTTCCTAATTTGTATATGTGACTGGACATTTTATTACATGTTTCTTGATTTAGCCCGTGTCACAAGGTTAACGTGTACGTGGCTTTGTTATAAGACGCACTTATTGTTTTATTAAACTATAGAGGTTGTCGAGCATTTTGGCAATGCTATATTTATGCATGTAGCTTGTATTGTGTGTACCGTCTCATGGTAAGACTTGTCATTTTTATGGTCATATAGCGAACGTAAATATGCATATTATAAGTACTCGTGTATGTATTACATATACAAATGATTAACTTCATATACATGTAACCAGTCATTTCGCTTATGGATGGATTGGTGTGCATCCTGATAGTAGGATGGATTTTGTTTGTTTCTTAGTGTTTAACGGCACAGCAAGAAATAAGTTCATTTTTGGCAGGATCAACAGGTTCGATTCCAGTATTTCACGTGCAAAGGTGTAGGGTGTTGGGTCATAACATTAGAACTGAATGTTTTCATTAATACTATACATATTCAGTTTTGAAATTAAAATAATCTGATCTGGTATAAGGTCCTACCCACACAATAATCACATAGCCCCATCCTCTAAAATTAATAGGTGTATTGCTATTCTTGCTACGTTTATAATAGGATATAACCGGATTCAACTCTCAAGTACAGACAGCAGGAATAGTACCCGAGAGCCAAACCAGGTAGATTGGAATTCTGCTAAGTTCGCACCACACATAGTTAACTTGTCTCCAGATCTCCCAACCTGCACCCATGTGGAAAGGATTAAATATATATGGAGTGTATTCTACTTTTATTTACATACTAATAACATATTAATGACAACAACATACTATACACATATTAATGAGATATAATATACAAATCAAACGTCTGGACACCTCAACATATATTACTGCTTTAAATAACCATACGGATACGATACGTAATGTTCCCGAAGCACTCTCTTGTCGAACACAATTCTATAGTTTGTATTCTGTGATACGGTCAGAATATTAGTCATATCTCTATCCCTGGTAATTTTGTAAGGATCAGTCACGGTCACAGAATCGGTGGACAATGTTTTCACCATATTTTTTTGATCACGTCATAGTTTTATCTCTAGACAGTTTTTATGATTCAGTGTGATGCCTCTTATCTTACAATGTGTTAATATTCCATTTTCATCGGGTCTGGTAGTTTGAAAATCGTAGTTCTTTGGTACTCCTGTGACACCTACGATACGACTTCTTACGTGTGTGTGTTGTCTGGACATCGGTCTTGTTATTTATGCGTTTCGCTCGTTTTTCTAACCGTACACATCTAGTAAACGTTTGTACCACGTTAACTATGCCTGTCGATACAATTGTGGGGTCATAAGTGTAGGGGCCTGTTTTATTTTCTCTTTGTGTTGGTATCTTTGGCACATCTGATAGTTTGTCTATAGGGTCATGTTGTGTTGTTATATTGTTGGACATCCATTTTATTCACTCAGTGACAATATATTTAAATAGAGATTCATTATTGGATACAAACAGTTATTATGTAGTCATCCATTAATAATATACATAGCTGATATAATACATGCAATGGCTATCAATGTGTATTGAATCAGAGTAATGGACTTGAAAGCAACAAGAACACATTACATTTATATACATTTATTACTAACTATACAACATCTACAAAGTGCTATACAACATTATAAAACTTCAAAACACAGAAACGATCCACTCCCCCACCCCCACTCTCTCTCTCTTCTATCTCCCCCTCCCTCTCCCTCTCTCTCTCTCTCTCGCACACACACACACACACATACTGAATTTATTCTTTATTATTCCCATGAAAAATATATATTGTGTAGTTACAGACGTAGTTTGCCGATTGTAATATAAACACGCGTAACGTTTGAACAAATTAAATAAATGATTATTGTTGTGTCGACTATAATTCCGGCCACACAACTATAAACATTCGATGGTATTTACAATCATAATTGTTCATTTATCAACTTCGATATATGGTATTGTCATGTAGTCATTCTCAAATTAATTTATATGTGAATACTAGAAATTTATAGCAAATAGTGTTACGAATATAGTCAGTACACTAATGTTATACATCTTGTACGTCAGATGCGTTTATCCATGAATTGAATTTCTTAGGAAAATGTAACCTTTTCACGAAATATTGTTTGTTTCTTCCTTTGCCTCTCGCTTTAATAATAGTTTCCACTTTCTACATTTGGTCCTGATTCATAGAAATCTTTTAAATTTCGCTTTCATAGAACGTTCCAGTAATATCTTCATCCGCCATATCTTTCAAGCGGTACATTAGTATCTGTCCCCGGAAATATCGCCGGAATATTTTGAATATTTCCCCGCTGTATGTCTGATCGTAAGCTCTGGTAAACGTCGCATGTAAGTGTGATATACTGACATAATCACCGATTTTGAACCGGAAACAGTTCTTCTTTGTCACCGTTCCATCTTTACGTGATAGATAAATAGCAATTCGGACTTCCATTTCATTTTCGCCTTTAACCGACGCTGAGCCGTATCTATCGTTCTATGTACGGCACTATTATAACTTGTCGCTATGTCTTGTAACGCTGGTAGATATATGTCCGTTTGTTTATAGTCCATATACCGGTACAGTTTCATCTTGATAGTCTTGACTGTTCTCTCCGCTACGAACGCTTTGGTTTCATTTTGTGTAGGAAAATACAAAACTTTGTTCTTTTTCATTAGATCTTGGACAAGTTAAGCGCGGAATTCTTGACCTTTATCAATGGATATAGTCGTCTCGCGATTCGTCCTTCGGCAAATATATCTCGAACAGCCGTACTAACAGAAGCACCAGTCTTATGTGTCAATGGTCTAAGCCATATATATTTTGAGAAAACATCTACAACCAGTAGAATGAAAGTAATGCCGTCATTGTCTTTAGAATATTTTGACATATCGAACAAGTCTGCTTCCCACAAATCATCAATACCGGCTGTAATCACGTGATTTCTTTTGAATCGTCTTCTCAACGGTTTGCTTAAACTGTAAGGTTCTTGTTGTTGTAACCACTTGCGGATTTTGTATTTACTTATTTCATATTGATCTTGTTTCTTGACATAATTGTGCAAGTTATCTGGTCCAGAGAAACTCACAGGCTTTGACGGGTCGAAATATATTGAGTGCAGATAATGTTCCATTTTGGTATTCTAGCAATTGTTATATTCTTCATATAAATAGTGTTATTCTTATGTTCTTTAAGATTTAATCGTCACTCTCGTCTTCTGTTTCTTCCCCGTCATCTGTGGCATCGCTATCATCGCCATCAGGAAACAGATCGTTGAACCAGTGACTGTATTTCAAAACCTTTTTAATTCTCTTATTTAATGACATATCCTCTAAATCTACAATTTCCGCAATTATTTTCTTATGTATTTCGCTTTCGGTAATCGGGATTAGCCGTTTCAATAATGTAGTGTATGTCTTTAAGAATTCTCCTTTATCAATATCAAGTACGTAGTCATACGCATTTGCCCTTGCCTTCCTTATACTACTATGGTCTGCAGGTTTAACACTGCTATGCGATTCGCTTCCTCTTATGCTGTTGTCGCAATTGTTTGTCTCGGCCCTTCTTATGCTATTTAGAATGTCTGTGCGCATGCGCAAATGCTCCGGGGTTCTGGCTGTTAAATCAATCACTAGATAGCCGTATGATTTATTCTCAGCTTCATCAAACTGACGCAGAAGTACCTGTGGGTTAGTAGGGTACATCTGCCTGGCTAATGTCATTACTGGCTGTTTGTCTAAGGGAGTTTTAAATAATATCAGATACTGACAATTTCTTCGCACGGTTGGGTTTTTATTATAGAACATGTTTTGGTTTACAGCGATGACGGACATGTTTCTATGATGACTTCCTTCCGTATATAAATCTGTAACACGTTCATCCTTCGCAGCTTCGGATGCCATGTCATCCAATATAATAACGGTATTGAGTTTTGGATCTATGAATTCGTCCTTTTCTAAGTTAAATGGAATCCCCTTGATGAACTCGGCTTTTGGATATACGCGTTGTCTGATGTGATCGTATAACGGTTGCCATCTCTTGTAAAGCCAAATAATTATCTGTGGCGTTGGAGATATATTTTCCTTTGCTCGTTCTAACAGTTGCGTTACGAAGTAGGTTTTTTTTCCGGACGACATCGATCCACTAATCATACATGTAAATGGATGTTTGAAAACAAAGTATGATTGCGTATCTTGTACAGTATTCGAAGGTGCTGACATCAATTCCTGATTCGTCTGAGCTTCTGGCTGTCTCATATCTTCCGGAGAATGGGAGCTCCGAGAGCTCCCGGAGCTCCCGGAGCTCCCATTCGGAGCTCCGGGAGCTCTCAGATCTCCCAGGAGCTCTCGGAGCTCCCATTCGTGAGTTCCGAATGGGAGCTCTGGGAGCTCCGAGAGATCCGAGAGCTCCGAGAGCTCCGAGAGCTCCGAGAGCTCCGAGAGCTCCGAGAGCTCCGAGAGCTCCGAGAGCTCCCATTTCTCCCGGAGCTCTCGGAGCTCCGGAAGATATGACATCAATTCCTGATTCGTCTGAGCTTCTGGCTGTCTCATATCTTCCGGAGAATGGAAGCTCCGAATGGGAGGTCTGGGAGCTCCGAGAGCTCCGAGAGCTCTCGGAGCTCCCATTTCTCCCGGAGCTCTCGGAGCTCCGGAAGATATGAGACAGCCAGAAGCTCAGACGAATCAGGAATTGATGTCAGCACCTTCGAATACTGTACAAGATACGCAATCATACTTCGTTTTCAAACATCCATTTACATGTATGATTAGTGGACCGGCGTCGTCCGGAAAAAAACCTACTTCGTAACGCAACTGTTAGAACGAGCAAAGGAAAATATATCTCCAACGCCACAGATAATTATTTGGCTTTACAAGAGATGGCAACCGTTATACGATCACATCAGACAACGCGTATATCCAAAAGCCGAGTTCATCAAGGGGATTCCATTTAACTTAGAAAAGGACGAATTCATAGATCCAAAACTCAATACCGTTATTATATTGGATGACATGGCATCCGAAGCTGCGAAGGATGAACGTGTTACAGATTTATATACGGAAGGAAGTCATCATAGAAACATGTCCGTCATCGCTGTAAACCAAAACATGTTCTATAGTAAAAACCCAATCATGCGAAGAAATTGTCAGTATCTTGTATTATTTAAAACTCCCTTAGACAAACAGCCAGTAATGATGTTAGCCAGGCAGATGTACCCTACTAACCCACAGGTACTTCTGCGTCAGTTTGATGAAGCTGTGAATGAATCATACGGCTATCTAGTGATTTATTTAACAGCCAGAACCCCGGAGCATTTGCGCATGCGCACAGACATTCTAAATAGCATAAGAAGGGCCGAGACAAACAATTGCGACAACAGCATAAGAGGAAGCGAATCGCATAGCAGTGTTAAACCTGCAGACCATAGTAGTATAAGGAAGGCAAGGGCAAATGCGTATGACTACGTATTTGATATAGATAAAGGAGAATTCTAAAAGAAGTACACTACATTATTGAAACGGCTAATCCCGATTACCGAAAGCGAAATACATAAGAAAATAATTGCGGAAATTGTAGATTTAGAGGATATGTCATTAAATAAGAGAATTAAAAAGTTTTTGAAATACAGTCACTGGTTCAACGATCTGTTTCCTGATGGCGATGATAGCGATGCCACAGATGACGGGGAAGACACAGAAGACGAGAGTGACGATTAAATCTTAAACAACATAAGAATAACACTATTTATATGAAGAATATAACAATTGCTAGAATACCAAAATGGAACATTATCTGCACTCAATATATTTCGACCCGTCAAAGCCTGTGAGTTTCTCTGGACCAGATAACTTGTACAATTATGTCAAGAAACAAGATCAATATGAAATAAGTAAATACAAAACCCGCAAGTGGTTACAACAACAAGAACCTTACAGTTTAAGCAAACCGGTGAGAAGACGATTCATAAGAAATCACGTGATTACAGCCGGTATTGATGATTTGTGGGAAGCAGACTTGTTCGATATGTCAAAATATTCTAAAGACAATGACGGCATTACTTTCATTCTACTGGTTGTAGATGTTTTCTCAAAATATATATGGCTTAGACCATTGACACATAAGACTGGTGCTTCTGTTAGTACGGCTGTTCGAGATATATTTGCCGAAGGACGAATCGCGAGACGACTATATCCACTGATAAAGGTCAAGAATTCCGCGCTTAACTTGTCCAAGATCTAATGAAAAAGAACAAAGTTTTGTATTTTCCTACACAAAATGAAACCAAAGCGTCCGTAGCGGAGAGAACAATCAAGACTATCAAGATGAAACTGTACCGGTATATGAACTAGTAGTATAAAGGGAGTCAAAATGATACCACCTACTGTGATATCATTTACAACCCTATATAATACCCCCACCACCCCCGAAAAATCAAAAATTGGTTAACGAGGAAATTGTCTCCCGACAGCAAATTCAGAAATTTCCTCGTGGGTTGCAAATTTATGAATTTTTGAGAAAATAATTAATGCAATTTCAATGAGATAGTTTATATTCCAACACCCCATTTTTCTCCTCCAATATAGCTAATTGATTTCGCAGATCAGCAACTAATTCTACCAGCTCTAGTCTACCACGTTCACCTTTAGCTACCTGACAGCGTAGTTGCTTATGTCTACAAAGAGTTTGGGCACTAACGAATTTACAAGGGCATCTGGGGCATTGAAATTGCGGGGGGACACAAGGAATTTTTCTACGTCTCGCTAGATGCCTTCGTAGATATTCTTTACGCGTAAACGTCTTACAACAAGTCTCACACTTCATTATATATGTATATGTTTATGTTTATATTCAATTAGAAGTGAAAAAAACATAATGTTTTCACGACCAATTGAACAGATAAATTGCATAGGTTATACAAAAGTATATTACAGAAAATATGATAACGTCAGAAACTAGAGCAGAAATAGAAAGTTTGAGAAGAGAAGCCGAATCTCTAGGGATTACTTATAGTAAACGGTTGAGAGTTAGGGGGTTGACAAAGCTGATAAATGCCACAAAGAATGAGGCGTTTATGAAGCGGTTTACCCGCGCCCACAAACGAGGAGCCTTTAAAGATATATCCAAAGCGGAGGAAGTAGGTAACAGAATTCAAAAAGAAAGTATTGCGGGGTTAAGGGCTAGTGTAATTAATTCTAAAGAATTACCTTCAAGCACAAATAATTTGTCCCAAATTAAACGCCAAAATAATAATAAGAAAAAATCTATCGTTAGCGCGATAGTGGAAAAAGGTGAAGAAATATTGGGGCTCACGATGAAACAGATTAAAAGGTAGAAAATGGAAGACGGGTAGTTACATTATCCTTTCGTAAAAAACATTAACATTAACGAGTCTGAAACGCATGTCGATAAACTCGCTCCGTATCTAACAACCAATTTTTATTTGAGATATTCATATTCTTACAAGCTAGAACATATGGAGGAAATTAAAAATGGAAAACCTAAAACTATAATATTTCACAAAAATCTCGGTGGTAGCGAACCACTATCATCAATGAAAACCGTTAAAAAATGGCTGTCAGATAAGGAGCAAACACGAATAATGTCCGATAAAATAGACAGACCAAATACAAAGTGGAAGTTTGTAAGATGGGTAGAGGTTTTTGTAAAGCTAATACAGGGTAGTAGGGGAATAGATTTGGGACTACAATCCAAAGAAGCAGCAGGAGGAGAACTTCCAGAATGGTTGAGGAATAGAAAAGGTATGTATTCTTTAGATAAGTATAATGACGATCTTTGTCTGTTCAGGTGTCTAGCTATGCACCTTGATAAAAAGATCAGACCTGACAGATGTACAGAAAAGGCGAAAGAACTTAGTAAGCAATATTTCGGTGGTAATGTGGTTTCACCAATTTCTTTTTCAGATCTGAAAAAGGTTGAAGAGTTTTTTAAAATCGGTATAGAAGTATATCAACCCACCGAATGTAATGTATGGTGGTTGAAAAAGGTACCAGCGCACTATAATGAAATAGGTAATAAACCAATGACAATAGGACTGTTTAATAATCACGCATTTCTGATAAAAAACCTTAAAAACCTATCTAAAATTTATGCCTGCGATAATTGCAAACAAAAATTCACGACAGCGAGTAATATGAAGAGACACGGACCAACATGTATGAGAGGTGAGACAAAAGTAATATGCGATGGTAATTATTTAGAGCGCCCGCGTTCGTCGTTCGAGAAAGCGTTCTACCCAAAAGGTTCTAACAGTTATGGGGCGATCGATTGGATGTATTCTGTGGAAAAGCGGGAGGGAATTCACATTCACCACGAACAGTGCGGACACGGAGGTGAAAAGATGGATTTTAGGAGCTCCGGTAGATGGATACTGTCCAGAAACCAATACCGTATATCAATATCACGGCTGTTACTGGCACGGGTGTCAGATTCATGCAAAGCATAAAAAAGAAGAACGCGCATCCACAATGAGAAGAGATAAAGTTATTTAGAAAAAGCAAAGAATTCAACCTAGTAGTTATGTGGGAATGCGAATTCCAAAGAACGGGTAAAGATATAAAGATCGGTTGTCCATATCAGATAGTATACGATTTTGAGGCATATCTCCAGCCAGAAGTTGAAACTACCGGTAATAGTTTAGAGTACGAAGCTGAGCACGTTCCGGCAAGCGTTAGTATAGGAGATAATTTCTCAGGAACAGTAACTCATATTTGTGATAAAGATCCCGCAAAACTTATAGAAAAATTCGTAGAAGATTTGAAAGTCAGGGGAAAAGCTATAAGAGAAGAAGTGTGGTCAAGATATAGTTTAATACAGAACATTTACTTAAAAACCAAATCGCCAGATCGAACAGTGGATAGAGCAAGTACCGGTTATAGGTTTAACAGCAGTAAGTACGATATAAACTTAATAAAGAAATACCTAGTAGGCGAACTGGCATCAACAACAAAGAAAGTAATGGTCGGAAAACGTGCAAACGCAACAATATTTCTATTTACTCCAGAGTTTAGATTTCTTGATGTAATACTTTATCTAGGACCCGGTGTAAGTTACGATAGTTGGATAAAAGCCTACGAATGCAAAGGACAGAAATCTTTCTTTCCTTATGAGTGGTTCGATTCTCCAGACAAACTGGATTACCCAGGACTACCGGATATAGAGAATTGGTATTCCAAACTATCTGGGAAAATGTTAATAGACGAAACAGAATTAAGTAAATGTCGTAGAATTTTCGAAGAAAATAATATGAAAACTTTCAGAGATTGGTTGAAATATTATAACGATTTAGATGTAGCACCGTTCCTAGAAGCGGTGGAAAAATGTGTGAATTTTATAAACACAGAGGTGTGGATATTTTCAAAGATGCGGTAACACTACCTGGAGTAGCTATACAATATTTATTGAGAGGAACCATTAAAGAACAAAAATCTTCAAAGACGATTATACCGGAGGATGCTCTATATGCACCAAAAGAAGAAACATACGAAATGATGAAGGACGCTCTAGTTGGCGGTTCATCAATAGTATTTACACGATATGCAGAAGCTGGTGTTTCAAATATTAGATCAAATGAAATTAACAAACCTTGCAAGGCTGTTTTGGGGTACGATGCAAACGCGTTATATTTATCTACGTTAAATAAAGAGATGCCGTGTGGGAGAGAAACTATACACCATATAGATACCCCACATAACCCTAAATTTATTAAAAAGTTTTGTAAAAGAGTTTATCTGGAGACTGGTTTGGGTTTGCGGAGGTGGTATAGAAGTTTCCACACAACTTAAAACATAAGTTTTCTGAAATTCCCCAATATTTATAAACAGAGAAGTAGAGGTTGATGAAGTTCCCACACACATTTAAAATATTTGAAAGATACTGGAAGAACTAGAGGAAATGGAAGAAAATTGGTGGGATCTATGACCGCCACTAAAGTATTGCTGTACGCGCCACTGTTGAAATGGTATTTAAAACACGGCCTAGAAATAACTGGAGTTCATCGTGTTATAGATTATATTAGTGGTAAACCCTTCGAATGGTTCGCAAAAGAAGTTACAGCCGCAAGACGAACAGGCGATGTAGAACCAAATAAGAAACCAGTAGCGGATATAATGAAATTATTAGGCAATTCGTGTTGTGGAAAAATGATAGAGGCAAAAGAGAGACATTTAAATACGACATATACACAAGACGAAACCTGTGTTGACAAAGCGTTAAGATCTGCATTCTTTGATGATTTGGAAGAGATAGGAGATGCGTACGAAATATCTTCCCGAAAACCCCGGTGTGCAGTAAAGAGCCCCTTCCACTGTGGAATAGCGGTTTATCAACTAGCTAAATTGAGAATGTTGGAATTTACTACGAAATTTCTAGATAAATACGTAAAAAGAGAAGACTTTTGAATTAATACAGATGGATACAGATAGTATGTATATAGGAGTTAGTGGAAAAACGATAGAGGAATTGATTAGACCTAACTTACTAGACGAGTTTGAAAAAGAAAAAAATAAATGGTTGGCTTGGGATAAATGGAGCGAAAGAGAGCCCGGACTTTTCAAAATGGAATTTAGCGGGGATAGGGCGATAGCGTTATCTAGTAAGTGTTATTTCGTAGAAAAAATTAATTTCACTAAAGATAATTTGGAACAAATTAATAAAAACTCTGCGAAAGGAATGTCCAAGAGAACTAACAATTTAAATTGGGATAGATATAAACGAGTACTAAGTGAAACTACAGAAGATGGAAAACACATTATAGATGTAGCGCAAAATAGAGGATTTAAAATGAAAGACGGTGTTATGAAAACGTACTGTCAAAAAAAATTAGGACTCTCGGCGTACTACGATAAAAGACGCGTGTTACCAGACGGAATACATACCGAACATCTCTAAAGAATCTGACGATCCGGGGGTAGCTGGGTGTCAGAAGGCACCATAAGAAGTTCTTCGCGAACAAAACCGCGAGATGGACCATCAGTCAAATAATAGAGCACGGGCTCATCAGGTTTGGTAATAGAGCGATCCAGATGATATACATTCATTGACCACACGGGATCAGTCGCGCGGCGGCTGCCACCTTCAAGCTCTCCCGGTTGATAGAGGTACCGGACGTCAATATCTGATGGAAGCCGCTGCTCCTCTAAACCAACGGGTCGCCCGCGCGAGACGGCAGAAGGCTCGCTCGTCACCCTTTTAAACTTGATAGCATCTACAGGCTTCTTACCTATCAATCTGGTCACCTCTCCGTTCAGTGCGGAGACCACGGCGGGCAGTCTGGCCACCCACTCGGTCGATCGCGAATGAGGGTCTACAAGTTCTTTGGCATATTGGTGTCCGAACAGTCTCTCAGCCAGGGTTCGATTGAAACGTTCCACGATCCCCTGGTCCCGGTGGATGTTGACGCGGCCGCGTCTGATAGAAACTTTGTGCTTAGACAATAGATGAGAGACCGCGCCCATGAACTCACGGCCGGGATCGACCTGGAGAAGATTCGGCCATTTGAGAGGACTCCTCTTATATATTCGGGAAAGAGCCTCGGCCACTTCCTTATACTCTTTAGTGGCCAACGGCTCAGCCCCCTTGTAACGACTCGCTACGTCAACGATTGTCAGTGCGTACTTGTACGTTTTGCGACCGACGCGATCGTGAGGGGAGAAACAGGAGATCCGCTTGGTGAACTTGGTTCGGCACCGGCACGTCGAAGTCGAAGTTTTGGGCGCGGAATATTGTAGGCGCGGGTAAATAGATCTGCCAGATGGCCTGCTTCTTAAGCCATTCCTTGACAGCGTTTTCTGAAACCTTGGTCGCCGCCGCGAGGTTCTTGATGGCCGCGAGTCCCTTCCAGTAGCCGCATGGGCTATAGTATGTATTCGACAGCTTGCGCGTTAGTTTGGTATCAAGTTTGCGCGTGTTCATCGTATGCGAAGTATTCTAATATATCGGACAATCTCCAACATGCCCTCGCCAGTTCGTCCGGTAACTGCGTCGTTAATAATAAACCTTTGTTGGAAGTTTCGCTGCAGCCCCAATCGCGTTTGGGTTGGAACAGGAGAGGGGAATCTAATTCAACATTGTTGATGGAGGAATCTAACATCCGCTTTGCGAAAAGGGTGGCCGCTTTTTCGTCCTCGCGCCACGTCTCGAGACAATCTCGGGCCAGACGAATCATACTCTTTGCACCAGGTAAACGATGTTTTTGCGCAGTGTAGCCTACATCGATCATAGCGTCATAAAGTTCGTCAATTAACATCGTTCTATATATATATTTATAAAAAAAAATGTTTTTTTAATTAATTAATTATTTTATATAGTAGCCGACGAGACCCACCACACCCATTCCCACGACGATGAACGCGATCTCGCGGTCCTTTTGGGGCTCTGACGGTACATAGAAATCTGAAAGTTGGGGCTCGGGATCCATTGGATCGAGACTTTTGTGCGGATATGCCAGCGCATACTCGCGGTTGGCTTCTTCAACGTTCTGAAAAGTTTGCGCGGCGTGATTTTCGCGGCGAAGCTCTTCATTGACCCAGTCCAGATGGGCGGTTCGTTTTTTCGACCACGCTTCCTTTGCGCTATTGAGTTGTTCTACAGCTAAATCATGGACGCTTACGCTCCTCATCCACGTTCGAGCTTTTCATTTTAGAGAATATAAAGTTGCTACCGCTGAACGCCAATGCGTTTACAAGCGCACCACCTACTATTACTGCGATTGAAGCCATTTATTTCCATATATTTAACTGTAGAATTCCAGCTTTAACTAGATAATCTCGGGTCCAAACTGCGGCCGCTACATCTAAGGTCGCGAGCCCTACGTCTCTCACATTAAAGTCCAATTTGGGAGCGGTTCCTCCTAGGGCCATCTTTGATAGTCGAGCATACCCGATACTGAAACCCGATATCACCACGGCGTGATAAAGCGCATTCACTAACATTTTACCATCTTGTTCAGCCATTGTTATAATTATTGCATATAAAAGGGGTCGCGATCAATGTTTAAATGGGGCGCATCCAAATTCAACATTGTTGATGATTGGTGTTTAGTAACTTTCTTCTGAACACTGGCTGGTTGTTTTTTCGGGTATTTCCACACGCACAGGGCACCAACAACTGCCAGACTACCACCAACAAACCAACTCCAATTCGTGAATTGGGGTTCAGTCAAATCCAACGGGAGTTGTATTGGGTGACAAATTCAAAGAATTTGAGTGTGCTTCTAATTCGTGAATTTGGGGTGAAGTTGAACCCGATTGCTCTGTCTTCAGATGTTTTGCTGTCTCCGTCCCCATCAATTCAGGAATTTGCTGCAACCGCAATCTCGATTGGAGTTTAGCCTCTCGAAGCTCGGCGAGTATTTTATCTTGTTTAACTTTTCGGGTGGCAGCCGCCGCCCTCCCAGCTGCCTGTCTTTTAGGATTTTTTATATGCGGTATGTCATCCAGTGGCGGAGTAACACTCTGGTTCGATTGTGTTGGAGCAATCTGGTTCAACTCCGTCACTCTCGTGGGTGTGTCTTGTGTCATCATTTTCAGGGCTTATAGTTCGTGGGCTATATGTCCAAATTGACAGTGTTTACCCGTGGTCAACGCGGTTGTCAGCGGAGCTAAGTACATTCCAAACTTGTGATAAATTGAGCAGCATGCCGTTCTAAGAGTGTGTCCTATAAAAGGGTCAGTCTCTAGATCGTGAATCAACCCTTCGGTGTTTGGTATAGGGAGAAGTATACTAACGGTGGTAGCGTACAAATGAATAGCCGCCGATCCAAGAGTTTTTGTCATCTCTGCTCCCAATTTGGATTCGTATCGCGCATACATTTTATCGATCTCCGCATCTGACATCTTATCCACCTGAAAAAACTGAGAGACGCCTACCGAGATAATGCTCCGATTGTCCCCCAGCAACCAGCGCAGCTAGCCGCTCTCGTCGCGCCGCATTTTCATTTTCATTAGGAGTCGTTGCACTCAACCCAATACCAACCCCCGATCCCGATTGCTCTGTCGGATCATTATTGTTGGCAGTCGGAGTTGAGGTTTCTTCTATTAGCTGATCGAGAAGTTCGTCGCAGTTCATTTTTCTTAAAATTAATTTAAACTAATTCTCAACAACTCATCACTTTAACATATTGCCAAGCGCACCACCCGATACTTATGATCACCATTATGCTCGCAACAAAGCTCGCAGCGGAGCACCAAATTGTTAACATTGTTAACCATTGTTCAGTATTTGTTCAGCATTGTTCAGTATATGTTCAGCATTGTTCAGATTTGTTTCAGCATTGTTTCATCAATTGCTAAGCATTGTTCACAATTGCCTTACAAGCAGTTGGATCAAGCTAATTGCTAAGCATTGCAATTACGCTTATTACTTTGCAATTTTCCTAATTTTTAATTTTTTTAATTTTCTTAAAATTAATTATTAATTAATTAGATAACTTTATAAGCAGTTGGTTGATCAGTCTTTAGCAGAAGCTTGGCGTGCTTAGTTTCGGAAAGCATCTGTCGAACCTCCAGGCGCTCCTCGCGCGTTGGGATAACGTCATTCTCTCGAAGACAGTCATCGAATGAGTCTCGGTCCTTGCAGTGAAAGAGGGCGACCCATTTCGTTTGCTCGCGCAGATCCTTGAGGACGGCGTTGTATTTTTGAGTGGATATCCATACGCTTTGTCTAGCATGGCGGCCAGAATAATGCGAGCTCGAGAGCATGTCCTTCTTTTTGGTCATCGCCGCCTTGGCTGAGCAATCGTCAATCACGTATAGGGTGGGCTCACCCTGAAATATTTGGTATAAACCACGCAACCAATCGTGAAGCCTATCACCAGGGTCAATAACGTATACCTCAGGGTCGGTCCATATCCACGGGCACCGCTGATAAGTATCGTTGTGCCGCACAGTGGGACATAGGATCACAATGTGACGAAAGGCATCGCGGTAGGATCCCTCGAGTAAGTCGAGGATGAAAACCGTTTTTCCACATCCTGTCTGCCCACATATTATGGCAGAGTGAGCATCTCCAATCGTGAATTGGTATTGATTGATAGATTTCTTAATTTTTTCAAAATTATGTATTAATAAATCGTTAGATGATTTTTTTATTAAATCAGTAGATCGCTGATACGTATCGACCATCTTCGATGTTGAGTTGTGCGTCTGTAATATATATAAGTACACGTTCAATGGCCCGGCTCCGTCCGCCTCTTTGGTTATCTGGATCGTCACACCCTCACTAGCGTTCTCAACTTGGCGTCCGCTACCGTGTATTTGGTCATCATCGCTGGCTCGCATGTCTAGCCATAACGCGTATTTGGTATTCAGGAACTCCGCGAGGGAGACGGCCGAGAGATGCAGATCTTTGGCAACTGCTGCAACCTCCGGAGAGCGCTTAGAGCCGGCAGCAAACTGCTTTCTTACTTCATCCCACTGCTGGTGCGCGCGAAGACCCGCGCTGTAGAGTTGATTGGGGACTCCCTCGATCGTCACCTCTACCTTCGTGATTTTGGGGTTATAGAATCTGTCGGTTTTTCTAGCACCGAACGCGAAACCGAGCATCCTCGAACAACATCAGTATACCTTTCATCGAGCGGGCGGTACGTTGACGTTAATATTCCACAATGTGTCGCTTTTGTCTTTCGGCATCTTGCGATGGCGAAGAACTCGGTCGTAAAGTATGGCAACGCGCCCGGCGTACTGGGTTCTGATCAATCGCGCGAGTTCGGGCATCGTGACCATGTCGTACTCCAGCGAAAACATTATCGATCGTATACGTCGATAACATGTCGCTGGCTATAATAACTCGGCCGTAGTCGTTGAACGTTAGTTCGTATTCGAGGCGGTCAGCCAAAGCGCTCTGATAGTAGGGCATGTGACTCTCCAGCAACTCAAAGTCGAGCGGGATGTAGAAGCGGTTGCCGTAAGTGCCCGCGACCGCGTTGTCACTAGCGTTGTTATCTACCTTGTTAGCAGCCCCGATTCTAAGTTTGGTTACGTTTTTATTTTTGCTGGTGTCAATACCTTGATAGACAGCGTTTTCGAGCTCGTGTGACGTCTTCCACAGGTCCTGATAGCAATGGTAAGACGTCGCTGTCGTCGATCGACATCACCCTCATTACCAGAAATCTTTATCATGGTCTTCTTGACGATGGCGCGACCCAGGTTCTGAACGACGGTTCGGTCCGCGTCCGTCGACGTTAGCGAAATAGTGAAAGCGAGGCGAACAGTATCCGGCACAATGACGTCGTGAGTTCCGAGGTTGGGAAGCGGACTAAGAGCTGCTGGTTCTGGTCGATCGTCGATGGGTTGTTCGTAATAACGACACTCTGTCTCACACCTTTTGCCCCGAGGGGCTCACGCAGTCTGCGGTAGGATTGAGTTTGCGACCGTATTGACTCGAAGACATAATTAATTTTATTGAAACTATTAAACCCGTATGGTTTTGTCTTTAATACATATAATTAATTTTTAAGAAAATTATAAATATGGCTGATTACGATGTTGAAATGGATGAAATCGGTAAAGACGATTACCTCGATGGTGATGATAATTTCGAGGATTCCCTCGAGACTCCAGTTCCAATCCAATCACAATTGGATGGCGCTACCACTAGTCAAAGTCAGGAATTACTCGAGGGAGCTGTAAACGACTACTACAACAGTTTGGCAGCAGAAAAAGGTCTGGTCCCCTCTGTCGGTCGCGACTACTCCAAGTTCAAATTTGATATGAACGGTAGATTGCGACTAAAAGCAGCATCAAATATTCCAATAGTCAACACGAGGACCGGAAAACCCCTATCTCTAAACACCATTGCAGGAAACCGGGGCGGTGGCGAAATCATAAAGAACGAACTAGGCTTCACGGATTGGAAGAGGGGTAAAACAATTGTGCCGGCCCGCGCTGTAGAGGCCCTACAGTCTACCGACGAAACTATAGCGAAGACGGCCACCGCGATAGAAACGGTCGAGCTCAGAGAGGTCCCTCAAATAGCCACCGACATTATTAACACGATGGAGACCACGTTCAGCGTCCAATCGCAATTGGGGGAAATACTCAACGATGACCCACCGTTACCTCTTCGAGAACTCCGTGGACTCGATAAGGCTCTACAAACGGTCCGGGGTGAACTGGTCCTTAACCTCTCCAAACTCACGGCGCTGGATGAACATATCGCGCTAGAAGAAAGAAAACTGAAGGAAGCCGGTAACGATAGAGAATCTACCGAGCGGATCGCCGAACGACTGCGGTCTTTGCGGGACGAAAGAGAAGCTCGCTTGGAGGCCGCCTCGGCTAACCGTGAGGCTCTCCGCACACAAATAAGTCGGATCCGCGAATCAATCTCGAGGGTCCTGCACGAGGAGACGACACTCGGTGAGCGTCTTCGCACTCTGTTCAGAGAGCAGGGCGTCACGATAGCAAGCATCCTCGTTGCTATCGGCATGACTATATCGACCATTGTTCTAGCTTTCACTGGTGGTGCGGCGCCACCACCCGCTCCAGCACCAGCACCAGCTCCAGCACCCGCTCCATCCGGTGCACCCCCTTACAACGAGGATGAAGGGCGAGTGTTACCGTTGCACTTTGTCTTCCCCGTGGGTTATCACCGCGGCGATACCCCAGTAAACTTCGCCTTCACGAAAACTCTCGGGGTGCACCTTGATCGGGTGAACACATCGTACAACACGGTAGACGGATCCCCCAGCACATTACTGAAAACTGTGCCCGCCAGCGACTGTTTCTATGGCGAGACTGTAACCTTAGACTTCCCACACCCAGAGATGAAAGTTTTGGAATCGGGACACATCCACGAGTTGAAGATTTATATTCTTGATGATAAAGGGCGAGAGTTGAATAACGATTACCCGATTTCGGTCGTCCTAGAAATTTCAAATTAATTATTTAGAATTAAACGCATGTTCGTAATATATATTATCAACATTATGAGTATATACGGACCAGGTAGTTCTTCCGATTGGGTGACAAATTCAAATAATTTGGAACCGGCAGAAGGGGGATTCATCCCGACAGAGGGCGACTTTTTAACTACCCAAAAAACAAAGGCCTTGATCAATAGAACTATATCGAGGGCCACGGACAAGATTCACAAAAGTCTACTATCACAACTTAGAGAAATATGCCCTGGCTGTGAATACACAAAGTCCGTGAAGAAACACATACGGAACTAAACGAACTAGGTAAAAAAAATAACCAATTTAGAAAGGAGGCCCGGTTGGGGATTGATAAAGCCGAGAAGACCGCCAGGTTGACATTACGGCGGTTTATGATGCGTTGCGCTTAGAAGACTCTCTCAGCAAAGAAGCTACACTTGCTGAATTAGACGGGAAAATAATCGATTTTCGAAATGAGGCCACGTCGGGTATTGAGAAAGCACGAGAAGACCACCAGGCGGACCTTACGAAGGCTTATGAGGTGTTACGCTCAGAGGACTCTCTCATCAGAGAAGCGGCACTTACTGAACTAGATAAAAAAATAACCAAATTTCGAAAAGAGACCCGGTCGGGTATTGATAAAGTCCGAGAAGACCACCAGTCGAACCTTGCAGAGGCCATTGCGGAGGCTTATGATGCGTTGCGCTTAGAGAACTCTCACAGCAAAGAAGCGACACTTACCGAACTAGATGGAAAAAATAGCCGAATTTCTGAAAGAGACCAGTCGGGGGTTGAGGGGGTCCGAGAAGACCACAAGAGGCCATACGGAGGCTTATGGGGCGTTACGCTCAGAGGACTCTATCAACAGAGAAGCGGCACTTACTGACCTATACGAAAAAATAACCGAATTTAAAAAAGAGACCCGGTTTGATCTTGATGGAGTCCGAACGGGTATTGAGAAAGCCTTAGAAGACCACCAGGCGGATATTACGGAAGCTTATAGGGTGTTTGCTCTTAGAGGACTCTATCAACAGAGAAGCGACACTTACTGAACTAGAGAAAAAATAACCGATAAACTGAAACATGATCGTATAGCCGCGACCAAAGCTCTTGAGGAGGCCTCTTATGAGATTCGTACTGAGGCATATAACGCAAACAATGCGCTTGCCGGAATAGTGAAAACAATGAAAACACCAAAACGTGTCATAACAGTTTGGGCTGAGAAGCGGGGCCCATTGGTTGTGGGGCACTATGAATATTCGTTCGGTGCCAAAGCGAGTAATGAATATGGGGGATACACTATGACAGCTGCAGGTGAAGTTGTCAGAATGGCGGTCTGCTCGGTTAATGCTAATGGTAAACCTGTGGGCGCGGTCACGATAAATATTGTAGTAGATGGGGAAGAACGGGGGGTTGGAGTCACTAAAATCTCTGAGATAGTCGACGGTGGTTTCGTTTGCCGGTGATGATCGAATTAGACTTTCCCAAGGAGTGTTATTAACTTTATTACGAAAATCGGTGAACCAGAGAGTTCTTCCACTATTGTCTCATTGTTAATTGAACTTATTTTGTAAATACTAATATATTGAACTAAAATTTAAATATGAACGAATCACCGCTTCCAATTGTCAATACCACTCCACCAACACTGTATCCAACTCTCAATACCACTCCACCAACACTGTATCCAACTCTCAATACCACTCCACCAACACTGTATCCAACTCTCAATACCACTCCACCAACACTGTATCCAATTAACGAAAGAAGTTCAGATTTTAGGTTGAATAATATCGTCGCTATGCAGGATATTTTAGTTAGAGAATGTGCAAATAGAAAAAGACACGCTAACAAATATAAGCGCGCGGCAAACATAGCTGAAGCATCTAGTACGGTTCTGGCAAGTGTTTCTGTGTTGTGTGGGGCGTGGACTGCTGCAACGCTATCTACAATTGTAATGATTCCACTTGCAGGGGTTTTGAGTGGAATTACCGTTTTATCTGGAACACTTTGTATGGTAATTAGGGCGGTGGGTGGAAAACTCGAGAAAAAAAGTAGAAAACATGATAGAATATCCGTTCTCGCTAGGTCTAAGAAAAATAGCATCGACGTTATGGTGTCCAAAGCGTTGGCCGATAAGAAAATATCAAATTTAGAGTTTGAATCCGTGGTGGAAGAAATGGGGAGATATGAAGAATTAAAAAATGATATAAGAAGAATCAAGGCGCGCGCCACCATGCCCAAAATTGAGTGTACTGATTGGGATAAATTTAGGGTAAAACTTGGAAATAAAGTCGGAGGAAGTGTTACAGCACCATTATAAAATAATTTAAAAAAAAAAAAAATTCTTAATTTTATAATTTTCCTAATTTTTTCAAAATTATATGATTGCAGTAAACAAATTTACATACCTATACAACATGAGTAGTATAAAGGGAGTCAAAATGATACCACCTGTGGTGGCATTATTTATAACCCTTTATATACACTACATGTGTTTTTCACTGAGAATTACAAATTCAGTCGAGTATTACACTGTACACACCGTCTGTGTAATTGATACACTCGCTCTGTTTACCTTGGCTATCAATTTACGTATGGTTCATAACCCGTGTAATTGATAATTGTACAACACTAGGTAATGTTTATCATAACAGCCTTCGTGGTCGTGTGGTTAAGGTGATAATCTATAGAGACGAGGGTCGTGGGTTCGCGCCGCGGTTGGAGCTAAACATTTTTATTTATTTATTTCTATCCCTACAAATGTGGTCGCTATGGTAAACAACTGCATGACAACGGCGTTCGGAGTCCGACCGTTTGAAATGGGCAGACAACTCCGGCCTCTTGAGGTTGATGAAAAATAAATTACCAGTTTACAAAAAAAATGAGCAGACAACTCCGACCGTTGTCATGATGTTATTTGTCTTAGCATCAACATTGCTGTTCAATAATAATTTTTTCAATATCTTTATAAGCGATATCGTAGAAATGTATATTCGTAAATAAATCGTTGGGTTTTAACAATTTTATATAATACACCTTAGTTTCATATCCGATACGCATTATCCGTCTTAATGTTTGTATTTGCCTCTTGTATGGTTGACATAATTGGCCGGTATAAAATATTGTAAATAATGCAACGTTTTTATCGGAGCGTAATAAATTACGCTGGTATTTCATATATTCGATATCGCCTAGTGTTCTCATTTTTTAGAATTTATATACAGGATTATAACCCCCATAAGCTTCGTAAACGTCTTCAACACATTTATTAAAAATTTTCAATTCCAATTGTATTGTATTATCCATTTTCTGTTCAATTTCCAATTTCTTCTAATAATTTTTCAATTTCTTCGTTAAAAGCGATATTGTAGAAACGCATATCCGTAAACGAATCTTTGATTTTAAACTGTTTTATAAAATTAGTTTGATAATATTTCGGTAGTGTTTCTACGATCCTATTGATCCTATTTAGTCGCTTCATTACATAAATTTGAGACTTATACCGGCGACATAATTGCCGTTTAATATTGTAAATGCAACGTTTTTATCGCAGCGTAATAAATTACGCTGATATTTCATGTATTCGATACCACATAGTATTGTCATTTTACCGTGTTTTAATACTGTAGAAACAGCGGCGTAAAATTCTTCAGCAAGGTCATTATACAATTCCAATTCGTTGTGTATTTTATTATCCATTTTGTTATAAATATTTTTATTATAACCTATTAAATTTATATGTTCAATTGGACGTGAAAAAAACATAAGGTATTTATGACACCAATATAATTGGACTACAATTCGACATCGTAGAAATAAATTAGCTATATTGGAGGAGAAAAATTCCTTGTTTTATCCTTTCCCCCCGCAATTTCAATGCCCCAGATGCCCTTGTAAATTCGTTAGTGCCCAAACTCTTTGTAGACATAAGCAACTACGCTGTCAGGTAGCTAAAGGTGAACGTGGTAGACTAGAGCTGGTAGAATTAGTTGCTGATCTGCGAAATCAATTAGCTATATTGGAGGAGAAAAATGGGGTGTTGGAATATAAACTATCTCATTGAAATTGCATTAATTATTTTCTCAAAAATTCATAAATTTGCAACCCACGAGGAAATTTATGAATTTGCTGTCGGGAGACAATTTCCTCGTTAACCAATTTTTGATTTTTCGGGGGTGGTGGGGGTATTATATAGGGTTTTAAATGATATCACAGTAGGTGGTATCATTTTGACTCCCTTTATACTACTGAACTATAAACAAACGGACATATATCTACCAGCGTTACAAGACATAGCGACAAGTTATAATAGTACCGTACATAGAACGATAGATACGGCTCAGCGTCGGTTAAAGACGAAAATGAAATGGAAGTCCGAATTGCTACTTATCTATCACGTAAAGATGGAACGGTGACAAAGAAGAAACGTTTCCGGTTCAAAATCGGTGATTATGTCCGTATATCACATTTACATGCGACGTTTACCAGAGCTTACGATCAGACATACAGCGGGGAAATATTCAAAATATTCCGGCGATATTTCCGGGGACAGATACTAATGTACCGCTTGAAAGATATGGCGGATGAAGATATTACTGGAACGTTCTATGAAAGCGAAATTCAAAAGAAAAGATTTCTTGTCAATCCAGGACCAAATGTTAGAAAGTGGAAACTATTATTAAAGCGAGAGGCAAAGGAAGAAACAAACAATATTTCGTGAAATGGTTCCATTTTCCTAAGAAATCAATTCATTGATAAACGCATCTGACGTACAAGATGTATAACATTAGTGTACTGACTATATTCGTAAACACTATTTTTGCTATATAAATTTCTAGTATTCACATATAAATCAATTTGAGAATGACTACATGACAATACCATATATCGAAGTTAATAAATGAACAATTATGATTGTAAATACCATCGAATGTTTATAGTTGTGTGGCCGGAGTTATAGTCGACACAACAATAATCATTTATTTAATTTGTTCAAACGTTGCGCATGTTTATATTACAATCGGCAAACTACGTCAGTAACTACACAATATATATTTTTCATGGGAATAATAAAGAATAAATTCAGTATGTGTGTGTGTGTGTGTGTGCGAGATAGAGAGAGAGAGGGGGAGAGAGAGAGAGAGAGAGAGAGAGTGGGGGTGGGGGAGGGGATCGTTTCTGTGTTTTGAAGTTTTTTAATGTTGCATAGCACTTTGTAGATGTTGTATAGTTAGTAATAAATGTATATAAATGTAATGTGTTCGTGTTGCTTTCAAGTCCATTACTCTGATTCAATACACATTGATAGCCATTGCATGTATTATATCAGCTATGTATATTATTAATGGATGACTACATAATAACTGTTTGTATCCAATAATGAATCTTTATTTAAATATATTGTCACTGAGTGAATACAATGGATGTCCAACAATATAGCAACACAACATGACGCTATAGACAAACTATCAGATGTGCCAAAGATACCAACACAAAGAGAAAATATAACAGGCCCCTACACTTATGACCCCACAATAATCAACAAACCTGTATCGACAGGCATAGTTAACGTGGTACAAACGTTTACTAGATGTGTACGGTTAGAAAAACGAGCGAAACGCATAAATAACAAGACCGATGTCCAGACAACACACACACGTAAGAAGTCGCATCGTAGGTGTCACAGGAGTACCAAAGAACTACGATTTTCAAACTACCAGACCCGATGAAAATGGAATATTAACACATTGTAAGATAAGAGGCATCACACTGAATCATAAAAACTGTCTAGAGATAAAACTATGACGTGATCAAAAAAATATGGTGAAAACATTGTCCACCGATTCTGTGACCGTGACTGATCTTTACAAAATTACCAGGGATAGAGATATGACTAATATTCTGACCGTATCACAGAATAAAAACTATAGAATTGTGTTCGACAAGAGAGTTCTTCGGGAACATTACGTATCGTATCCGTATGGTTATTGAAAACAGTAATATATGTTGAGGTGTCCAGACGTTTGATTTGTATATTATATCTCATTAATATGTGTATGATGTTGTTGTCATTAATATGTTATTAGTATGTAAATAAAAGTAGAATACACTCCATATATATTTAATCCTTTCCACATGGGTGCAGGTTGGGAGATCTGGAGACAAGTTAACTATGTGTGGTGCAAACTTAGCAGAATTCCAATCTACCTGGTTTGGCTCTCGGGTACTATTCCTGCTGTCTGTACTTGAGAGTTGAATCCGGTTATATCCTATTATAAACGTAACAAGAATAGCAATACACCTATTAATTTTAGAGGATGGGGCTAAATGATTATTGTGTGGGTAGGACCTGATACCAGATCAGATTATTTTAATTTCAAGACTGAATATGTATAGTATTAATGAAAACATTCAGTTCTAATGTTATAATCCAACCCACTACACCTTTGAACGTGAAATACTGGAATCGAACCTGTTGGTCCCGCCAAAATTGACCTTATTTCTTGCTGTGCCGTTAAACACTAAGAAACAAACAAAATCCATCCTACTATCAGGATGCACATCAATCCATCCATAAGCGAAATGACTGGTTACATGTATATGTAACATACACTACACGAGTACTTATGATATGCATATTTACGTTCGCTATATGACCATAAACATGACAAGTCTTACCATGAGACGGTACACACAATACAAAATATATGCATAAATATAGCATTGCCAAATGCTCGACAACCTCTATAGTTTAATAAAACAATAAGTGCGTCTTATAGCAAAACCACGTACATGTTAACCCTGTGACACGGGCTAAATCAAGAAACATGTAATAAAATGTCCAGTCACATATACAAATTAGGAACGCGTATGGGCAGATGTTTAATGCTAAATACAAATATGTTTCTAGCCAATAACGCGAATATTAACCCATTGTGATATTTTAAATACCCCGGCATCAACGGTATCGATCCGTGTATCGAATACGTTTTTGCGCTGGTAGAAATTGTCGTCTGCTATTAACGGGTATAATAAGGGTGAACGCCTTTATCGGTTTTTCTCCTCCTCCCTGGCACAACCAGACCCGAATAAACGCGAATTACACATAGCATAATATACCGCGGTCATTGAATTAACAATATTACCTGTAAGGTCAGATGCTGTATACACACGTTCGCGTATTAAGTTTACAATGCGTAAGGTATTAACCGCAGATGTGGTCGCTTTGACGACTTGACACAATATGACGAATTATTGGGAAATTCGCTTGTATATCAACAGTGGGTATTGTATCGCCAAGTGTACTAATGCGTGACATCACGTGGTTTACCTGCATTTTATCGCCTGCCGAACAGGTAACGGGTGTATCGAAAATTGACTGCTGCAGCCTAAATGATGGAACATAGAGCGTTTAGGTGGTCCATACGGACATAGCAAACTACTAACAACCCTATTATGGAATTAATTATTCATAATTGGCACGCCATGGGATAATGTACCTTCGGATATCTGCGTAATTTCATGAAATACGTTTACAAAATGTACAATATTTTCCGTAAATGGCGTCAAAAGTTAACAAAATATTCAAAGTACATATTGCTGAACATTTTGTTTACTTTTGACTTTATTTATGAACAAATATTGCCGTGTCTCATATGTGGTTTTCAATGATATTTGTGTAAGACTGTAGCAGTTAGACAATATGGTGTATGTTTTCTCCATGTGTTGTATTTTTTCCATGTACTCGTACAGTACATGGACTGATCATTTTGTCACTTACTATCAAAATTCAACACATACATTGTAGTTGCCTTGTTAGCTGGGAACACACAACAGCGTATTCTCCAGTTTGTAGCAAAGACAAAGACAATTGCATTAGCTATTGTGTGCTAAGCTTTGCAGGTTTCAGGGTAGGTCTGTTAATAATGACTACATGTACCAGGAAGTTATCTGTTGATAACAAACGTTCAGAAAAAGCTGCAGATGTGATCTGGCAAGTTATCCATTGTGTATGTCCTACTAGTATGACTTAATGATTTCCAGATAGCGTTAGGTTCTTCCTAGTATACTGTTGACAGTGAGAATATGTTAATTGCATAACTTGCATACATTATATTTTCTGACAGGCAGCTGGTTGAGAGCATGCGAAGGGTGACCCCGGGCTTGACTTTCTTGCCACTTATCCGGTTATACCTATTTTAAAAGTAGAAACAATGGTACTACTGTCTGTTTCACGAAAGCTGCCCAAATTTTACGGCTATATAAACAATTCAAAAACAAGATTTCTTTTGATAATATTAAATTAAAGGAAAAATTAAGAATGAGCCTTCTTTTTATTTCGTAAAATTTTGTCAAATATTGATTTTATTGCGAAAAAACAATTTCCCCATGTTAAATCCCCATAGATGTGAAGATGTCTATGGGGATTTAACATGGGGAATTTTTTTTGAATTTTAGAAATACTGGACCGATTTTTAAAATTTAACTTTTGTTTTCTTAGTTACATCATATCCAAGCTATCTAGCTAGGTTTCGGAGTCAATTTCCAAAATGTTTCGTTTTTTGACTCCTCCCACACTCCTTTTACCTCTGGTTCCCCCATGTTAAATTCCCATAGAGAAATCAATTTTTCGTAATAAAACCAATATTTGACCGAATTTCACGAAATAAAAAGAAGGCTCATTCTTAAATTTTCCTTTAATTTAATATTATCGAACAAAATATTGTTTTCGATTTGTTTATATGGCCGTAAAATTTGGGCAGCTTTCGTGAAACAGACAGTAAACCTATTTACCTCTACGGAGTGTGGCTACGTGACTCTGGTGTGGTGAAGACCTGACACCAGTAGCCTATTTCATCAACATTGCAAAGTATACTTTTCTAGTAAAGTATACTAGTACTTTGAGGGAGTAATCATTTATTTTTCCTGAAATGCATTATTTCATATAGAACTAACGACTGCATATATTTGGTGACTAAAAGTATGCAGACTTATTATACTGAATGTATTACATTATCACAGCCAAATAAAAATTGATAAATTTATCCTAACATTGAAAATTTCTCCCTCAAAGTATACTTTGCTGCAAAAGAATACTTTGCAATGTTGGTGAAATCGGCTACTGGCCAAACTTTTCAAAATTTTGAACAAGTGACAATCAAATAATACCGTTCACGAATTTTGATGGAAGCAATCTGAATTTACAATGTTCTCGGATATTTGATTTTCAAAGAAGCAAACCCAGTGAGTCATTTTCACAGCTATGGTTAGAGAAATTTGCAGACATGTTGCATATGGTTGACAGACCAGAATTGTGACAAAGTCGTTGAATCATTTGCTAACAACAATAGTTATTCACCTACCAATAATTCCAGCACAAAAATATTTACACAATTCCCTAACATTTGATTGGTCCGTAGCAAGTTCCTGTCCAAAATTTATATCCCAGTAAACTCCCATACCGAACTACTTTCCGTAACCGTCAGGCGCAGTTAAAATAATTCTTAAGAAAACGGAAAATAAACACATTTTCTTGATGAATTTATTTCACATGCTGGAATTATAAGGAATGAATGGCCTTTTTGTGGAATTTATCGGGGATATAAACTTGGAAAAGTCGCGGGAATACAGGACGAGGCCTTCCGGCCTTCGTCCAGTATTCCCGCGACTTTTCCAAGTTTATATCCCGATAAATACCACAAAAATGACATTCATTCCTATAGTGTGTTCTCCATACCCAATATGACATATGTATATAATCAAACACTTGTTACCACACTCCTCTGGATTGGTCAAATATAAATTTAATTCTAATTGCATGTAGGCCGCACCTCTAATTTCATAGGTGGTACATACATTACCATGTGGATTTGCTGAACAATGTACTCTCGCCATGGCTTATACTGTTCGCATGTCGGTTAATTCCAACAAACGTTAACTTGTGATTAAAATGAAGTCATGTTGATTTAGCAGATAATCTTGCAATTATATCTGACACAATTATTCCCAACAAATAATATATTAATGTTTTAACTTGCATGTATATATGGCTTGTTTCTCGTTTTGAGCATGCAATTCAAGGATTTGTGAGCGTAATGCGATGCCAGTTGTATCATTCGGTGTGATCCAAATAATTTAAATTGATGTCTTACATGTACGGTTCAGCCTTACTGTATTGCAGTTTATGTGTAACTGATATTACAGCTTAATGCTTCGTTCGACTAGATCGTTCCCTAACACAAACTGTAACTCTGTTCATGATATGCAGAAGCCACGTCATGCAGTGAAGAGAAGACAATTTTCACCTGGTGTCGTATGTAAGAAACCACACTATACCCAAACACATACCTGTCCTGTAGCCGATTTCATCAAAATTGCAAAGTATACTTTGAGGGAATAATCATTTATTTTTCCTGAATTGCATTATTTCATATAGAACTAACGACTGCATAAATTTGACGATTAAAACTATGCAGAATTATTATACTGAATTTATTACATTATCACAGCCAGAATGGCTGTGATAATGTAATAAAATCAGTATAATAAAAATTAATAAAGTTGTCCTAAAATTGAAAATTTCTCCCTCAAAGTATACTTTGCTAGAAAAGTATACTTTGCAATGTTGGTGAAATAGGCTACTGCATTTTAAAGGTATCTGATATTCCATTCTAGGAGATGCAACAATCTGTATATATCTCCAAGTAACACATATATATTTCTAATAATTTTCTATATTTAAGGGAATTTGTTTGCAATAGTGAATTTGTTGTATTTTACAGTTGCTGGTTAACTACAACTACAAGTACAGTACGTTTATTTGTAGAATATAAAGAGCAACATGTGTAACCGGACCATTATTCAGGACTTTCAGTACTTTGCGTTACCTTCTGATTTATGTGTCGGTAGAGTTATTTCCCTTTGACCATGAATGCTAGTTTTAGTAGTTTAGGAAGTGATACTGTTGCATTCTGGGTATTGTTTGGTAGTGAGCATTGTTTAGGCAGAAATCAATGAAGACATCTTTCAAACAGCTGATGACAGATTTTATAGTTTGACGGGCGATAGTAATCATGTAAGTTGTTTGTATTGTGCCATTTTATCATGTTTGTATTGGAATCGATTCTGCATTGGGTGAGGTTGACAAGGTCGCTCTAATTTGTCTGTTAAGCTGCATTCCCAAGACTGTGTTTGCGGTGCGCGATTTTCCCCAAAATGGCGGGTTATTTGAATTTAGCATCTCGCACATTAACTTCACAGGATTATTGCATGTTTCACTCGAATGCATTCTCATCCCTTACAGTTGTTCTACTGACATTCACCGCGAGAACGATATCGAGGGACAGCGAGTGATAGTGGCGTGTCTGAACACCCAGAACCATCCCTCTGGTAGGTGTCTAAATGTTTGTGTACATGTCTCGTCTGTACATGTCTCGTCTAAATGTTTGTGTACATGTCTCTGCAATTGTGGGTACTCAGGGCACATATGCTGGACTGGTTCTACCCAGTGGATCCGTCAGGACAGACGCAAGGTTGTCGAGAGGTTGAACTGGTTCTACCCAGTGGATCAGTTAGGTAATATGCAAGGATGTCAGGTGTTGAACTGGTTCTACCCAGTCTCTATAGGTTGCAAACGTCAGACTATGTTGGTGCGTGTTAACACGGGTACAAGCAATCCATGTATGACTACATGTAGATATGACGTTATTCAATCTGTACCTAGGTATCTATGTTCATTGCTGATGACCACTAGAATACTGTCTATCATCAAATATCACTTGTCAACCACCCAACAAATCATTCAGGCTATCATGTTTTAATTGTTACTCATTTGTTGTTATATACATGTTATATACTATGTGTGTTAATTCCGGACGTGACTGGTAGTACGGTGCATAGTGATTGTTTAAGGAGACGACCCTCATGGACCCACAACTTGCCAGTCACGTTGTGTGTCCATCCCATCGTTAGGTATATATTAGTCATGCTAATAAGTAATCATGGTAACCCTTGTTATTTCAGAGTGTTTCTACCTTCGTACTTTGTACGAGGGTTCATACCAGTATCGTACCAGACTGCCGTACTACCAGGTCACCAGTTATCTATATGAGTCCACACATTAAACATAGATGATCGAACATTTTGGCATCTCTAGTTCTCTATTTACATTATCCCATGGGTAGAGAAACGACAAGATAACACATGTACATTCAATATGCCAATAGTACAGCAAAACAAAAACACAAGAAATGAGACATAGCGAACCATGACAACGGGTCTCCAGTCCCGACAAAAAACGCAATCGTATATAAAACAGACAAATACAATAATAACGACGTTTAGTAATGTTTGATAATGCAATGCATGACTGATGTCATAGTGGTATTGTTATCCGCAATCATTTTTGCTGATTAATTAGTCAACTCAAAAATAAAAGAGACCGCAGATGTGTCTTCATTGCTGATTTTGATACAGAAATGTGAACAGGGGTCATACCAATTATCCGGACAATCAATTTATCGGACAAATGAAAATAGCTGTTAATTAAACGCATTCATTTGATTCGATTTTGCAACGAACACATCTAAGTCACTCAGATGTTTGCTGTTTCCATGCCAGTGTGAATAATATATCGCCATGGTAAACATTTTAGTAAAATTTGCTGAAAACATTCCCCCAACTATGTCCACAAATTGCTTACAACGTCAAACGTCGCGCGGGGGGCTTGTATCTGTCACTGCGCATGCGCATAATTTAAGGCCCCTATAGAGTTTTTCAAACTGTTGTGTGAAGACGGTACGATGCATTCCTCCAATATCATTTTCAGACTTTAATACACAATGTACACTACTCAACTGCGCAGATAGGAAAGAATGCGAAAATGTGTCATGATAGAAAAAGAACGAAGAGCTACTTATCCAAAAACAAATAATAATTGTTTCAAGGCCAAATCGCCCCAAGCAATTTCGGACCCAAGCCATTACACCCATATTAATTAGTGGGTAAAATCGACAGGTGTGAAAACACCAGTGTACGAAACGATCGGAATTTCCTTTATGGGCCTCATTACCGCGGATTTGTCTACCAAATATGACGAGGTCAATCGAGTGTGCCCATTACGTCATTGCAGAGTTGTTCTATAAATACAATACATTCTATAAATACGATGTTTTCCAAGAATTGAATGGTTCTGCAGAACTACACAATGCTGTTTACACTGGTTTTCAGGCGATAACATTATGATTTTAAGGTGAGCATACAAGTTATAAGACGGTTATACATTTGTCCAGATAATTGATTGTCGATGTTAATTTTGGGGCAATCATACGACTGATGATCTGACCCAATTTTAAAGGTACATGCCCACGCAGCAGGTTACACTGTACTACTACTTTTCATCTTCTGTCATGCCTTATATGAGCCATTTGTCTACCCACTAACGAGTTATTTTTAATTACGGCGCGTGTTAATTAGTGTTAAATCGCATTTTATATGCCGCGACCAGAAAGGGTATTTTCTGACCTCGTGCTATTTTTACCAACACGCGTCACGTGACACGGTCAATCATATCACATCTTTGACATGCGCAGTGAAGTATCGGAAGTTGAGAAGAAAAATCTCTGTTCGAGTCCAAATCTAAATATCCACGTAACTCTTTCCATTTGGTGATCTGGTCGCCAATATTAACCACTCTCTCTCTCTCTGTACTGCCTGTCCCTCAGACATTTCGCATTTTTTTTTGGCCGACGCCGTTTCATACAATTTCCGTCCTGGACGTTTCGACATGTTGATATTCTTGTTTACATATTGGGAAGCCTACTGGCGCGCATAGTATACTGCGCATGCGCACCGCAAGCCGTGATGTGAAAGTCGTCGTCCCCGCACATTATCAAAATAGACTGTTACGGCCGCGCGTCGCTAACAGTACATTGATAATTAATAAATGATTATATTTGTATAGCGGACACTCGTAATATTTAGAACTGGTGGAATAGTGACATAATTATACACTTATTTAATTCATATAAAGAACATTTTGTGCCTACTGCGTGGGCATGTACTTTAAGTGAGAAAGATGGCACAGTTTGATAAATAGTTTGCATGCGTTTTTAGAAAGCAAGAACCGACGATTGTTCTGTCAACATTTTATGCCCGTAAATGCTATTTTAAGAAAAATATCATAAACAACTGCCATTTTTGTTCGATAATCTAGAGGATCCCTGTAATACTTTGCGTTATTCCATTATACGCTTTAAACAAATCTTATTTCTAACTTAAGCCTAAAGAAATCAGAAATTTCGTTGATTGTTTGTCCCTCTTGGAACACTATATATGAGCCGCGCCGTGCGAACACCGGGCTTAATGACAAACTTTTCAGTTTTTACTTTTTCGCGTATTCTGAATTGTACATCTTTTAAAAGCCATATGCCGCAACAATTATCAATGTATCCCAATTATTTTTCATTTTAGAAGTATGTTTATGATGCTTGGTAAAAACTTATATGACGTTTTAGAGCAATGACGTCGAAATTACGACGTGTTTATCCACGGCGTATACAAGGGGTGTTGATAAAATACCCGGACAAGTCCTATAGATTTGTCATCTTTTATCGCATGTCAACCAACTTTGGATATATCGTAGCCTGGCCAAGTGTCTCCCATTAGGCCAAGACAAAGTATGAAAATAATGTTCGTAGCTCGTGTTGCAGTTGCTAATGTAACGTCAAGTTTTGGATTGCGGCCCATGTAATGTAATTTCGTATGAATAATTTTCAAATAAGGCAGAGTGAGAAGTGTTGGCGTTTCCCTGTTGTTCGCTGTTGTCTGAAATATTTTTGGGGAAAAATAGCGACATGATTTAACATTTCGTATGCGATGAAATATTTTAAAAATCGGACATCATGACTGGAAATGACGTCGTTTAACGACTGCCAGCTCTGTGTAAGAGAATATGCCGGAAAAACTAAGAGATTATATTAAAGTTTGTATTTTAACACAAAACACGAGATATTGATGATGAGAGAAAGTCCATCATCGGGATGACAATATACGAACGCTTATGATACAGTCGGATAAACAATGGACATGAAGGCGCGAAAGGCTAGGCCTGACATTGGCGTACAAAAGTGACGTCGTCAGACGTTGTGACCCAAAGTAAAAGTCCTGGTCGACTGACCACTTTTCGTGAAATGCCAGATCGGTTCAACTCATTGTGTAATTAAAAATATTTAAATATGAGGAGACATATGGCTAGATAGATCCTGATGATGATGAACATGTAGCAGAAGGCCAGGCGAGTTGCCAATTTATCTCGAGTTTTTTGATAGTTGAAATGACATCTGTACATTTTTCTAATTGAGTGGTTACAGTGGATGAATATATTATCAAATATCCTCCATTGAGGCGTTATACAATCCTCCGTATTCGCACAATCTTGCCCCATGTGATTTTATTGTTTAATACCGTACACGAACAGCCGCATAAAGGGAATCCACTTCGACAACGTCAGCAGTCAATAATGTTACTGCTTGTATTTCAGGTGGTATGTTTGAACAAAGGTGAATTGCATTGCCTTGCCTTGATGTCGGAAGTGCATGTAGGATAAAAACAATGTTATACCGTTTATTTTGAAAAATAATAACCCATTGTGCGAGCACGAATGAAAGCACGGACATGTTCTGCTTCCATTGAACAATATGGAGCATAACATGAACATAACGTCATTTTGACGTCGGGCCCCATATCGCGTGATTACTTTATGTTGGTAACGATACAATTGCCCATGATATATTAATGATGAGTGTGCATATGAAATCGATGAACCATGTATCAATCATCATGGATGTGAATTTTCAGTTAACCCAAGGCATATGGATGTTGCAGCATAATACTACTGGTTATTCAAAGAACACTGGCAATCGAAAACTCGCACAAGCAACCTATCCGGGATGATCGGTGGCTGGTAATAATGTGATGTGTTGGCAGTTTCAACATAAGCCACACGAGTGACCGTACAACTTTATGTACATATTGTGCTTGAAAATCTTCGAAAATGATCCCGCGGGACCATAGCCCAAGCCGCGTAAATATAATGCATAATTGGATGTTGCAGTTGCAGGTTATGCATATGGGATGCCCATCCCCCATATAAATCCGCCACAGCTGGAAGCTCATTTTAGATATGTGTGACGAATGACTTTCATACCATGATAAAGTGGTGTTATTTTAATTACTACAGACCAACATAAATAGAAAGTGATAAAAAGATCACGTACAAACTTACAATTTCTTTTTCTTTTCATTTCAATATGAAATACATTTCAGAAACATCGATTTGGCATTCAGGTATGAACTATATTCCCAAGGGGCACTTGTCCCCGAATTCCCAATCCCCACTCTACGTCGCCTGATCATATGATTGTGCCCACACGTAATTTTCACGATAATTGTTTTCTATTCCAATATTATATCATAAGGATGTGTATGGAATTGCTGCAAATGGAATATTTGTTTGTAGACATTTCACGTTTACATCTGCAGTAGGCCGCTTATAACATTAACTTTGTGACAAAACACGACGTCGGGCAGATTTGGTAGCGTGATACCTTATAATTGTCGCCGTGTGTCTTTCATGAAGATCGCATAACCATCGCCTGATATACATTATCATGCAGTCAAGTGATAAGTTGGTGATTTGATACTACAAATTGTGCGAAAAGCAAGTTTGTGACCATCAAATTTCCAATTAATTTCAAGACTTTTCGGAAACTCCACCGACCTCACTGTGTGTTTTGTGCATTATGCATTGCTTAAAGAAGCTGCATTGAAATCACTGATTCTGAATCTATTAGAGAAATTTTGATGCATTTGTTTTGCCAAATTCAATACAAACCCCGGATATATATGTCATTACAAAACTGCGTGTCTACCTCTGTGTATGATAAAAGTGAGTGGCATTAAATGGCATATCATTCCCTAAGTACTGGCTATAATTGTTCAAAGTATCAATTTACCAAGATATCGTTGGCATACACTAGGGTCATATTTAAGGTTATTTAGTAATCAAAGTCCAGTGTAAGTGAATACTTCGCTGATATGTAGCCAGTTAAATTATGCGTTCACCATTTTGAATTCATGAGGACAACCGACGAAAAAGAGTGACAATGTCAAAGAACGATAGTTAAGCGACAATGTACAGCGCCTCAAGCATTTGTAAGTCATTGATGCTGCGAGGAACTCGTGCAAGTATCCTTGCTATAATATTTTGTCACCACATGATTCACGTTCGGTGACGTCACAAGTGTTGATGTCACGTCATGACGTCATAATATGTGTACTGAGGCATCGCGTCTCATATTAGTGAAAGTTTCAGTAAGTTATCATTTTCAGTTTTCTGTTTACACTTAATGTTAACTGACACCAATAAACGTAAATGAAAAAGTGACAATGTCAAAGAACGATAGTTAAGCGACAATGTACAGCGCCTCAAGCATTTGTAAGTCATTGATGCTGCGAGGAACTCGTGCAAGTATCCTTGCTATAATATTTTGTCACCACATGATTCACGTTCGGTGACGTCACAAGTGTTGATGTCACGTCATGACGTCATAATATGTGTACTGAGGCATCGCGTCTCATATTAGTGAAAGTTTCAGTAAGTTATCATTTTCAGTTTTCTGTTTACACTTAATGTTAACTGACACCAATAAACGTAAATGGGAGGGCAAAATATAAATTTTTACGGCGACGTTAGACAATATGAATCGTCATTTTTCTGACGTCGTTTACCGGTTTTCATGACGTTGTCATTAAGCCCGGTTTTCGTATGGCGCGGCCCAATTATATAGTCGCCTTCATCTAGTTTATAATCCATATTATAGACCAAGATCTATCTTACGGATCAGAGATGCTGGCCCTTGAGCATCCGTGATGTGTGCCAATTCTGCATGTGATTTGTGCGGTCATGTTACAAAATAATTATATTGTCTATTATATACGCTCGGTGTGTGGTCGGTTGCGAGCACGCGAAGGATAATGTAACGATCAGTGTTTCTCTTCACCTGATTGCCGACATGGTTTATGCCTCATTTTGATTTTCGGCCTTCTGGTATGTGAGGGGGAAATCCTGTCATACCCCATTAAACGGCAATACAATTAGTGCTAATATGATTACTTTTCGAGATGGAACTAAGTGACTATGGTGTGGTATGGACATCAGGCCCGGTCATTCTAATTTAGCCCGGCCTTACACGACCTTAGCTGTTGATAGGCCGTTATATACAAAACTCAATCATTAGATACGTTACAAGATATATAAAAGGTTTATGATTCGGGAGGGTGGAGAGAGCTTATAATAAAAGATGGTGCTAAACGTTAGAAAGTTACCATTTATAAGGATTGCCATGATGAAATCAGCGGTAACAGATGGTGTGCCAGCTATATCCGCATACATATATTGTTATTTGTTTATCAAGAGTGTAGATGTCTGCCATCTTTTATTTTAAAATTATGATTAACTCAACTCTAAATTGTCACATACCATGTAGCAGTTAGAGAGGAAGCCTCATACAATTTATATTTTGACCTAATCTGACAACAGAACTTATTTTTATTCAGGTTTCCAATATGGCGGATCTTCAATTTGAAGGTCTAGACCAAATATACGCAGTTCAATGAGAATGTTGTACTGAAAACTACATAAAACTGTAAACAGACATATCATCTTTTGTTTTTGTTCGTCTGGTTACATAGATATTTCATCTTATTACAGACTATTCTAAATCTGAACATTTTAGTCGCCCCGCCCCGCCCCCCCCCCCCACCCCCCCCCCACCCCCCCCCCCCCCCCCCGAGGAGCAGCCGAGCCCCTCCTTCAACTTACATTTCGGTTTGTACAGCCCATTTTATAATTCTTCTCGTTTCCCCAGTCATATACCTCTATACTGCAGAACTGAAATGTGGAAGCAAAACACTAGAGTGGAACTTCTCTAAACCGGACACCCTGGAAGGTCACCATGGTGTCCGGTTTAGAGAGGTTCCATTGTAAAACAGACATATGACTACTTCAATACATGCGTGGATGTTTTGCGATCATGAACATACATTATCATTGGAGGTAAATGGCAATGAAATCAAAATTATGTACAACTAACATGAATATGTGTCCGGTTTAGAGAGGTTCCACTGTACAAAATATCAATTTAAATTTCCTATAGGCATAGGTAGAAAGTCGGATGAAACACGGGGCCGTTTCACTAAACTTCGTACGACAATGCAAAATTATGTAAATCTCACATTAACAACGATTATTGGATTTGAATTCATTGAGCAGCCTATGTTCAATAAATGTAAATCCATCAATTGAAATTTCCAGACGGTTCTAAATTTGCGCTTATGAACGTTTTAGTCGTACGAAGTTGTGGCCCCCACATTAGGAAAGCATAGATTAATAATTTATTTGGATTTGTATCGTATTTCTGAACCAAAATGTACCTATTAGTCGTCGGAAAAATTGTTGATACATTGGAACCTCTCTAAACCGGACACAAAGAAAACACCTGCGATCTTATTATGATGAGTTTTCTGGTCATTTATCTCCGGTGATAATGTCTGTTCGTGATCGCATAGCACATATCTGTGACTCAGACTGAGCAAACGCCTCGTTTACAGTGAACCCTCTCTAAGCCGGATACCATGGGAGTCTACTCATGGGGACCTCCCAGGGTGTTCGGTTTAGAGAGGTTCCACTGTATCACGAGTTCCTATGTAATGTTGTGTGGTTCTGAAAACAGTGTATATCCACTAACATTACTAAAAGTACATGTATATTAGTATAATGTATCAAGAGAAATCCCCAATTTTCAGCCGGAAGCAAACATTATTTCGATTGTCTCCTCGGCGCATTTGTTTCACCATACTTAAAAAACCCTGTGTACCAAATGTCATTACCTTTACACTAAATACTTGTATTCCAATCGTTAGTTTTTGGTCAAAATGTGTATGCAATAAATGAGCCAAACAAGCAATTATCGGTGCTCACAGTGGGTGATTAACACGTTAGACAAATCAAGAAACTATATATTGTATTTAAAGATTATTATACCACCATATTTCAAATTCAATGCGTATTTTACTTTTACACATGTATTATTTATTGTTTTCCTTATTCAATAGGGAACAACTGCTAAAAAATAAAAGAAATTTTTGCAGCTCAACTACATTTTCAAATTTAATATATTAGAGTATTTTCACTACTGAATCTCAAAATCAATGCTTATTTTCACATTACTGTGAGTATTTTCTACTCCCACTTTTGATAGTCAATGCGCATTCTGCTAAAATAAGTACACAATTATTTTCAGATCAGTCCCTTTATGAACACATGGTGTTTTTGTTATACAAATTATGAAAATTACTTGCAAAAAGTGCAGATCCTGATGAGACGACTCGTTACGAGCCGGCTCATCTGGATCTACACGTTTTGCCAATACCACTATACAGGCCTATGGTGCGTACGGGCCTGCATAGAAACATGTTTGTTACCCCGCTCCATGATTTCCCTGTTCTATTATTTTGGGCAATTTACCAGTTCTACATAAAGATTATTTTTTAAAGGTATAAAATATACAGTTTACTAAATTTGGACCTACATGCAACAGGTTTGGGTATGCACTTCGGTTGCTCATATTTTCAAAGTGCATGATTACGTGGTTACAACAACAACAACGTCGCCTACTTCAAAGTAAGTATTATTTGATATTTTCCTTAATATGCAACGGATTTTGATGAAATATAGCGCAGCAAACGCGTCTTCATGAGCTGCATTTGGTGGTGTATAGAGTTTGGCACAAACTTATGTCGTTTTTGCGAAGAATCTATTTCCGTGTCGGAGAAGTTTGGGCGAAAATAAAGATACCACCAAATGCAGCTTAACAAGACACGTTTGATGCATCAGTATTTCATCAAAATCCGTTACGTAATAAGGACACTATAAAAGAATACGTACTTTGAATAGGTACTTGTTGTTGTTGTTAGTACCATGTGATTATACACCTTGATTTTTTTAATGGGTCAAATTGTAGCCGTAGATAACATATCGGAGGTGAATTATTGTAGCTAGGGCTGCAGTGTGTGTATGTAGTGAATCATTGGACTTCGGGTTGAGGAGATATTTCGTACTTAAAAGCTAGCTTTTAAACAGAATTTACAAAGAAAATAACGAAATTTCAAAGTAACGTGACCGTAACATTGGGAAACCAGGGTAGCATGCGTGGGCTATATGCTTGTAATATGGATGGTGATACAGAAGTATGTGAAAATTCAAGTCAATCGAACTTAGGGTTGTGGTGAAATTTGGTACATGTACGTATTTTTTAAAGCAAACGCACGGACGCACGTCAATAGCGCCGACTGTATGGCGCTCACATATCGGTCGCGGTAATAATAATAGTACGCTACTCCGTAAGGTTTATGAAACTGTGTTTCGCCCCACACTCCTTTCGCCCCTTGGTGAAATTTTCCGACTCACCTCGCTCTCCGCACAGAGTGTCACTTGGTCACATTCACTTACGTTCCACACATGAACGCAGTCCAGGCACATTGGACCGTGATGTCCCATGGCCGAGAAACCTGTCGGGGGAATACATTCTTAATGATTAATTAAAAATTACTTTCGCAGTGTAATACCATTATTAAACATCATATTACACTAGAGTAATAAATACTATTCATTGCACTATTGTAACAGTATACAGTGGAACCTGTATATACCGGACACCATGGGAGATCCCCAGGGTGTCCGATTTAGAGAGGTTCCATTTGTAAATCAAGACAGATGACTACTTCAAGAGAAGCTTAGACGCTTTGCAATCATGAACATGCATTTTTCAATGGCGGTAAAGGGGAAACATATCACTATTAAACACAGCTACATTTTCTCTGTGTTCTGTTAATAAGAGGTTCGACTGTATACATGAGAAAATACGATAGATGATCATGCTGATCATCTATCGTATTTTCTCATTTATACAGTCGAACCTTCAGTCTATGATGATATGCTTATTTAATAAATATAGCCTTCCATGTGTGTTGATGTTGATTTAATTTGCCATTCATTAACCTTATTGATTTCAAAGGCTCGACTGTATAGATGAGACAATACGTTAGATGATCAGCCCGGTTTCGGTGTCTGATGCTATGCTTATGTAATACATACAACCTTATGCTGGTGCTGATTTAATATGACATTTATTAACCTCATACATATAATAAAGGCAATATCCTCGATACATGTTTAATGATAATATACGTGTTTATAGCATAACATTGGATTTCACAGTGTGATAATACTGTGTAATAAAATCATAAACAATAGTGTAATAAACATGCAAATAAGGCCGCAACAGAAAAGATGGCTGATCAGAACAGCTTCAATTAATGCTTCTTACCTTATGCAATACATAAAATATTACATTTGTGTTGACTTAATACGATATGTATTAAACTCGTTGACTGATTTCATAAGAAACTCGGCTTAGCTTAGTTTTTGTGTAAAATCAATAAACTCGTTTAACAAATATCATATAACATCATCCTTTGTCATACCGCAGATAAGTTTCTCGGCTTTTGATTGGCTAGCTTGCCTGGTCATATATATTATATGACCTGCCAAGGCCGTCGGACATACAGGAATTGCGATTCCCCTCCGGCGCCTCGCGTCCAAGGAAGACGCATTTTGCAAGCGTCTACCGATTGCGAATTGTATTCCTCACTAAACACAATAACACCCCGAATTGATCAATACAAGTAACAAATTGTACGCTCAAAACCAGTCTTTATTGTTTATTTTTCCATAAATATTCTTCGCTCATCAAAATATGAGCGAAAAATTAGCCAAAATAACGAAAATTGCTTTTCAAATCTCAACGCGCTTGCCTTCGTGACACGGCTATATTTAGGTCACAAACTATGGGTTCCACGCACGAAACCGCGGCGTAGCAATGACAGTGAATGTTTGGGAACCAGTCGCATTATTCTAGAGGCGCCAAAGGGAGAGCAGATCGATAGAGACGTGGAATATAAATTAAATTACACGATATAAAAAAACTGTCATAAAGTCGTTTTCGATGGATTTCTTACTCCATATTTAGTTTGTTTTCGTTTAATAAAAAAACAAAATGTTCATTTACGCCTTTATATTAAGACTGACGGTAGAAAATCGAATCTCGGATTATTTTTCTTCCTGAAAAAACGCAAAGATCAAAAGAAGAGATATGTTTTTACGGCCAAATACAGGATCTGCGGTATGACAAATACGTTATTGTGATTCTACACAGGCTATATGGTGTAATATTGCCCGTCTGAAGGTATGTTCACCCTCGGCTATCAGCGAGGGTGAACATACCTTCAGACGGGCAATATTACACCATATAGCCTCAGCCGAGTAATATTGCCCGTCTGAAGGTATGTTCACCCTCGGCTATCAGCCGAGGGTGAACATACCTTCAGACGGGCAATATTACACCATATAGCCTCAGCCGAGGGTGAACATACCTTCAGACGGGCAATATTACACCATATAGCCTGTGTAGAATCACAATAACTTATAATACTGTGGAACCTCTCTAAACCGGACACCAAGAAAATACATTTGATCTTATTTTGATGAGTTTCTTGCTAATTTATCTCAGGTGATAATGTCTGTTCGTGATCGTATAGCACACCGCTATGGCTCCGAATGATCAAATGCTTGATTTACAGTGAAACCTCTCTAAGCCGAACACCTGGGCAGGTCCCCAGGGTGTCCGGCTTAGAGGGGTTTCACTGTATATACAAATAAACAGTCAATATAATGTCCTCTATATGAGCATGGGCCTGTGTTTATCAGCTACCGTACTTGTACATGTACACGCATATGGTACATTTACCCTCTTTCTATGGATCACATGACTTTATCCATTTCTCAAGGGAGATAATCCTGGTACTTCATATCAAGCCGACACCAGCAGGGTTGTCTACTGTTACCATTCTCCAACTACATGTTGGCTTCAATAATCCGAACAGCTCCACCACATATTCCGCTGCTGATTTTAGATTCGCACTTACTGTTTGTTCCACGTTTTTCTGCCGACGAACGTTTGACTATTAAACATATTAAAGGTACATGCCCACTCAGTAGGCACAGCATGTTCTTTATAGGAATTAAATAAGTGTATAATTGTGTCGCTATTCCACCAGTTCTAACGATTACGAGTGACCGCTATATAGATATAATCATTTAGTAATATTTATTTTACTGATAGTGACGCTCGTTGGTATCAAGCTATTTTCATATGCAAATGAGGCACGGTATTTTTCAATTATTTATACTAATTAAATGCGTCACCTGAACAAATATATTTTCGACAGATTATAAAGTATGACAATTGCACATCAAAAAATAAATACAGAGTACAAATAGTAATGTTCGTTAACATTTTAAGGAAACATGGTTATCGCCCCTGATGTCAGTGTGGAAAGTTACGTCTGATATAACATTTATACTAATGCCATACGTGGGGTAAAGGTGAATGAATATTATTCTGCCAGAAAATATCTCAGATGATGTCTCTGATATAAAGAACAGTTTGTGCCTACTTAATGAGCATGTACCTTTAAATCTAAAACATATTTAAATGTAATTACTTTTTCATCAAAAACATTTATTTGATGTAATTCCATCGTTTTTTTAGTAGGTCCGGCAGGTTTTTAATTTCGACAGAATTATGATTTTTTATTGAAAGATTAATTATATACAGGAAAATGGTTAGGAAGTTAAATATTATTATTAATATTAAAGAAACATGAACTATGCATTTCCCACACTGTTGACTTTCACACGAGTTCCGCGCTTTGTTTTTCGTGTCGGCTAGGTCTTGTTTGCTATCATCATACATGTACTATATGAGACACGCCATGGGATCTTGTACCTTGGTGGTCGGATAAGCTTAGTACAAATGTAGGTAGAGTGTCGGACTGCGGATCGGGAGACCTGTAGCCGATTTCATCAAAATTGCAAAGTATACTTTCCTAGCAAAGTATACTTTGAGGGAGCAATCATTGATTTTTCCGAAATGCATTATTTCATGCAGAACTAACGATTGCATATAGTTGATGATTAAAACTATGCAGAATTATTATACTGAATTTATTACATTATCACAGCCAAAATTGGCTGTGATAATGTAATACATTCAGTATAATAAAAATTAATAAATTTATTCTAAAATTGAAAATTTCTCCCTCAAAGTATACTTTGCAATGTTGATGAAATAGGCCCCTGGGGTCCGTTTCACTAAAATTCTTAAGACTAAAATGTTCGTAAGTGCAAATTTAGGATTGTCTGGAAATATCAATTGATGTATTTACATTTATTGAGCATAGGCTGCATATGCAGCCTATGCTCAATAAATGTAAATCCAATCATTGTTTTCAAGAAAACATTGTTAATGTGAAATTTACAGACTATCATATGTTTGTACTTACGAACATTTTAGTCGTACGAAGTTTAGTGAAACGGGTCCTAGCTTAACGGTAACACCGTTAAGGATTTAACAGTCCGTTAAGCTAACACAGGTTTTGAGCAACCGGACCCAGATACAAGTAATTGTAAATACTATTCAAGTAGTAATAAACTGTTCCATTTTACCTAAATGTTATGCCACTTAACTAGTAGTAATATACGCCTGTATCCGTCGATGCAAATACCTGACTGAAGTTTTACAAAACAGCATTTGCCGTCAGTCACAATTAATTGCCGTGTGAAACTTAAACCATAACTGTGAGTCTGTATTGAATGTGTGGCCTGTGTCAATACATACCTGTAATATTCAAGTGCGTAACCAGACCGTAGCAATACCATCATAAAACTTGGGGCCGTTTAACTTAACTTGGTACGACTTCGAAGTTCATAAGGGCAAAACCAAAGTGTATGATCGTGGTTGCAACAACAACAACCAGTACTGAAACTTCCAGAAGCTCTCCGATTCAAATTACATATTCTTTTATTTTATCCTTATATGCAGCGGATTTTGATGAAACATGGCGCATCAAACGCGTCTTGTTCAGCTGCATTAGGTGGTCTCTGTACTTTGGCCAAAACTTCTGTCGTTTTTGCAAAGAGTCGATTCTTCGCAAAACGACATAAGTATGTGCCGAACTCCCGGCAAATGCAGCTCATTAAGACGCATTTGCTGCACCATATTTCATCAAAATCCGTTGCATTTTAAGGACACTATCAAATAATATTTACTTTGGAGTGGGCGAGATTTCAACACTTTCAGCAATTGTTGTTGTTCTTGTTGTTGTTGTGACCACGTGATCATGTACCTTGAAAACTAAAATTGACAACAAAGTTGGCATTAGTAGCCGATGCTGAAAAATCTTTCCGATTTAATGACTTACATGTAGGGGGAATATGGTAGAATTAACGAACCGCTTTAAAGGTAAATACCCACTCAGTAGGCACAACATGTTCTTTACATCAGAGACAACCTCTGAGACATTTTATAGCAAAATAAACAATCATTCACCATTACCCCACGCATTGATTGGCATTATTATACATTTTATATCAGACCTAAATGTCCACACTGATATCAGGAGTGATAACCGTGTTTCATTAAAATGTTAACGGACATTACTAAGCATTGTCTGTATATATCTTTTGATGTGCAATGATCATACTTTATAGTCTGTCCTAAATATTATTGTTTCCGGTGACATATTAAATTAGTATAAATAATTAAAAAATGTCATGTCTCATTTGCATATGAAAATAGCATGATACCACCGCGCGTCACTATCAGTCAAATACATATTACTAAATGATTATATGTGTATAGCGGGCACTTGCAACTTTTATAACTTGTGGAATAGTTACACAATTATACACAATTAAAAAAACGACTGATACCACCAAATGAAGCTTAGATAACTAACGTGGCTGATGTTCCCTTTTAAGGAGTAACACACAAAGTATACCCATATCAGATTATGCATTCGTGTCTACACTGGTTGTAAATCATGTATGGTTCATTCATCCACTACTTGTTCTGTCATGTCACGTCATACTAAGATAAGACTTGGCTGATGTTCCGTTTTAAGGAGTAACACGCAGAGTATACCCATATCAGATTATACATTCGTGTCTACGCTTGTCTCATTTATTCAGTACTTGGCAGATGTTACATTTCTCAGGAGCAACGCATAGAGCACATAGTATACACTGATTAGACTATACATTTGAGTGTAGACGTGTCTGTGCCTGTAAATGATGTACGATTCAATCATGCAGTCACACGTTTTACAATTTCAAGCTGTACTAAGATGATTCAAGTCTATTACGGAGTGATAAACGGAGTATATCCTGCTCAGCATATACTTCGGTGTAGGCTGATTTCTGCCTACGTTGGTTATATTCTTATCTGAGCGGTTATTGAAATCAGTCGATGTTTTCGCACATCACGTCATCGTAACGTATAAGAACCTGATCCGACATTATCACATAGTAACTAATGGAGTATACACTGATCAGAATATACGTTCGTATGCAGGCTGGTCTGGATATACATTGGTTGTAGAACTGTGCTGTTCACTCATCCAGTTGATACATTCTCCCTTGGCATGGTATACTTATTTATAATAGGAGGATTATACATGTTTACGTAGTGGAAATCAGAGTATACCCTGATCAGACTGTATAGTTGTGTCTAGGCTGGTCCGGATCTGGACGGGTTGTATATTTGTAATGGTCAAAACATGAATAGCTCTTAATTTAATACTCATGTACGGTTTCATAATATATATAAGAAAATCATACTCATACGATTGTTACATTGTCACTCATGTTTACATGTACTTGTATCATTATTATTTGTTAAATATACGTGTACTTGTAGATAGATATATGTTCTCAGGGAAGATTGGCTAGGCAAAGTGAGCTTCTTCTATAAATAAAGACCTTACTTACTTGCTTGCTTGCTTGCTTACTTACTAACACACGATACTTTGCAGTAAATATTTGATATGAGAATAGTTCACTGAACTATCTATCCCGCCACAAAAACCTGATCACCGTTCTGCATGACATGCTAGGAAGATGTATTTGTAGGTTGCATGTACGTGTTCCTACCATCTTCAGTATCATCTGGTTGTTTTTCTACTATTCCGTTTGTTTTTTACTCGCTCTATCTTCTTTCTCTCAGTCAAACGTCCTTGCTGTTTGAATGTCACTATTATAGGTACATGCACTATGTTGAGAAGATTTGTGAACATACATATTATCTGGTGTTGTTGGATGAGGTTGTCATTTTTGATACCTATGGCAGCTCTTCACCTAGCTGATTTAATTAATAAGCCGATTGGGTAATTATTTAAATTTTAATTGTAGCACTCGGCCGATATTGCTTGCGTTTACAATATATACTAACATTTTATATATAATATTTAATGTGTTAGTGGATATAGGTAATTGTTTTACCAATGTATTTAAATGTAGCGGGTCCGGATTTTTATTTAACCTCAATACTTGTCTAGCAATAAATTCTTTGATTTTGCTACTGCTGGCAGGTGATGTTGAAAGAAATCCTGGGCCTGAAAATGAGATTGGATCTTTTTAAATTTTACATTTAAATATTAGAAGTATTCGCAATAAGGTCAGTTGTATGGAGGACACTTTTACAGACTTCGATATATTTTTTCTTTTACAGAAATGCACTTATCTGCATGCGCGAAAGAAACGAGTTCTTTACAACTCAATGGATATGGCTTACCATTCCGAAAGGACAAATCGCCACATTATGGGGGTATATTAGTATATGACCATCTATTAGCAGAAAGAATGCAACATTTAGAAATATTTTGGGATGAAACCACCATGGATTCAAGTTAAGACAAATCGTAAAACGTTCTTGATTGGCACGATTTACCGACCCCCGTCTTCAAATGTCGAATTTTAGGAATTACTTAATTGCAGTCTACAATTGGTATCCGATCCAACAAATAATATCATTATTGTTGGCGATGTAAATGAAGATCAATTAAACGTACAAAACCACAAATTAAAAGACCTAATGATTATCAATTCATTGAGAAACATAATTACTTCCGCAACTCGGGAAACAGCTACTACTTCAACCTTACTAGATCCAATTATTGTTAACCAAGATCAGATCATTCTAAAAAGCGACGTATTATCTGTTTCGTCAAACATAAGTGATCATAAGGCTACATGTGTCATCATACCAGCTGAAAGTTCATATAATAATTCATATAAGCGAACTGTATGGACCTACAAAAGAGCAGACTTTGCTAAATTAAACGAGCTCATGCTTAATACTGAATGGACAATTTTAAATAATGGTAGTGTAGATGATGCATCTAATAAACTTACATCTAAGTTCATTGAACTAGCTAAGCAATGCATTCCATGCACGTCACAGTGCGGCCTTACGATAAACCGTGGTATGATTCCGAAATTCGCCAAACAATCAAGCTAAGGGACAAGTTACGAAATAAAGCAATACAATTTGGACGGGTGGACGATTGGAATAAATACAAAACAATAAAGTTAATAATATGAAGAAAACATGACAGAGAAGCATTTTATAACGACATAGAGTTTAATCTAACAGCATCATTTTCGAATAACAACATATATTTCCGGAAGCGAGTCCGACACTTTGTGAAAGACAGCAAGTCACGTGGTACTATTCCTCTTTAAAAACCAATGACGGTAACAGCGAACATTTATATTTGTCTGAGGCCGAAAAAGCAAACTGTCTTGACAACTTCTTCATTTCAATATCAACTGTAGATGATAATAACTCTACTTTACCACCGTTTGAATTAAAAACTAACCAAGTTCTTGATACGATTAATATAAATGAATCTGAGGTTAGAGATATAATACGAATTTTGCAAACTAATACAGCTTGTGGATACGATCTAATTAGTCATATAATGTTAATATGAACTATTACATATGTCTCAAAACCTCTGACGATCCACTTCAATAGATGAATGTCAATGAATGTCAATTTCCGATGGCGCGGAAATTAGCATGTGTAATTCCTCTATTTAAAAAGGGGTGTCCACAGAAGCCTTCAAATTATCGTCCGATATCGTTATTAAGCTGTCTAGGTAAGGTAATGTAAAGAATAATGTTTAAACATATTTATAATCACTTGCACTCACAACAATTGATATATGACAGGCAATCTTTTTTTTTACCAGGCCACTCAACGGTATATAAACTTATATACATTCACCATCAAATATGTCAGGCATTTGATGAACGACAATCTATTTGATAGATTATGGCATAAGGGGTTAATATTTAAGCTAAGGCAAAATGCATTAAATTGTTGTATTTTACACTGGATAGAAAACTACTTGTCGAATAAGAAACCGTCCGCATCAATACGGTTCACAACCTCAGATATCAAATTAGTTACTGCTGGCGTACCACACGGTTCGGTACTCGGCCCATTACTATTTATAATATATGTCAACGACATAGCTGACCATCTATTAAGTATTGTTCGATTATTTGCTGACGACAGCTCTCTGTCCTTTTCCTCAACAAATGTTGATGATCTAGAAGGCATAATAAATCATGACCTGCTAATCATTTCTGATTGGGCTAAATAATGATTGGTTAGTTTCAATCCGAACAAGACTGAAGCGATGCTTCTAGTATTAAGACAACTTGATCGACACTTACACATAATATTTGAGAACACGTCAATAACCTTTGTTGACGATCATAAGCATCTTGATTGAACACTGAGCAATAACGGAAAATGGCATACACATATACAACATATAATTAATTCGACTACGAGAGTATTGGGGATAATGTGTAACCTACAATTTAAGATAAGCAGACAGTCTATAAAGCAAATGTATGTCGGATATGAGGCCTATATTATAATATGCTTCATCAGTCAGGGATGGGTGTACAGAATATGAAAAGGAATCGTTGGAAAACATTCAGAATGAAGCCGCGAGAATAGTAACAGGATTAACACGGTCAGTATCACTCGACAACTTAAGGCAAGAAGTTGGATGGCAACTTCTATCTGTTCGACGTAGTATTCAAAACCTTTCGATCATGTACACAGCCAACAATAATCAAGTACCTAGTTATAGTTCTAACCTGATTCCACCACTGTTAACAATATATCTCGTTACAATCTTAGAAATCAATTTGATTTAAATGTCCCCACTACACGACTGAAAGTATACAAACAATAGTTTATACCATCTTCGGTACAACTCTGGAATGAAACTGACCCGTTGCTGAGAAATGTAGATAGTCTTAGACACTTCAAAACATCATGCGCCCAACAACTAAAAACTCAATATAATATACCACCATACTATTTTGAGGGAGATCGATTGTTTTCAGTTATGCATGCAATAATTCGAAATAAATATAGCAGTCTTAATTGTGATATTTGCAATAACCATATCAGAGAAACTCCCTGCTGCGATATGATGCACAACGTCTAATGTTATGCCAGTCATTGCGACAATTCTATCCTCTAAACGCGCATATACTTTTGCATGGCATACCTGAATAAAATAATGAGTGCAATGCTGTTATTTTTAAAGCTGTACAAGATTATATTAAAACTATGAAAATATTTGAGTAACACACTTGGTGGATGCCTGAGACGCAAGCTCTATCGGATGCTTTCCATTTGTCAACATCATCCAGTACCACCTGATAACAACGAATACGGAAATCAGCTGCAGTACACATCTATCGATTAATTAGGTTATCTTTCTCCCAATCTCCTCTCTCACTTTCTTTAATCTCCCTTTTTATCTGATTTTTCTTTTCTTACGTTGTGCAACTTTTCGTATATACCGCATGATTATTGGTATGTACCCATGTATATATACCTGTATGCTTATCGCAATTGCTATTAAATTGATGTATTGTTGAAATACTTGGGTAAGGGCTGTAACTAATGTTGTGATAACTTGTAGCCCAAGCCCATTGTACTTATATGCAATAAACTATGTTTAAACTATACTCTGTATTTATTTTCTGATGTGCAATTATCATACTTTATAATCTGTCGAAAATAAATTTTTTTTAAGTGACTCGTTTAATTAGTATAAATAATTAAAAAATACCACGACGCAAATGCATATGGAAATAGCATGATAACAACGCGCGTCACTATCAGTCAAATACATATTATTAAATTACTATATTTGTATAGCGGGCAATCGTAATCTTTAGAACTGGTGGAATAGTGACACACTTATACACTTATTTAATTCCTATTAAAAAAATGTGTGCCTACAGAGTGGGCTTGTACCTTTAAACGGACGGTTATTACCAGGACCACTGTCATTTATCAACGAATTACGTCTAGAAGATTCGAGTTATTTGTGAATCTACGAACAGCGTTAACTTATCTAGAACTTTGGAAGAACCAGCCACAACAATCACTGCTTTGTATAATAACAACCAAGTTTGTGCTATAACGATATGAGACTCGCCATGTGATTTTTTCTACTTTCGAACAGCTGCGTAATTCCATTAAATACGTTTCCCAAATTTACAATAATTTTCATAAAAAAAGTCAAAAGTTGACAAAATCATTCCGCGTGTACTCTGACTTTTTACGACATTTACGGAAAATATTGTTAATTTTGTAAACGTATTTAATGAAATTACGCAGATGTTCGAAGGTACAAAATCACAAGGCCAGTTTGGACCTAAGAACATGTGCGATTGCTCATGAAATACATTTACAGAAAATGTGTTATTTTCCGTAAATGACGTCGAAAGATGACGAAATTTGCATAGCACATGCGGAATATGAACATGCACGCAATATAGAGAACAAACGGTACCCATAAATACCCCTGTAAAGAAGAAACAAAAGCAATATATCATGGTAAGCACGTGGCACGCGCACAGCCGTAGCTGATGAGCCTTTACTTTGAAGACCCATAAATCCAGAATTCTAGGTCAGGGGGTTGTTTCACTAAATTTCGTACTACTGAAATGTAAGTGCAAAATTATAATAGTCTGTAAATTTCGCATTAACAGTGTTTTCTTGTAAACAATTATTTGATTTACATTTATTGAACATAGACTGCATATGCAGCCTATGTTAAATAAATGTAAATCCATCAATTGAAATTTCCAGACGATTCTAATTTTGCACTTACCAACATTTTAGTCGTACGAAGTTCAGTGAAACGGGCTCTGACAGGGTTATGCATTTTGCCGACGATCAGACACATTGTTAAGTCAACATGTCCGATGTGTGGTACAGGGAAGATTGGCTGAAGCCCAAAGGAAACAAGTGAATCGAAAACGAACGGTACAACGACAGTCATAGAAACGGCATAGAAACGGTTTAAATTCCCGGCTTTCCGCTATTTAAACGTCTTTCGCTTTTTCAACGCATCATTGTGACATCGCTTTCGTTTCTATAATTAGAAAACGATGGTTTCGTTGGTTTAAACGTGTCGCCGCTTTTTCCGTCGTCGTCGCCGTTCGCGTCGTCGTCGTCGTAGTCCGAAATGGCAAAAAGTTTATACAAGGTTCGTCATCATGGTATAACTTTAATACAATATGATTGTTTTAGTATTTGCACACTTGATACGTGTGATCATTTGGAACACACCCATGCCGCCATTAACATGACCTTGACCTTTATTTACTTTCACATTTTTTTCGGAAACAGTTAGCCAAATTCATGCGTCATCAAGTGTGTGTGTACACGCTTCTTCATCATGTATAGGAATGAATGGCCTTTTTGTGGAATTTATCGGGGATATAAACTTGGAAAAGTCGCGGGAATACTGGACGAGGCCTTAAAAAATTACAATTGTCGAAAAAAGAGAAAAAAAAAAAAAAAATTATTTTTTTTTTTCAAAATTGTAATTTTTTAACGCTTCGTCCAGTATTCCCGCGACTTTTCCAAGTTTATATCCCCGATAAATTCCACAAAAGGCCATTCATTCCTTATAATTCCAGCATTTGAAATAAATTCATCAAGAAAATTTGTTTATTTTCCGTTTTCTTAAGAATTATTTTAACTGTGCCTCACGGTTACGGAAAGTAGTTCGGCGTGGGAGTTTACTGGGATATAAATTTTGGACAGAGACGTGCTACGAGCCAATCAAATGTTAGGGAATTGTGTAAATATTTTTGTGCTGGAATTATTATGTTATAAATTTACTATTACTTTACGGATTGCTTCAATATTTGGACACTCGATGCATGAAAGCATTTGGAACACACTCATTCTCCAATTAACATGGCATTGACCTTTTGTACCTTCACATTTTTAGCTCGCCTGCACGAAGTGCAGAAAGGCTTATGACATACCCCCGGCGTCGTCGGCGTCCACAAACTTAACGTTGGGTAAATATCTTCGGGGTAGATGACCCTCTATCATGCTGTAGCAAATCCATGACCCACCACCCAACTCTTACCCCAAGGTCAAGGTCACAAACTTAGCACATTCATAAACTTAACGTTGGGGTAAATGTCTTATAACATCTGTTTTCTTTATGGAACGCCTTGATATTTCATACATGCATTCATCTGATGATACTTCATGGCGCTATCGCAAAGCCATGACCCAAAACCCACGCCTTACCCCAAGGTCAAGGTCACAAACTTAGCACATTCATAAACTTAACTTTGGGTTAAATGTCTTATAACATATGTTTCCTTGCATGGGACGTTTGGATATTTCATGCATGCATTCCTCAGATGACCCTCTATCATGCTGTGGCAAATCCACGACCCATCACCCAACCCTTACCCCAAGGTCAAGGTCACAAACTTAGCACATTCATTAACTTAACGTTGGGGTAATTGTTGTGTAACATCTGTTTCCTTTCATGGAACGCCTTGATATTTCATACATGCATTCATCTGATAATATTATATCATGCTATAGCAAATCCATGCCCCACCGCCCACCACTCACCCCAAGGTCAAGGTCACAAACTTAGCACCTTCATAAACTTTATGTTGGTGTACATGTCTTATAACATCTGTTTCCTTTTATGGGACGCCTTGATATTTCATACATGCATTCCTTTGATGACCTTATATCATGATGTAGCAAATCCACGACCCACCACCCAATCCTTACCCCAAGGTCAATGTCACAAACTTAGCATGTTCATAAACTTAACGTTGGGGTAAATGATGTGTAACTTCTGTTTATTTACAGGGAACACCTTCATATTCGATACATGCATTCTGATGATCCTCTATCGTGCGTTAACCATGATCCACCCCACCGCTTTCCCCAAGATCAACGTCACAAACTTGGCACATTCATTAACTTAACATTGGGGTAAATGTCTTATAACATCTGTTTACTTTCATGCAACGCCTCGATAGTTCATACATGCGTTCATCTGATGATATTCTATTGTGATCTAGCAAATCATGACACACCGCTCACCCCTTACCCCAAGGTCAAGATCACAAACTTAGCACATTCATAAACTTAACGTTGGGGTAAATGTCTTTTAACATCTGTTTCCTTTCATGGAACGCCTTGATATTTCATACATGCATTCCTAAGATGTCCCTCTATCATGATGTAGCAAATGCACGACCCACCACACAACTCTTACCCCAAGGTCAAGGTCACAAACTTAGCATGTTCATAAACTTAACGTTTGGGTAAATGTTGTGTAACTTCTGTTTCTTTACAGGGAACGCCTTCATGTTTCATACATGCATTCATCTGATGATACTCTATCCTGCTATCGCAAATCCATGACCCACCCCATCCCTTTCCCCAAGGTCAAGGTCATAAACATAGCACATTCAGTAAATTAATGTTGGGATAATTGTCTTATATCATCTGTTTCCTTTCATGGTACGCCTTGATATTTCATACATGAATTCATCTGATGATACTCTATCGTGCTATATCAAATCCATGACCCATTGCCCACCCATTACCCCTATGTGAAGGTCACAAACTTAGCACATTCATAAACTTAATGTTGGGGTAAATATTTCATACATGCATTCCTCACATGATCCTATATCATGCTGTAGCAAATCCACGACCCACCACCCAACCCTTACCCCAAGGTCAAGGTCACAAACTTAGCTTGTTCATAAACTTAATGTTGGGGTAAATGTTGTGTAACTTCTGTTCGGTTACAGGGAACACCTTCATATTTCATACATGCATTCATCTGATGATACTCTGTCGTGCTACAGCAAATCCATGACCCGCTCCCATTTCCCCAGGATGAACATCATAAACTTAACGTTGGAGTATATGTCTTTTTATAACTTCTGTTTCTTTACAGGGAACGCCTTGATATTTCATACATGCATTCATCTGATGATCCTGTATTGTGCTACAGCAAATCCATGACCCACCCCCACTCCTTTCCCCAATGTCAAGGTCACACACTTAGCACATTAATACATGCATTCCTCATGTGAATAGCTATCATGCTGTAGAAAATCACCAACTTAGTGCGTTCATAAAGTTAACGCTGGGTTAAATTTTGTATAACTTATGTTTTCAGGGAGCGCATAAGTAAGTAAGTAAGTAAGTAAGTAAGTAAGTAAGTAAGTAAGTAAGTAAGTAAGTAAGTAAGTAAGTAAGTAAGTAAGTAAGTAAGTAAGTAAGTAAGTAAGTAAGCAAGCAAGCAAGCAAGCAAGCAAGCAAGCAAGCAAGCAAGCAAGCAAGCAAGCAAGCAAGCAAGCAAGCAAAGTAAGCAACAAAGCAAGCAAGCAAGTAAGTAAGGAAGTAAGGAAGTAAGGAAGTAAGGAAGCAAGCAAGCAAGCAAGTAAGTAAGTTATTATAGTGACATGTGTAAACAATATATATATATATATCGCAATGTTTAAGAATCGGTATTCAGATACACCCGGCCCTATGGGCCTATATGTCACTTTTACCACACTTCATGAATATGTACAAATACATACGCACATGCATTGTCACAGTTATACCTTACAGTGTATATGTCCCCATGTGAGAAAGGGTACATCACGGCACGTACATTAAACGCTGATTCAGATCGAATATGATTAGAGGACCACGTCGACGTCATTAGATTACTGAGACAATCTGGTTTAATCAACATTTGCAACTACTGTGTTGTACTCTTTTCCACCCATCGGACATATACAAGTCCTAATAACTTATGATGACGGTGTGTGTTTCCAAACATTGTAGTTCCAAGAATGTAGTAATACATCTCTCCATGCTTTAACCATATCGATCCTGGAAGGCGTAAATGGTCGTCTGCTGCTTTTACTATGCATGTATGTTGTTACCTATTAAAGCTGTTTCAGTGGCGCATCAGAATTGTCACCAATGGAGATGATTCTAGTGCGTTGCTAAAGCAGTATTTATTACATAATGTCAAAATTAGTAAACAGAAGAAGCAGACGACAAAATTCTGTTCAGGGTTTTAAGGGTTAAATCTCACATTGAACTTATATGAATTTTGCAAATGTGTATGGACAATATGGCCACTGATCGCTCCGCATACTTGTGCGGATTAATTTGAGGTCATATCATGCTATAGCAAATCCACGACCTACCTTCCAACACTGACCCCAATGTCAAGGTCCACCGCACACCCCTTAACCCAAGGTCAAGTTATATAATATTCATGTTTTTTATACAACTGTGCCAAGTTTGAGTGAAGGATGCCAACAGGCGAGCTTTGCTGTCTTCTGACAACTCTTGTTGATGATACACTGAGCTATAAATGCGTAAAACATATTTGTACAAGCTTCTCCATCATCGTATACCATTAATATTAAGTGATGGATTGCTTCAATATTTGGACACTTGATACATGCAAGCTGGGTCCCGTTACAATTACTAAATTAGCGAGCCAGACCCAAGGTAAATAATCCACTTCCGTTGGTTGAAAATGTGACGAGTGTCCTACCTTCTAGAGTAATATTGGGTATGACTTAAATAGGCTTTTCTCGCTCAATCCACAACGTGCCTGTGTATACGCTAGTTTACTTCAGCAAGTATTACACTGACGAACGAATACAGAATATATTCATAACACAGTATGATGAGGGAACGTAGCTAGTTATCTCCCGTTGAATTTATTGATAGAAGTCCGGTCTAAAGTGTGTAGTTTATGGCCTTATTGCTTGTAAAACGGGCGAATGTAGCATACTTGTTTATGAAAAGGAGCCATTATAGCGATTTCGACTAGTGTTGATCCAGATCATCCTACCTGTCTGCGCAATCGGATCCGGGACTGCATTATTTGCCAGATTCATATTTTCACACTTATTAATGTTATTAGTCTGGAAGCGAAAGCTGGTATTTTGGCTGAACCCTGACTCAACTGATATAGTTTGTAAATTTGCAGCTACCCTTTAACATTTCTCAAAATCCAAGATTGTCGCCAAGATGGCAGCCAAAGCGAGTCTACCAAAATAGTGAGCCACTTGTCAAATTATGGTGATATCTTAGTGTCGATTTGTAGGCTTTCAATAATGTCCGATGAATTTATCATGGTTATTTTGGCGATCAAGGTAAATTGGTTTTTTGGCCAATAAATGGTGAATATCGTCTCAGAATCAAACAAAACAACTATCAATCAATAATTTTCAGTCATATGGCTGACACTCTGCCATTAATATAGTGTCACATGATGTGTAAAGCAGCAGTACCGGTTTCCAGCAATATATGTATGTACCCGAAATAAACAATGTCAGAGGAGTGTGTTTTCAAATCCGTGCTTGGCAAATTTCCGGCCTACGCAAAACTTTCACAAAGTAGATCTGATTGTGATAGACGGCGCACTATCAATGACGCTAGTATCCGGTATGGCGACTCAATGCATGTCGGTCTACAGGAACAACCGAACATTGATGGCAGATGCCAAGTGTATTACCACATGCATTGTATCTCCACATATCTAGCATGTACACCAGCCCATCGTCTATCTGTTGATATAAAGTATCCGCCTACGAAGATAATACAATGCTCTAACATTCCGATCTTTCAATTCATTGTTCCTACTATGGTCAGGACTGTGTGATTGAAAAGGATAAGACGAATCCTAATCGATGGGTACCAGCACATCTGGTTACGGAGGCCGACACACATGAACTTTATGAAATGGGGAAACCAATAACGATTAAGAACAAGGTACTGAAGCAGTGTGAAGTGCGACAGGACACGTGGGCAGACGAGGTGAGGTTGCGAATCACAGACGTCCCTAGTGACTTACATGCGTCCGATGCCATATATCACAAGGACTGTGTGAGTATGTTCTTTAGTAACAGGAATATTCCAGGTCATCGCAAGGATTATATGATAATGACATCAGCGAGACCCCACAGTCGGCATGTATAAGGCAGCTCATCACAATCAGATCGCGCAAAAGAATGGGAAGATTTACCGGTACAGAAATAGTGGGGAGTTCTATCAATCGATCAGATTTGCTGAGGTTGCTACATATGTATCAAAATGTTGAGGATCTGGTCATTCTCTCGGCGCATGTGTACCGCAGGATTGCTAGGGTTACACTGAAAGTAACAAAATAACAGGACGAGTTGGATGACATAGATGCTGCTCTTGTGATGTTACAGCCAGACGCATACAGTCAGAGGTAGTCGAAATAATCTATGAAAAAGGCAAGTACCATCGACGAATCTCCAACGCTGTTGCCGCTGAATATGTTTCTCGTACCCTCCAGTTGCTTCTCCAGAAGCTCTCCCCGTCACATGAAACGTACTTCTTGATATCGCTCCTAATGGGAAATATTGCTCTTAGTGTGTTACGCAAACACCCGACTCCTCCTCAAATGGCTTTAATTTCGCTTGTTGGGAGACTCCAGCATACCGGTGACATCCTATGACCAGATGATTGAGCAGGCAGCTTGATTCATCATTGTCAGCTACAACCTGACAGGCAAGAAGACTCTGACGGAAGCGAGAGTCGATGCATGGAAGACAAAGGTGAAATGGAGTGCTCTCGAACCCCGCATGTTCTGCTTGCTTCACCCAACCTCAGAAGCATTTTGACAAAATGCCCTCCTAGCTCACTACCAGCTAGCTGTGTGGCGCAACGCACTTGAGCCCAATTCACCATCGCTTGACCCCACTGACCATGGGTGGTCACGTACCGAGCGCTCCACGAAGCTTATCTCCAAAATTTTCCCACAATCATTTGACACCAGTGGAATTCCTGAAGGTTGCGATAAAGTGCGGGTATGCGAGAAACAGTTCCTCTTCTACCAATAGATGTGGACTCAAGTCTCAGTATGTCAAATGCACACCTTTCTGTGCTTTTAAGAGCGGGCCGCCCACATGTGTTTGAACAGATGGTCAGTATGATTGGTATCATATGAGTATTTTGGTGGATTATGGGTAGATTTTGGTGGATGTCGTTGATTTTGGGGACTTTACATAGTTTAGTGCAACTACTAATGCCCACTCATTACACACGACATAAATAATCAATTATCTACAAATTCACCATTCCGAACATTCGGACCCCTTTATACTGTCAAAATACCCACAATGGAGCAAAGGAATGAAAGCATTTTCAATATTTGGCAATACAAAAATCAACATGCGTTGCTTTCAGACGGATTATATGTCGATTTTCAACCACAAACTCCAAATTCGGGTTCTTTCAATTCAGGAGACATATATCAATCTGCTGATGCCGATATAATACGTGAACTGCACTTATCTGTCATACAATTGTGCAATTTTCTAACGAGCTCTGAAAGCGGGGATTACACGGGTGGCGCACCATTTGAATTATTATCCATTTCCCGCGATGTGTAAATATCCAGCATGACATTACCCGTCAGGCTATTATTAGATGTCAGCCAATGAGTGTCGCGATGTAAAGAGGTTTACACTTCTATGTAAGGATGTGTAGCCATATTTCGCTTTGAGAGCTCGACCATCTATCCGAGAATATTTTACGTTTTTCAGACGATATATAAATGTTTGACTTGTATTGGTTCAGGTGCATTACATTAATCTGAACAAATAAATTGGGACCGGTTATATTGTTATCGGTTAACAAATAATGGTTTTATTAGTTAAACACGTACGCGGGCCGTAGCTCACTTTCACACGGTACTTATACGTGTAACTCGCGGGAGGTGACGTACATTGTATGTTGGTAACGATGCATCCAAACCGCCAGATACACCGATATAGCCAATAAAACACCGAACTATTAACGTTCTGCAAGCCTGTTTAACTCTTACATCCATGTAATTAACAGAGCCACCGTGAACATAGCCTGTGAATATTTCAAGACTATATATACGGAGGTATGAATCATCAGAAACCGACAAAATGGCGATAAGATCGTACATCGTGACCTTGACTTTTTATGCCAAAATAACCATGATAGATGCACCGGGCATCATTGAAAGCCTACAAATCGACACTAACATAATCAGAATCTGACAAGTGGCTCACCATTTTGGTAGACAACTCGCTTTGATGGCGATCTTGGCGGCCATCTTTGATTTTGAGAAATGCTCAAGGATATCTCCAATTCACCAGGTAGTTTCTGTTTATTTGGCATGTTGTGCTTCAGAATCAGTCGAGAAACAAACTATATCAGTAAAGTCACCCTAAAGTGGTATGGCCACCTGACTATATTGCAATCAGTGTAGACTCATATACTACGTTGTATGCAAAACTAATTTGTTTGTGCTATTCAGTAAGACATAAACGCTGAAATACAGCATAGGACCGGATCTCTATAAATAGAGTTGCAAAGGGGAATAACTAGCCACGATGCCTCATTGGTATGTTTATAATACATAGAGGATATTAATATGTTTCGAACATTTATGGCATACGCTCGTGTGATCATCGTAGCAAGAATATACATTTATCCCGTCAACACAGTGCGTATGTGCCGTGAAACACGGTGCCGTGATAACATTTTGATATCATGTCAATACGACCTAATCACTGCGTATGCATATGTTCGGTTATCATACTAGTCGATTCTCCGATTTTGAGGATGCGGCTGGTTTCTTTTTCCATTTCATAGCTCTTTGTAGGTGTTGACGGGATAAATAGAATAGCAGGTTAGTGCCGTGATTGGGAAAACAATATCTGGCGCGGCAGGGAAACGTTTCCTAAGCATTGCCAGATATTTTCCCATTCACGGCACTAACCTACTATTCTCTATATTCGTTGTTTGCATGCTGCATCAACAGGGGCGTCGGAACAAGTCCGACAGGTCCGGCGACTGCCGGGTCAATAATTTTAACGTATTTGGAATTCACATAAATTATATATATGCAATGAATATAAAAACGGAAATAAATTATTTCTCTGCATTTTTTTCTCATTTATCGTAGCGGGGGCACACACTAGGGGGCACCAATCTTATGATGCTTCCAGCGCCCCTGGCCAAGCAATAGAGCCACGGCGTGGCTGCCGTGGTGGTGTCTACGGTGGTGATGTATTTCATGAGTACGTATATAATAAATGGCAAATACCAGGCTATTGTCTTTCGATATCAAGTTCATCAGGCAAGGCTAGGAAACGCGTAGGAATTCCGAGGCTTGCCGAGGAATTCCTACCGTTTCCGAGCCGAATCGATACACTGACGTCATTCGATAACGTCACGTGACGTCATCCGACCAATGGAACGCCGGTTTTCACTTCGTTGTAACCCGGATGTTTGTATCAGTCAGTAGGTAGTCGGCTACGTAATAAAACTGGATATTATATTATGTACGTCCTACCTTTCAGACATCTCATCTTCTGTAACCACGTTTCAATACAGACGGAATAGGCAAACTGGCGGAATTGAGAATTGTATAATCCATAGATGAACGGGTTGACGGCGCTATTGATCAAATACGACCTCAAAGCCAGCTGTATCCCGACAGTCATTTCGTCGTCGTTATCGTCAGATAGACCGTTCCTCGCGGAGACCACCAGATGCGGCATAAAGCTCACCACAAACACGATTGTAACGATGAAAAGCATCATTGTGTGTTTCGGTGCCATGACCTTTGTCTTATTTCGAGAAAGCGCTATGTTAGGCTTCGCATTGTTATTGTCAAAACTTGAACTTGGTGAGTTGTCTTTTGAAGATTGCTGCCCCGGATCCCGTTCATCTGATATTCCTTCACTGGTCGTTTCCTGCTTCGACTCGGAGGTTCGCTTGTCCCTGTCATATTTAACAGAAGCAGTGTTCTGCCTGCGCACATGATGCCAAATCACTCTTGCTATCAAGCCGTACAGAACAAAAAACATGATAGACAGCCCAATGATAATACAAAAATGAATTCCGTTGACAATCATCAGCGGAATTTTAATATTAGCATTGTTTGATGACGTACAGTCATGCACAACGACCGTCACGTTGTTTCGCAGTGACATAGTTATCGGCACCGCCTCGTGGAGAAATATTACCGTAAATGACAACACCAAGGCAATGATGGTTGAGCCAATTATTGCAAATGTACTATTCCTTAATGTGAACTGTCTCTCAAACGGTGTACATATCGCTCGATATCTGAATACGGCGATGCAAGCTAGCACGAACACAGATGACATAGCCGTTATGTGGTTAACGAAATACATCAGTTTGCACAGAGCTGAACTTGTAAATTTGTAGGTCATGTACAAATCCACGAAATTCTTCGGCATTAAAACACATATCACAGTATCAATCACAGCCACCGCCAGAATCAGTCTCGTCGTGCACGTCTGTTTTGTTTTGGTCCAGTAAAACACGCATACCAAGATGTTGCCGATTAAGCCGACCGCCATCATCACGCCAACATACACAAACACGGGGATGAGTTCCTTTACTTTAGCTTCGTTCAACTTCTCTAATGCATCATATGCATAGTCAGTAGTAATTGTTGTAGTTTCCATTGGCCTATTTCATCAACATTGCAAATTATACTTATCTAGCAAAGTATACTTTGAGGGAGAAATTCTCAATTTAGGGATAAATATATTAATTTTTGTTATACTGAATATATTACATTATCACAGCCATTTTGCATACTTTTAATCATCAAATATATGCAGTCGTTAGTTCTATATGAAATATTGCATTTCAGAAAAAATAAATGACTACTCCCTCAAAGTATACTTAGCTAGATAAGATCACTTTGAAAACCAACCGGTGATTAGTAAAAACGTATTCCAATCAAGCGAATCTACATCCGGTTGCTCAAAACCTGTGTTCGCTTAACAAACTGCTAAAGCTTTAACAGTGTTACCACAGTTAGCTTAAAGGCACAGGTCCACTCAGTAGGCAGAACATGTTCTGTATATCAGAGAAATCATCTGCGACATTTTCGGGAAAACTAAACCTTTATTCAACATTACCCCACGTATTGATTGGAATTATTATACATTTTATATCAGACGTAAATTTACACACTGATATCAGGGGCGATAACAGTGTTTTCTTATAATACTAACGCACATTACTATTTAATATTTGTGTTTATTTTTGTATATATTTCAATGATCATATTTTATAATCTGAAGAAATTATTATTTTTTCATGTGACGAATTTAATGAGTATAACTAATTAAAACATATCACGGCTCATTTGCATATGAAAATAGCCTGATACCACCGCGAGTCACTATCAGTAAAACAAAATGATTAGATCTGTATAGCGGACATTCGTAATTTATTAGAACTGGTCGAATAGTGACACAAGCATACACTTATTTGATTCCTATAACGAACAGTTAATGAGTGGTCATGTACCTTTAATGGACTGCTAAGTTAGCTTAACGGACTGTTAAATCCTTAACACTGTTACCTGTGTTAGCTTAACGGACTGTTAAATCCTTAACACTGTTACCGGTGTTAGCTTAATGGACTGTTAAATCCTTAACACTGTTAAGTATTTAACAGTCCGTTAAGCTAACACAGGGTTTGAGAAACCGGGTCCAGGTACACGTATTTGTAAATACTATTTCAGGTGTAATACAATGTTCCGTGTTACCTAAATATTATGCCACTTAACTAGTAGTAATATACGCCTGTATCCGTGGATGCTAATACCGGACTGAAGTTTTTACAAAACAGGAAGCATTTGCCGTCAGTCGCAATTAATTTCCGTGTATAACGTAAAGGTACGTACCCACTCGGTAGACACAAACTGTTCTTTATAGGAATTAAATAAGTGTATAATTGTGTCACTTTTCCACCAGTTATAAAGATTACGAGTGGCTGCTATACAGGTATAATCATTTAGTAATGTTAATTTTACTGATAGTGACGAACGTTGGTATCAGGCTATTTTCATATGCAAATGAGGCGTGGTATTTTTTAATTATTTATACTAAATAAATGCGTCACCTGAACAAATAATATTTTCGACAGATTATAAAGTATGATAATTGCACATTAAAAAATCAATACAGAGCATAAATAGCAATATCCGTTAACATTTTAAGAAAACACGGTTATCGCCCCTGATATCAGTGTGGAAAGTTACGTCTGATATAAAATGTATAATAATACCAATCAATACGTTGGGTAATGGTGAATTAATGTTTAGTTTGCCTAAAATGTCTGAGATGATATCTCTGATATAAAGAACATTTTGTGCCTACTGAGTGGGCATGTACCTTTAAACTATAACTGTGAGTTTGTATTGAATGTGTGGCCTGTGTCTATACATACCTGTAATATTCAAATGTACGGAGCCCCGCAGGGGACGTAGAATGTTCTTCCATTAATTTTTTCCTACTAAATAACAATTCGTTCCCCCAATTTAACAATTCGTTCCCTCAATTTAACAATTCGTTCCCACGAATTAACAATTCGTTCCCGTGGGAACGAATTGTTATTTTGTGGGAACGAATTGTTAAATTGAGAATTGTTATATCGTGGGAACGAATTATTAATTCAAGGGAACTAATTGTTAAATTGAGGGAACGAATTGTTATTTCGTGGGAACGAATTAATAAAAATAAATCTACGGGGCTACGTACAAATGCGTATCTAGACCGTAGCAATAGTCACCATCAAAACGCATGGGGCCTTTTTACTAAACTTGGTACGACTTCGAAGTTCGTAAGTGCAAAACCAAAGTGTATGATCGTGGTTACAACAACAACAACAAGTACTGAAACTTCCAGAAGCCCTCCGATTCAAAGTACATATTCTTTTATTTTATCCTTAATATGTAACGGATTTTGATTTTTGTTAAGCTGCATTATGTGGTCTCTGTACTTTGGCCCAAGCTTCTGTCGTTTTTGTGAAGAGTCGCAAAATGACATAAGTTTGTGACGAACTCCCGGGACCACCAACTGCAGCTCATGAAGACGCGTTTGCTGCACCATATTCCATCAAAATCCGTTGCATATTAAAGAAATATCAAATAATACCTACTTTTGAGTGGACGAGATTTCAACACTTTCAGCCACTGTTGTTGTTGTACATGTAACCACGTGATCACGCACCTTGAAAACTAAAATTAGTAGCTGATGCTGAGAAATATTGTCGGATTCTTTCAGATTTAATGACTCTTACATGTAGGGGGAATATTGTAGAATTAACGAACCGCTTTTAATGTATCAAGTACATTTATAGAAGTAGTACTTTCATCTTACTCCTATTGCTATCAATACATTGCATATTGGTGTAGTTTTACTATATGATGATGTTACCATTATTTTCATAATAATAATGGTAAGCCTACTGTATTGAGAATACCTATGTAATGTCGTTAGACATAAAGTATATCAATTTCGGATAGTAAACCTACTGTATTGAGAATACCTGTGTAATGTCACATCAAGTCTATCAGGCTCGGATAGTAAACCTACTGTACTGATAATACCTGCGTAATGTCGTTAGACATCATGTTTATCAGGCTCCGATAGTTTACCTACTGTATTGAGAATACCTGTGTAATGTCGTTAGACATCATGTTTATCAGGTTCGGATAGGAAACCTACAGTACTGATAGTAAATGTGTAATGTCGTTCGACATAAAGTCTATCTGGTTCGGATAGTAAACCTACTGTATTGAGAATACCTGTGTACTGTCGTTAGACATCATGTTTATCAGGTTCGGATAGGAAACCTACAGTACTGATAGTAAATGTGTAATGTCGTTAGACATAAAGTCTATCTGGTTCGGATAGTAAACCTACTGTATTGAGAATACCTGTGTAATGTCGTTAGACATAAATTATATTCAGTTCGGATAGTAAACCTACTATATTGAGAATACCTGTGTAATGTCGTTAGACATACAGTCTATCAGGTTTGGATAGTAAACCTACTGTATTGAGAATACTTGTGTAATGTCGTTAGACATAAAGTCTATCAGGTTTGGATAGTAAACCTACTGTATTGAGAATACCTGTGTAATGTGTAGATAAAGTATCAGGTTAGTAAACATACTGTATGAGAATCTGTGTAAGTGTTAGACATAGTTCAGGTTTGGATAGTAAACCTACTGTATGATACCTGTGTAATGTCGTGACATAAATTATTCAGTTGATAGTAAACCTACTTATTGAGACCTGTAATGTCGTTAGACATAAAGTCTATCAGGTTTGGATAGTAAACCTACTGTACTGATAATACCTGCGTAATGTCGTTAGACATCATGTTTATCAGGCTCGGATAGTTTACCTACTGTACTGATAATACCTGTGTAATGTCACATCAAGTCTATCAGGCTCGGATAGTAAACCTACTGTACTGATAATACCTGTGTAATGTCACATCAAGTCTATCAGGCTCGGATAGTAAACCTACTGTACTGATAATACCTGCGTAATGTCGTTAGACATCATGTTTATCAGGCTCCGATAGTTTACCTACTGTATTGAGAATACCTGTGTAATGTCGTTAGACATCAGGTTGTATCAGGTCGAGGAAAGTAAACGTACAAAGTACTGTATAGTATGACCTGTGTACTGTCGTTAGACATCATGTTTATCAGGTTCGGATAGGAAACCTACAGTACTGATAGTAAATGTGTAATGTCGTTAGACATAAAGTCTATCTGGTTCGGATAGTAAACCTACTGTATTGAGAATACCTGTGTAATGTCGTTAGACATAAATTATATTCAGTTCGGATAGTAAACCTACTATATTGAGAATACCTGTGTAATGTCGTTAGACATACAGTCTATCAGGTTTGGATAGAACCTACAATACTGTATGAGAATACTGTGGTATGTACGTTAGACCATAAGTCTAAAACAGGTTTGGATAGTAAACCACTACCTGTAATGAGAATATCCTGTGGTATGTCGTATTAGACATGTCACAAAGTCTATCAGGTTTGGATAGTAAACCTACTGTGTTGAGAATACCTGTGTAATGTTGTTAGATATAAAGTCTATCAGGTTCGGATAGTAAACCTAATGTATTAAGAATATCTGTGTACTGTCGTTAGACAAAGTATATCAGGTTTGGATAGTAACGCTACTGTATTGAGAATACCTGTGTAAAGTCGTTGGACATAAAGTCTATCAGGTTCGGATAGTAAACCTACTGTATTGAGAATGCCTGTGTAAAGTCGTTAGACATCAAGTCTATCAGGTTCGGATAGTAAACCTACTGTATTGAGAATGCCTGTGTAATGTCGTTAGACATCAAGTCTATCAGGTTAGGATAGTAAACCTATTGTATTGAGAATATCTGTGTAATGTCGTTAGATATCAAGTCTATCAGGTTCAGATAGTATACCTACTGTATTGAGAATGCCTGTGTAAAGTTGTTAGACATCAAGTATATCAGGTTAGGATAGTAAACCTATTGTATTGAGAATATATGTGTAATGTCGTTAGATATCAAGTTTATTAGGTTCGGATAGTATACCTACTGTATTGAGAATGCCTGTGTAATGTCGTTAGACATAAAGTCTATCAGGTTCAGATAGTAAACCTACTATATTGAGAATGCCTGTGTAATGTCTTTAGACATAAAGTATATTAGGTTCGGATAGTAAACTTACTGTGTTGAGAATACCTGTGTAATGTCGTTAGACATAAAGTCTGTCAGGTTCGGATAGTAAACCTACTGTATTGAGAATACCTGCGTAATCTCGCTAGACATCAAGTTTATCAGGCTCGCATAGTAAACCTACTATATTGAGAATAACTGTGTAATGTCTTTAGACATAAAGTATATTAGGTTCGGATAGTAAACTTACTGTGTTGAGAATACCTGTGTAATGTCGTTAGACATAAAGTCTATCCGGTTCGGATAGTCAACCTACTGTATTGAGAATACCTGTCTAATGTCTTTAGACATCAAGTTTATGAGGCTCGGCTAGGAAACTTGTGGGAATTTCGAAGCGTGCCTCGGAATTCCTAACATTTACGAGCCGAGTCTGATAAACTTGGTATCAACAGATAAATTACCTAATACAAACTGCCGTTGAAACAATGTGTCAGGTTAGGAAAAAATACTAATAAACGAATATATTTCGAATCTTGGCCGTGGTGTCTGTGTATGCATATTTAATTTAATTTCGGTTAATTCGATTCGTATGACTTATGTCAACATATTTCGTTGTATGACCATTGTCTTTACTACATTTTAGACAAGCCATGTAATTGTGTAAGAAAATGAAAACTATTTGCAGAAGATGTGATATTTTCTGTAAATCACCTCGAAAGTTTACGAAATGTTTCGCATTCGCTATGGAAATTTCACCAACTTTCCACGACCTTCGTAGTCGCCGTATGTAAATGTTCTCGACGTTCGACGTCATTTAGGGAAAATATCGTATTTTTTTTAAATATTTTCATTAGATATCGCACAATTATTTAGGTACATTATAATATGGTTTGTCTCATCTGAGCAGTCAACAATTGGAATACCACCATGCGATGTAAAATGTGGAAGTTATAGTGCTCAGTTGTTGAAGTGTTTTCCCAAAACCAATTGACCGTGAAGCCCCTATTACACTAATACATGTACCAGACTGTGTGACACACCATAACACTGCGTGTATAGTACGTCACGCACACCGTTGCCTACATATATGTTCTTAAGGTGCCCTCACACCATAGCGTATGCTGAAACCTTTGAGTTGCGTGTACAAATTATTTGTATATGCACCAAACGCAACCTAAATCAACAATTTTGTCAATTTGTAACCTATTTGACCTATGGGTTGCGTGTGAGTTACGTGTGGGTTGCGTGTGGGTTGCGAACTAAACATATGATCCCCCAATATCTGCGATCACCGGCGTACGAGTTGCGTGCGAGTTGCGTGTGAGTTGCGTGCAGAACTGTGTTCAAAACTTACAAGTTGCGTTTGACCTGCGTGCTAGTTGCGTGGTCTTTGCGAATATCGGTCACGTGATAAAAAAAAGCCGAGCCGATTCAGTATTTTCTTTCAGTACTGATTTGGTCATCGAAGAGTCAACATGGGGAAAGGTAGCAAGAAATCAGATAAAAGTGACCCCAAAAGTGATGTCAAAACTACTGAAACAGCTTCCCGTGGCCGTGGCCGAAATCAACCAGCAAGAGGAAGAGGTGTACCGCCTGTTGATGCCGCCCCTGTTCCTCCTACATAATCATTGACTCGTGACTCCTCCAGTTCATCACAGCATTCCAATAATGTAGCAGTCATTGCTTCTGATGAACATGGCTCTCGTTCTCCACCCAAATCCAAGAAGAAGAAGGTCACCAACCCCACCAAGCCCAGGAAAATCAAAGAATCTTCTACCATCAGCGAGGCCTAGGTGCTGGACCCCTCACACGATGAGATCAAAGATAGCGCCCACTTGCAGCGATGGTTCCGGTCCTTACGTGACATCCATGTGAAGCTTGACAAAGATTTAAAGAGCGGTGCTGGTGCCAGGGAGCTTACTTCAATGACCGAGAGGGAGATGTGGATCAAACCCAATTCAACTTCCTGAAGGGCATCATTCGGCACCGCCGAAAGCCCCTCGTCAGTGTCCGGACAGCTCTCCAGAACACCGGAGGAGACCTCACGGCTGCCGAGGCTGCGTGCGCCGAACAAGCTGCAGATGGAGCCACCGGTGATACCACCCCTGACCTGGAACTCACGTGTACCTTCACGGTGGCAACCAAGCGCAGCCTCGACGCCGCAGACAGGTATGCATATCAAACCTTAATTGTACATATTGTCTATATATATTACTAGTTGTATGGATATTTATACTATGTATAGTTTATCTGAAGTTAATGAATTTTATAGGAATGAATTTTATTTTTGTGGATTTTATCGATGTGAAAACGCCGGCGAATCACTCACAAACTGAATAAAGCCCGAAGGGCTTTATGCTAACTCGGTCATGTTTACACTCACATGTTGTTTACGCGGAGACCGACGAACACTCGTGTATTATTGCAGGCTATTCAACACCGAATGATTAATTATCCTCTATATATTATTATTATTACAGGGCAGCTGTAGAAGCCCCCCCCCCCCCCAGAAGAAGGTCACGAACTCCACGTACCTTCTGAAGGAGCTCGCAGCCAAGCCAAAGGACCAGCCCACCAACGAGAGAGAGGTGTTTGGACAGTATGTCCACAACAGCCTCCTCACCATGTCTAAGGCCCGCTTCAAGAAGACCAGGCTGGTGATAAACAAGCTGCTCACACAGTTCATGGAGGAAGATGCTGCCGAATCGTCGGAGGAGGAAGAAGAGGAGGTAGATGACATGCAGTCGAGGTCTGATCGCCGACCCGGTGACCAGGGAGCCAGCACCAGCACCCACATACCAGGTCGGCCGATGTCCACACCAGCCCCCGGCTCCTTTGGTGCGTGTGTGTACCCTAACTACCAGCGTCCTCCCCACCAGTGGCAATCCAACCCTCCACAAGGCAGTGTCTGGGACACCATTAGCAAGGACTACATGGGCAGCTATTATGCACAGACAGTCTTCCCACAGCAGCAGCAACAGCAGAAGCAACATAAGCAACAGCAGCTACAGTAGCAGATACAGCAGCAACAGCAGCAGCAACAGCAGCAACAGCGCAAGCCGCAGCAGCAGCAGCAGCAGCAGCAGCAGACAGACACCAGTCTGTGAAACCTTTCCAACATGTCCTCACTCCTCGGAGGGTCTCAAGCTCCGAGTGCAGCTGCTAAGGACCAGGAGGATGGTGATCTGCTGAACATTCCAGTAACAAAGGCACCAGTTACACCGAACTAGGACTGCTTTAGTATTCAGGACTGCTTGCTCTAGGAGTACTTCTTAGTGTTTTAGGACAGCTTTAGTTTTCTACTTGTGTGTTATGTTTCAGTTGATGATATAAATATAAATAAAAAGTTATAACATGTTTAAATTGTGTGTGTGTGTGATTGTCAAGCTGCCTGATATTGAATTGTATGGAACGCCAAAAGGCTATTTATTCAGATTTTATGGATATCCATGAATGATATAACTGATTTATGGATATCCATAACTGATTTAAGCCTTTTGGCGTTCCATACATTTCTATGTAATGCAACTTTCATATCATTATCATTTAAAATAATTGACATTTACTGATATAAATTACGTATAGGATAGACAACGAGTGTCATTGTCTATGCGATATATACCACCAGCGGTAGCGAGTGGTATATATCGCATAGACAATGACACGAGTTGTCTATCCGACTTAGACCACGTGAACATTTATCCTGTATAAACTGGTTTCGCTTTTGTCTATGTACAGTGAATATCGTGTTCAGACTGCGCGGGTCGCAGGCTTATCTTGATCCTCAATGTTCGCATGAATATAAGACACATATTCGCTTGACGCGACCCTATTGGAAAACAGGTATTTGAATCAATAATCTCGTGCACAGATTTACATAGACAACGCCTAGTTTTTTAGACAACGCTCGAGCGTTGTCTAAACAACTTAGGCATTGTATATTGGATATATACTGACAAAATACTGCTAGTTGATTGGACGATTGCGAGTAACCGTGGTCTAAATATTATTATAATTTCTAGGTCAAGCCCATAAAGACAAAAACACAGATTAACAATTGTGACAGATTCATTATGGAACAATAATACAGTATATACATCAATCTAACTACAACAACAGTCACTACAACAACACAGGTTCCTCTAGATCATGCTGTTTTGCCAGGGAACAGCACCTGCCTCTGAGTTGACCCAGTGCTTGAGGAGGTTCCTCTGCTTCTTTCCTTTGTTGGTTGCAGTGTTTGGCCCAACAACTACCTGGGTGTCCAGCATATCCCTTCCATCTATCCAGGCTCCAGCGATGATGACACCGTTGTTCTCAACACGGTCCAGCTGCTGATTCTGTAGACCAGGGTAGCGTATTCTCATGATATTGTACAGGCAAATGCAAGTTTTGGTTATGAGCTTGACATTTTCTGGAAGATGCTGCATGGTGCTAAGCATAACCTGGAATCTGTTGGCTAGGATGCCAACATTATGTGTACAGTCCCATAGAAAACGAACAGCCAAATGCCAAGCTGATTCTGACAGGCTAATATTCCTGTTAATGATTTTTTATTGCACTATGGGGTCAGCTAATGAGATAACAAAGCATGCAGAACTACTTTCACTGCCCATTAGTCTGTCTGTGGCTGCAGCCGGAGTCTCCAGTAACCGCCAGACTCGACCATAGCGCATGAGAATATGTACAGGTGAGTTTTATTACCACCAGCGACTATTATGGCCGTAATATTTGCAGCTTAGGTCCAGATCAGAATGAGCAGTCACATCAGGATCTAGACTGTTACCGACTGGATTCATCATTGTCTAAATGGATTATCAACCCTGATCTTGTTCCATGCTCTCTTGGTAGCATACAACATGTGTGTGCTGATTTCCACAATAATGCTGGGAGAATTGCTTGTTCTAACAGCTATAAGCTGATGATACAAGAACACACTAGTCTTCTAACCAGTGTAGATATATCTGCGGGTTCAAACTGACCAGCACACTAGCAAGTTACAAATTAAAATGTGCTGTTGATACATAATTACATGTAGCATATGTTATGTTACATACACCTTGCAGAAATAAATAGCTTCATTGCAAAACCTTACTTCAATCTCTAAGTCAGACTTGACACAAGGAATTTAGCTGAGTGTGAGTCCTGGCTGGGTAATGGACCTTACGACATATGCGACAGTGTAGCCACAGATCAACCAGCGCATCCGTGCAGTCTGACCAGGGCCTATATTTGTCGTGTTTTGTTTTCATCGAAGTAGTAACAATAATGATACCAGCAAAACGCCTCGACTTGAATCGTACTTAGTGCGTGTGCAAACGGAAATATGCTCTGAGTCCAAGTTGGCGATTGGAAAAGAAGTTTTATAAACTATCAACAGAGCTTCAGTCAAGGTGCGTAATTTGATAAATTTGAGGTAGGATTTTGTTATTTCTTCACCAAAAATGGCAAGTTGGGAGCTATGATAAGCTTATTATTTCTTACTGGAGCATAATATGATTCAGCTCTCAAGTACCGGGGGGGGGGGGGGGGGTGGGGGGGGGGGGGGTGGGGTGGGGCAAAACGATACAAGAGGACCAAACCATGTAGGTCGGCATTCCGGGAAGGATGAACATACACCGATCGTTAAATTACCCATCACATGCTCCCTCCTACCACCCATTCCCGTGTTGGAATAAATTGGGGATAGTGTGTATAAACAGGTCATCAAACTTTGGTCAAGAGTACAACTACAGACGCAGTCAGTTTATTTGATACTGAATATAATTTGTTTATAAACTATCAACAAAGCTCAAGCTAAGGTGCGTCTCAATGAGACGATTCTAAAGGACTCCTAACTTGCTATCTTTCATTGAGAAATAAGAATTTCGCCACCAAATTATGCACCTGACACGGAGCTCGATCTGTATCAATCTCAAGTCCGCGCAGTCTGATCAGGGCTAATGTTTTTTGAAGGAGTAACATTAATGATACCAGGAAAACGCTTTGACTCCCAATCATTCTCAGTGTCAATTAGTGCAAATATTCTAATCAATAACACACAATTGCAAATTATACATATTTGGCCTTATATTTGTATATGCGTATACTATGAGACCAAGTAATTTGATACATTTCCACAGTTGTCATAGTTCATGAAAAATATTTACATAATTTATGATTTTCTTCCGTACATGACAACGAATATTTATGACACTTTCAAAGCATATTGCAAGATGTCATCATTTACTGAAAAACACAAGACTGTTATAAATATTATTCTTTGAATATCGCGGATGCTATTATGTATGAAATCAGAGATAGACGGAATGGCGAACCGTGCAGACCCTGATCAGACTGCGCGGATATGCAGGCTGATTTGGGTAGCGGAGCTGGTAGCATAGATCATAAGCCCCATTTCTCCGTCATGACAACATATGCCATATGTATGCATGTATGTCATAGATAATTGCAGGTTTTGCAATCGTGGTGCCATAATTATGTGCTCTTCATATTTACTGCTACATTTTTAATAAAATATAAAAATACAGCAAATATCTAGTACATATCTCTGCTATCGAATAATAACAAAAAAAGATTAGTATTTATTATATCTTCCCATTTTAGTTCAGAAACCAGACATATTTATTCTGTCCTATGCAGTGGTCAAGCCTCCTGACCATTATCCATGCGCGGACACAAAATAGTTCTCACACGTCCAGTTTCATTTTCGCACATAAGGATTATGTTTGGCGATTTGGCTTCTTGTTAGTTTTCGTTTGTTTAGTGGAATGCATACATACAGTTGTTTCTGTCAAAATGTTCCGGGTTTATACGTGTACAAAGTGTTGTGCGTTGCGTATCCGTGGAGTTTCCGTTAGTTGCGTTTCAAACCGTGTGTCGTCTACGTGTAATACGTTTTCGGCCATGCGTTGCGTTTCCCCACTCTTGCGCATGCGCGAAAGTCGAACAAACCGTGTTCAACGCATTGAGTTTCAAAAGCGTGTAATCCGTGTACAACGGTTGTAAACGTATACAACGGTTGTAAACAACGTATTGAGTTTCAAAAGCGTGTAATCCGTGTACAACGGTTGTACACGTCTACAACGGTTGTAAGCGTATACAACGCTAAGGTAAACCCTTTAAACGATTGAACGCTTTCGTTGACGAACGGTTACACGCATCTACATGTACACAGCACCGTACAGATTAAACCGTGTACGTATAACACGTTTCCACGGCTTTTAACGCATTACACGTTTTGGTATGCCAACCTTGTATCGCGTAGAATGCGCATGCTCTGATCGTTCTTCGTGTGTGTATATAAACTTCTAGACTCACTGCAGGGCTTCTAACATTTTCAGTTTTCCGGTTCTGGACCGATTTTTGAACTCTCAGACCGATTGAGATTTGAAAACTAGTCTTAAAAATCGGTCCGAGAAAAATTGCCCGTCGGCTGCTATTTCGCTATAAACCTTGTAAATTTACCGGTTTTGACCACCAAGTAATTTATGACACATATCCGCGGGCCATATCCGTGTTAAACCAGTGTGCAGCTCGCTGTGTATTCAGTTTCTACAAATATCGATTAATCTTAACACACGCGTGGGACATGTGTATAGCGGATTAGTGACTGAAATAGACAGGCTTCGGCGTAAAGATAATACGAGAGTTCCTAGACTCGCCATTTCTGATGATGTTAAATTAAATAAAGAAACCATGCACTGTGTTTATCTGTGTTCGTAATATTTCACCCCAATTAACTGACACGGACTATCGGCCCGGGCTATTCCATATTAAGTTAGGAACTGTTACATTACGCTGTATTATGCGTCATTTTTGTGTATATAAAATGTACATAGGAATGCCGCAGATCCTGATGAGCCGGCTCACGTGATCTACAATTCTCAAACATTTTGATAAACGACAAGGTACATATGTCGTGTTAAAAGCGTGACTCATTAGTCATCAGGGTTTTTAGGGATCAATTGAAGTGCTAAATCACACCGCCGATGTACTTTGAACTCGATCTGAGGGTATGTATTCGCGATATTTTAAAAGGGACGAAACAAGGACGCCTCGAAGAGATCGGGGCCGAACAGGTATTTGTGTTAAAACGTGTAACCGTTGTACACGTTTCAACGCTTTCATATAGCTACACGCTTCCAGGTAAAGCGTTGTACACGTTTCAACTCTTTCACCTCGCTACATATGTATACGCCAAAGCGTGTTATACGCATTGAAGCTAAACGTATTACACGCTTTAAAACTAAACGGTTTGACAATGTGTATTACACGTGTACGAACCGTATTATACGTTTAAACAACGTATACAACGCTTTTAAACTAAACGGTTTGACAATGTGTATTACACGTGTACGAACCGTATTATACGTTTAAACAACGTATACAACGCTACAGCAAACCGTTGCGTTCGCGTTGCGTTCGCGTTGAGTTTGGAAGTGTTGTCTACGGTGGAACAAAAACGGAGACTGCACTGTATATCGATTCACCTCGGTGTATATAAATATTGAATACGATTTTATATTATAATGGTATCATAGATAGTATTTTGGCCCGCATATTCCTTCGCCGTATTGGAACCATTTTGGCGGGATTTGGAGAGGTCTTCGGAACACATATTTTGGTAAAATCTTACTTTTTTTCTCACAATATATTTGTCGTTGGTCAACCGATTTTGACGGGAGAAAAGGCATTTTTGCATCTCTGATAATGATAAAATTGATTATAGCATTATTTATAGATTTTATTTGCGCTATAACATATTTATAATTTAACTGGGAATTTCAGAATCTTATCATATCGCCTAATGGGCCATTTGACCCGGTGTTAGGAACATTAAATCTGGTTGGTATCGGGGATGCAGACACGTTTATTCCAGTATCTAGCTGTGAAACTCGGGTTTCCCGACCCCACGTTTTTTTTGAAGTAGTGGGGTTTACAAATACCCAACTTTCTATGGGAGCGTACACCTAATGAAAGGCATTTTCCACAACCCTCCTGGCACGGAAAAGCCGGTAATTGAAGATCCTGTGGTTATCTTCCATACCACGGAGTCCGTAGGGCTTCATCATGGTCTCTCTGAGGGCGAATGCATCGTCTCCGATGAAGTAGTAGGGTACATCCTGGGTGTCATTGGGTAGAGGATCTGTTCTTGGAAATCCGATGTTATCCCTTTCCACATATTCCTTCAACTCGCAGTTGTTGTAGATTTGGGCGTCTGATGAAGAACCTAGACCACCCAAGTCTGCCCAGATAAATTTGTAATCACCATTTACGAGGGCCAGGAGCACCACAGAGTAGAACCCCTTGTAATTGTAATACATGGATCCACTGTTGGGGGGACACCTGCATGCCACGTAGGGCCCCACTTGTATGGGGAAAGTTCCACCTGTTCATGAAGTTGTCTGATATGGAACGGCATCCCTCAGGAGTGGTGGGGCAGGTCATCACCTCGTCCAGGTACTCAGCAATGATGGTTTGGCAGACCTCACGGACCACGACTGAGATGGTGTTGTCTGGTACCCTCCATCCGTACTGCATGTCGGAGTACTGGGTGCTCGAGGCCAGGTGCCGCAAAGTGATTGCCAGCTTCAGGCTAGGGTCCAGGGGCAACCTGTACTTGGTCTTTTGCTTGGTGATGCGAGGACCAACTCTCTGTAGCAGCTCATCGTACATATCGGGGGGCATCCTCATGAAGTTCTTGAATGCACCTTGGTCCTCATTCCGGAGCTCCACCAGAAGCTGGTCGTAGAGACTAAAGTCAAGGCGCCTGCTAATCCATGGTCTAACCCACACTCTTCTTCTTCTTCTTCTCCCCCTTCTGTTTATTCTATTATGTATGTCTTGGAGTGCTAAATTTACCAGATTAAACTGATGTCCAATAACAGCAAGAGCTAGCTACATGTTGTCACCTCGGAGGTCCACCAACAACTGACACGGATCTAGAAAAGGTCCACTATTTATACCATTTCTCAACACACATGTAGTACGCAACTAACACGCAACTCACACGCAAGTAATAGGTTGGATACGCAGGGCATAGGTTGGGGATACGCTGGGAATAAGCACAATAGGTTGGGGGTACGCTACACACGCAACAGGATCGCAACAGGCACGCAACACGATCGCAACATGATCGCAACAGGTACGCAACACATTCGCAACAAGTACGGTATCAAAACCTGGCCAGATACCTCAAATTTGGACCTGCGATCACCTGCGTTCATAACTTATGAGTTGCGTACCTGTTGCGTACCTGTTGCGATCGTGTTGCGTGCGTAGCGTACCTGTTGCGTCCCTGTATAAATTGATCGCAGGCAATCGCAGAGAATTATTGAACATGTTCAAAATTTCCGAATTTACTCTGCGTGTGTCTGCGATCACCTGCGTGCTTGTTGCGTACTTCAAACCTATACAACCTATTAGTTGCGTTGCGTTCGGAACATATGACCACTATTTTTTATTCGCAACCATACGCAACTGGTGATCGCTATGGTGTGAGGGCATCATTAAATCTTTCAACACGAAAGTCCGCTATAACGGTGTATGGAAACAGTGCAAATCAGGATCTGCACTTTTTGCAAGTACATTTCAAATTGTTGACAACTAAAGCACCCCCTTATCATAAATGGACTAGTCTTAAAATCATTGTGTGATGATTGGATTGGTTGCAAAATTAACATATCAAAATGTTGCGAATATTGCGAATAAGTATAGAATAAAAGGTAGGTGAGTTATCACACGAAAATGAGAAATGCGCTATACACATCTGAACTAGCGTCCTTAACCTTGAAGAGACGAAATCCACATTTGGGTTGTTTTGTACGCTAAAGCGATATTTTCGTTCTAGTACACGGCTACCAACCAGTTAAACGCCCCTCGTTTCTTTCATCGCATGTCTTGTCGTTTTCTTCAACGCATGTCGTATCGTTTACACATCATTTTTCGTGTTGTTGTTTTTTAAATTACAAAACGATGTTTTCGTTGGTTTCAACGTGTGACGATGACTCGTTTTTGTCCCGCCTGCTTTAGCAGAAGCGGGACAATAGCATAGCTTTTCCGTCGGCGCCGGCGTCGGCGGCGTCGGCGTCGGCAGCGTCTTGGCGTCGGCGTCGGCGTAGGCCGCGTCAACATTTCACTTCAAGTTTTTGCGTTTAGCTCAGTTTCCAGAAAACTACATGTATAACTCCTACGACCTCCATACTTGGTATATATCAACACTGTGGTGTAACCATCTCACACAGAGGGAGCCCATGTGATCTTCACCTACTACTATTCATGGTTCATTGACCTACTTTTCACATGTATTCAACGTTTAAGCTTTTGCGTTTATATATGTTTCTAAAACTTAACGCTCAGGTTAATTCTTTGTAACTTCTGTTTCCCTCAATGGAATGCTTTAATATTCCATACATACATTTGTAACAACATCTCGCATCATTCCACAGAAATGCCATGATGCCCGCTAACCCCAAAGGTCAAGGTCACTGACTTAGAAATTTCAGTGTTTGGAAAAGTTAACGCTCACTTTATGCTTTAATATTCCATACATGCATTTGTAACATCCCGCATCATTCTACAGAAAGCCCATGGTGCCCGCTAACGCCAAAGATCAAGGTCACTGAATTAGAAATTTCCGTGTTTGGAAAAGTTAACGCTCAGTTTATGCTTTGATATGCCATACATGCATTTGTAACAACATCCTGCATCATTCTACAGAAAGCCCATGGTGCCCGCTAACACCAAAGGTCAAGGTCACTGAATTAGAAATTTACGTGTTTGGAAAAGTTAACGCTCAGTTTATGCTTTAATATTCCATAATAATAACATGCTCCAGTTTTATTTGAACAAATCCAGTTGCTCAAAATAACGACCCCATATGCATAAGGAGGTTATGAAAATATTAAGACTGGACATTTTAGGAGCCGGCGTCCGACTGGTGTCACCATTAACGATATCATAGATGTCATAGATTTCATCTCTCTACGATCTCCTTTGCCTTCAAGCGTTATGAACATTTGCATAAGACTTGCTCAGTAATCACCAGTTCAACCACCATTGTTACTCACATATTGAAGTCACTATGAACATTTTCATAACATTCCGTTCTCATACAAACAGTAGTCATTATGAAATGTCCATAAACCGTACTATCTCACTAACTATCAAATTTTCAAAAAATGAACTATCGCTCTTGCTGTGAAAGTTTTCATAAACCGTACGATCCATCTCACTATGAAAATGTTCATAACATGTAATATCCCTGTCGCTATGAACATTTTCATAAAGCGTAATATCACTCTCACTTTGAAAAGTTTCATAAACCGTACTATCCGTCTCACTATGAAAATGTTCGTAACATGTAATATCACTCTCACTATGAAAATTTTCATAAAAATCGCTGTCACAATGAACATTTTCATAAAGCGTTATATGACTCTCACTAGGAAAATTTTAATAAAATGTAATATGCCTCTCACTATGATTTTGTTAATGAACCGTTGTATCACTCTCATATATAGAAGTCACTATGCTTATTTTCATGACATTACTGTTTTCAGACAAATATTAGTCGCTATAAAACGTTTCATGAAATGTATCATCTCTCCCATATATTGTCGTTGCTATGAAACTTTTCATAACATTCCCGTTCTCAGACAAACATTAGTCGCTATGAAGACAACTTGTCAATTATATACTCAGACTAACTTCAAAATCTCTATACGAAATTGCATACAATGTTTTTTCGCCTCCAGATGTTATGAAAATTTGCATAAGAACTAATTAAAAACTTTCACCGGTACAACTACCGTTGTAACGGTGTTCATCACATACATGCAATGCAGTCAATGTGGAAAGGTCTATAAGATTTTTGAAACAAGCGTTAGTCACTATGAACTTGTTCATAAAATGCAGACTGTTACAGTTATTAATTGTTCCTATTAGCAGGTTAATTGTCACTATGTTAATGTTAAGTTAACGGACTCTCTCAACGGACGTTTCATTCATGGAATAGCGAACGGTGTAGACCCTGATGAGACTACACGGATGTGCATACTCCGCTGGTGGCATACCCCATAAGCCCCGTTTTGCCAGTCTCATCCACAAATACAGCGACATGCACACTAAAGTAGACTGTTTAGACACACATGCAAGTGTTGCCAAGTAACAAAACAGTTCAGTGGAATCGACATTAAACTTTCGCACATGGTGTTCTAATGCACATGTACATGTATAAACACGTGTCGTTACCAGCTATCATTTGTCTTTAAAGAAACGTTCGTTCCATCAAATAGATTAACGTCTTCCTGTAGTGTCATATCGTCTGAAAATATAAACAAACGAGTTAAAAGGTGACATTTCTATGTACATGTATGACACAGATTACGTCACAAGTCATGATCGGAAACAGTGCAAATTAGTAAGAAAGTCCGAAATAACAAAGGAATTTCCCCATAAATATAGAACCCATATGAATTTCATCACGCGCAAATGACGCCCACCAAACAGTATGTATACATGTAGGTACGATTATCATAATACTTGTACGTAGGATGAACCCTAAGCAAAACTAAATAACGTATACATGCGTCAGTAGAATCCAGTGTTCCGCAGTCAAAACGGAAAGCGAGATATACTGCCGAAATTATACTACATTGTCACTCCAGTCTGACCCAAGTGCCAGCCAGGGTCGGTTATCTAATTAATGGGTTCATACGTTGAGTAGGCCAATCAGATGTTCCATACTATTCGCGGTAAAAAACAATGGGGGCTGGATTAAATGCTCTGCCGTTGTTCATGTCTGTATACATGACTAACTCTTGCAATGCTGAATTCCATTTTGTCGTCGGCCGTTTATTTTTTACATTTCCACCTGTCTCGGTAGAGCCGGTGGCATATTGTGTTTGGACTGTGTCCGTCCGGCACATTAAGAAGTTCGCCGGAGTTTCGAAAATGAATCTGTCACGCGGTGGCATTCGTGTTCCGAGAGGCCACATTGTGTTGTTCATAATGCAAATCTGTTTTGTAAGCACCTGCTAATTGTCTCCAATGTACACAATTCTGCTGTGCTGTCCAACATGTGTATTGTTAAAACATATCTGAACAAATATAAAAACAGACGATAATCTCCGGTTTTGGCATTTTAAGAGTTAATTATAAGTTTAGTCCTTTTCATTACAAGACACGTGTATGTAGACACGTGTAATTGGGTAATTCTTTCTGGCTAACGCATGTGTGAGGTGATGCTGGCGTCACGCAAGTAGTGGAAACACCACGGGACACGAACTGCGGTTGTATAATAGTTTGTATCAACAAATAGATTATTTCGAAAACATACAGTATATTAATTTTTCTACTTACATAACATTTGCACACTATTGCACAGTACATGGATCTAACAAAACCCTAGTGAATTATTGCAGTTCACGATATTCGGGACTCTTCCTTTCACGAATAAATACAACAACCTCGAACATGCGGATGCGAATGTAATGCAAAGGAGACGATTATCATGAATCAAATTTCGCACAGTAGTTCACCTAACTGATCAAGAGAAATAACCAGACATTAAAAGTACGTGTATGTATTTATCACTCAACAAACAGGACGCAATATTGTAAACAATAACCCTGTTGCATTTTGTTGACCTATGCCATCTGACTTCACTAAAGTGATAAATAAAAAACAAGCTATTGTATATACGTGGAACTAAATAAATGAGAACACAACTATTTAATTGATGAAAGAAATGATGTATCGGAAATGTACCAGTCCTGTCAACTTATGCCCAACAAAACGTGTTTTTGGCGAGTTCAGTAGGCTGTCTATAAAAGCATAGGATAATACAATGGAACATCTCTAAACAGGATACAAAAAAGTGCAAATGACGTATTCCAAACATATTGTGATATATTAGTACATTGTACATTTGTATTATTCTACTACACATGTATATGATTGACAGCATGCTGATAACAGCCAACTTACTGTATTCGCAACCACTGAACATGTCAACATATTAACCGTGTCATTGACGCAGTCCGATCATAATATGTACACTGATAGCCATTCAATCAGTAAATTATACTGATTTTACTGCAACCTGTGATAATGTTTGCAGAGTGGTCGGGAATCTCGATCATTAGTTGCAAGTGCCATAAGGTTCTTTTTGTCAACCAGGTGCCATGTGGCCATTACTTTAATGTTGTAGGATAAACGTTATAATGTGGCGTATGGGGCTTATACATGCGTTTTGCGACCAGTATAGATCCAGACCAGGCTGTGCTTCCGCAAACTCCCATTACATCAATGAAACGCACATCATGCTGCTATCAAGCATTGTATATGGTTTTAATGCTACGTGGGCTTGCTATGTGACCAGGAGCTACGTTGGTCACACATGCCATAAGCCCAATGTCTCCAGACACAGCCAAATATTAATTATCGTAATTATAAAACTGACAGCATTTGTTTTGCAATATGATGTTTAATCCAAAATAAAAACATATACATATCATAATTAAACATTATTTAGATAATGTATAGGTTCAATGAAGCAGGTCTTATAAAATTCAGAATGACAATCAGTCCGGACGTAATTGTCGCCACCCCCCACCCCCCCCCCCCCCACCCCGAAGGAGCCGGTACGATTAGTGCTACCCCCCCCCACCCCCCCCCCCCCCCTCCCGCCTCTCATAATCTGTCAAAATACTATCTTTCTGTCGAATAAACATGTTTTGGCAGCATATGAGAAGAGAATCGTCTCCTATGACGATTGTTATGTGACCTGTTGGGGACACGTTACAATCTCGCGTTTTTTATTACTGATGGTGAACACGTTTTGGTCTTCGTCTTCGCTAGTTACATAATGTACAATAAGCCCGGTTTTGTCCGAGCACGTTGTATATAATATGCACGTCCGGTTGTAATCATTACTGACTGTGACGCGTGGAGGGTGACATCAAAGGTTACAATGTCGTGTCAATCTGACATTTGATACACGCCGACGCAATGTCAACAGAGACACACATTTACCACCAATTACTCAACACATAGTTATCCATTTCGGGACACTATCAACCATGGAATAAAATATAACTTTATTTAGTAAGATTTGGCTCTGGAATTATCTTTTGGACATAATTATTGCATAACTTTATGACATCGAAATTTAAATGTCAGAGGGGCAGAATCCCCGATAAAAAGGTAAGGCAAATACCGGCGATGCGATACAGTAACTAATAACACATATCGAAATACGTTTTCCGCCCAATTGGTAGCACATACGAATTTTCTCCCAAGACGACGATTATCATTTTTTTGTCAAACTATGGTGGTGTTTTTTTGTCAAGAATTATTGGTGTTTGTCCACATTTGTTCTACTTCTTAATACAAACATGTTTCAGCAGCACATGAGAATCGTCTCCTAACACTATTTTTACGTCTCCTGTTGGGGACAGTTTACAATCTCGCGTTCTCGCGATATCGAGCATATCGGTTGATCGCGAAACTGCAAAGTATGATCGCGAGATTGCGAGACAAAAACAAGCGATTCTATAATATCCAATCTTGCTTTTTCGCAACCTCGCCCACAAGTTGAAGATCGCGCGTTTTTGCTTCGCGATCTGCATCAACAAGCATGAGCAAAACTAACCCGAATTTTCTATAACACGGGGTAAGTCGCCCTGCGTTACCTGTATTTTATAATTCGGGTTACAGCAAAATATATTTCCAAAAGCGGAAGGCGAAATGGCGAGACGATTCTCATGTCTTTAGGAGACGATTCGTTTTCGCAAGACGGTACAATTGCGAAGTGACAGATCTATACGAATCAGAATGCTGATTGTCTTATTTTGGATTGCAGATAAACGCTTTTAACATGGCAGACGTACCTTTGTCCTTTATCAAAATGTTTGCAAACTGTAGATCCCGATGAACCGGTTATTCACGAGCCGTCTCATCAAGATCTTCGCCATTCGCCCTGCAGTGAAATACGAATATCTTTTTTTGTTCATTAATATTATGGTAGTAATATATATATTTCACATCGTTATTTGTCAACCATTTCAGCTGTCATTAATTGATTATGAAAACTGCCTGATTGTATCAGATTGGTATAAAAGATATGCCAGTCCTCTGCTTAAACGCAACATTATATATTGATAAACGCATTTAGATGTCAAACATCATATACTTGCATAATCTTATTATCTAATAAGGGCAAAATGTTCATTGTCTGTCATTGCGTTTCCTCCATATAATGTGTCTGTCAACACAAACAATTGTTTATGGGTTACATTTCATCAGTTATGGCTTTATGCAGGATTTTATCTGATTGCCAAACTGTTTATATTTGACACATTCTGTCGATGCAAATAAATTACGTTTCCTCTGCCATCATATATATAGTGGTTGCACGCTTTATGAAAAAAAGGATCTATGTGGACATCTCAGTGAAGGACTACGTGTTATGTAGAGTCGCTGGATTTTTCCATGCGTTTACGGAGTTACCGTCTCTAGTTCATTATTGTAATATTTTTATCGTTCGGATTTCCCCGACTGTGTTGTAACTTTAAAATTTAGTTTGATTACGCCGACAACTTTGTGTTTCTTGACTGTTATTTATCATTTACAGTCACATGTACAATACAATATATAAAATGTGTTCAAAAACCCGCTTCATCTATACTAAGTCCAAGAGTCGTTAAACAGAGACCTAACAATACAAACCTAGCCGTAATATTAACACAACATAATTCACTTCACTGAATTCCAATTCATGTACAATGATGTGGCCCACAGGGGCATATAAAGTCATTAATTACCCAACTACAATGTGCAAGCTGAATCGTTGCAGATATTAAATCCGATACGTGCGCACTTACTTACTAAAACCACCTACAACGGCTGGAAAAATAACTCATTAGGAAGGTCCCGGGTAGTACCGGCCTTTTCCGGGAAGTACAGACTTTTAAGGGTCGCCTGTGTGTGAACTGATTCATTCTCATAAGTTTTTCTAACCTGGGAATCGTTGTGGGTGAGGCTGTATAATTCTAACAAACGATATGTGTTTCCGACACCGGTCTAAGCAACATCCAGTTCTCAGCAGTGGAGCGTTCAACACCCCAGAGTCGTGATTAACCCCGGTCATGATATCCTTACAGCAATTCAAAATAGTCAGCTGTTTCTTTTATTGCCAATTGCGATGGACTCACGCAATATTGACCTGACAGAGCTTACAGCGAGCAGTCTTATTTTGAACTACACTGTTTGCTAATCAGACACTTACTATTTATTACCGTCCGTAAAACAATATAGGTCTGAACTTACATTATCCTTGCTTTGTTCATAGTGATACTGCGCGGTGTCGCAGGCTGATCAGGATCTAGACAGGACACAAGTACAAACATTGTACATGTTTCATATTACGCCACGAATGTACGGCTGTTTAAACTATATTTGTATGCGATCACTGTATAATTTGAACCATTTGAACCTATTCTCTATCTTCTTTAAAAGGTCATGGTGCAAAACACATCACAAATCATGTTATTGTTTTAAGACATTAAGGAGCTTCATATTAATATCGATCCATTATATTTGTTCAACCCACTTTTCCATTAGCCACCACACATTATTCCCACCAGATATCTACAACAATCACATGTTATCGCATTGGACACATTCCCAAATCAAAATACTAGCAATACATAAACTATTAATTTCGGTAACACTGTTCAAAGCATATACAAACTTATTTTGTTCACAAAGTTATCACAAGCGAAATATTTCTCATCAGTACCTTTTAAAGACCTGTTGGCCCAAGGTCACCTAATGATTCATGCATAATTGCTTCGTCAATGTGATGGGATATACATGTATGCATAACCTACATGTGAACATTCTCTTCTTACTATATCCAAGACAGTGCAAGGAGTTGCCATGTCGGCGATCTCAGTGTGTGCAAGTTATAAGCCAGTTGGACCTCTTATTGCCCGTTTTACACAAACCACTAATACTATGACAAACACATGCATAAAAGTTGGTGCAACATGATGGGGGAGACATCTGAATACAGCATGCTATGCCTTTTTTCTTAAATTTTATATACAAAGTCTGATGTATGAAGGGATTGTTGACGCTTTGTTAAGATGTTTGAAAATTCAGTAAAGACTGTAACAGTAAGAACTATACACAGTGCTGTTGCAGTAGATACATACATGTACCTGTATTACCATTCGACTCCAGTGACTTGTAAGTCGTTATCTCAATGTATTGTCACTACTGCGAGTAAATACGGTTTTGCCCTGTGGCAAATGTACTTATAATAATAGACAGTGCTTCAGTTTGACATTTTACAGATCGAAAATGTGTCTATTGTATATTTTGTGAGTGATGTTGAAATTCTCAGATATCTAGCTTTTCGTGTAGTCTGCTGAAATAATATTTATAGGACGTTGTCGTCCTATAGATGTGGGATGTATTGCATCAAATGTTATTATATTTTCTGCCAAATTATTTGCTGTAGGTGTCAAGCACTCCAAGTGGTCAACTGTCTGATAACATGTACAAACTAAAATGGCGGAGATGGCAACTCAGTGCTCTGTATAAAATAATCTAAGATAAATAGGGTAAGATATACTTTATGCAGATATTCAGTCACATGTATGATTCCACTACATTTGGAAAGTAAATGTAATATTCTGTAAAGTCAGTCCTTAATTAACTCAATGTTCGGTCCATTACATGTATATATCAACCTAGAAATTGTTACACCTGCATACATGTACAAGGAATACGAGTGTATTATCACTATCTGATTATCATATACATGTAGTAAACCCACCGCTCCAATGAATGGAAACTGTGCGCCCTCAATTTATGGCTGTGATTGGAGAAATGGGGCTCGTGGGTTTTGCGACCAGTGTAGATCCAGATCATCCTGTGCATCCGCAAAGTCTGGTCAGGATATGATATATTCACCATTCCAGGACTGAAACACCCGCCTTGCTTCTAACAAGCACTATAAATCGTGATAAGGCAACTGGAGTGTGGTATGAATCAGGTGCTGCACTGGTCACAAATCCCATAACCCCATTCGTTTCATACACTTAACGTTTCATTTCACCAAACATTTTGATATTGAACGCATGCCTTTTTCTAATGATTCTCTATTATGCTGTGACAATCCACGACCCTCAGTCTCCCGGTAACCCCTAGGTTAGGGTCAGAGTCTTAGTGGTTTCACAAACTTAACATTGGGGGAAATGTGTTATAATAATATGCTATAATACTTATGGTTTCATTTCACAGCTCTTCTTGATATGGTCCACATCTCTTTATATAATATGTCTCTATCATACCCTGCCAAATTAATAACCCTCAGACCCCCGCTAACCCCAAGGTCAAACTCACAATTTTAGCGCTTTCGTGAAATTAACATTGGGACAAATTTCTTTTAATTTCTGCTTTCACACATCTTCTTGATATTCGTTAAACTAAAGCATCATCAGGCGCGCTTCGTTGTCTTCTGACAACTCGTGTTACCAAATCCATTAATACGCGTTTTGCAAAGATGATGCGCCAGAAACTATGCAGTAGACTGCACAATAGACACATTCTGACATGTGCATCGAGTTCATATATCAAATAATAAACAGGTTATTGCGACTTAACGGTAGTAAACCTGTCCTGTCCTTTTCCTTCTAAGTATAGTTGACATATATATAGGCTTTACGGTAACATTTGGGAATACTATAGTTCTATTTTGCATAATAACACACTGAAATTACTAGTAGTTCTAGTGTGTTTTGGAACCGGTACCCGGTACAAACGGGTTTTATGCCCATTGAGCCACCGCAGCTCATACAATCTAGGTAGCCAAACTTGGTAATCTGGCATCAGCATTGTTACCGCAACATGCGGCATGTTTATACTATCCTGTAATAATTCCAATAAGATTGTTACATAAATCGTGCCAACACAGGTCAATGTGCACCTGCCTGCGAGTGATATTTGGAAATCGTAGGATGATCGGGAATGAGATTAGAATGCATATAAAACTAACTTGATCCCGTTTATAGGATCTACTGACGAAGATGAAATTATGATTAAATAGAAATGTCTTGTCTTGTGTATGATCGGATGTTGTATGCTATATGTACATTTGCAATCAGTGCACGTAGTTCCTGATCAACATGTACATGTAAAATCAGGGATGCTACGATTACATATTACGTTATCATGATGACAATAGTATGATGCTACGATAACGATATACTATCGTAATATCGTCATCGTGCTATCGTGATATCGCGTCATCGTTATCGAGTTATCGTTGTATCGACCCAATATCGATATTACGATTGCCTAAGCAGAACACAGTACATTCATACTGTTAAAAATGCCATATAACGGTCTACCATAAGAATTCAGATAGTAATCACCTTTGTCCTATAATATCGTAGTAACATCATAGAGATATCGTGATATCGCGTAATCGTTATCGTGCCATCGTACTCTCACCATCGTGGCATCGCAGAATCATCATCGTAGTATCGCAATATCGTCATCGTAGCGTCGTGCTATCGTCATCGTAGTATCGTCACCGCAGTGTCAAGTTATCGTAGTATCATGATTACTATCTGACACTCCTATGGTAATCCGTTATATGGCAGTTTTAATATTAGTATGAATACATTGTGTTCTGTTTAGGCCATCGTAATATCGCTATCGAGTCGATACTACGATAAGTCGACACTACGATGACAACAGTACTATATTACGATGACAATAGCACGATGCCACGATGGTGATAGTACGATAGCAAGATAACGATGACGCGATATAATGATAGCACGATGACGATACGACGATATTATTTCGTAGTATCTTCATCGTAGTATCGTAGTATCATAACATGGTTATCGTAACATCATACTATCGTCATCGTGATATAATACTATGTCATCGTAGCTTCGAACTATCGTCAAAATAGTATCAATACTGCTGGGAAACAGTATACAGCACCGAGAGTATCCGATTGCATGAAAACAGTGCTGATTATTTTGTTGTATTTCTAGAAAGCTTTCCTGGTATCACAATGACGGCTATATGTGCGCTAAAGTGTGTACAACAATGCCTGTGTTTGTGTGTTCGTTCAAAGCATTAGTTCAAGCTTTTATTTACTGAAAACTCATTATTGACACGCTGCCACCGTGCTAAACAAAATCACACGCATCATGTTTACATGGCTACATATTTACGGGTAATAATTATGCCCCATATGCGATAGCAAGGGGGCATATTGCGTTGCTCTTGAGGTTCCGTCCGTCCTTCCGTGTACATTTACGTCGAACAGTTTGTATGTGTCTTTCCAGTATGCCACCGGGGAATATCAATGATTTAGAAACATACTAGTTATTTTCACGAATATGTGTGGACGCGTAATCAGCGAAAATAAAATTACAACAAAAATTACGCCAATTACCAGTTTACAGTGATTGTATATGCCCATACTCTATGAGAGAGGAGGCAGGACATTTGTGGTTTCAATTTCTGGCTTTGTGACAGTTGTTTCATGTATTTCAGTATTCAATATCATAATGCATGCATATATATATCTACATAATTATTATATAATGTATGGTCCATGTAATTACAAGTTAAAGCTAGAAAGTTTGTGTGTATTTACTTTACTTAGTGGTACAAATTTCCCCATGTTAAATACCCATAGACATCTTCACAGAGTGAATATGTCTATGGGGATTTAACATGGGAATTTTGCTTGCCAACACCTAAGGTGATTTTAGGTCAGTTAACATGGGCCGACTCAACTATTTCATCTGTATGGATGGGGTGTGGGTGGGGGAATCCCAGAATCAGAATCGAATATTTTCAGTAAATATGCATATTTAAGTCCGACATTATGTTGATCTGGTGTCAGGTCCTCACCACAACAGAGTCACTTAGTCACACTATCTAAAAGTAATATGATTAATACTGATCTGGCTACTTTGTAATTGGTATAACCGGATTCAACTCTCAAGTAAGAAGAAAGACAAACATGTATCTGAGGGCCAAACCAGGGATATTGGGATTCCGGTAAGGATGAACACCATCAATAGCTTAGATACATTTACATCGTCGTATCATAATATCGTCTTCTTACTGTCGTGATATCGTACTATCGTCATTGTGTTATCGCACTATCGTCGTTGTTGTATCTTACTAATAGTATTATAATAGTATCAATCCTCATCGTACGTCTAGTATCGTACTATCGTCATCGTAGTACATGCTACTTATGGTCATCGTATGCGCATTGCTGTCAGCGAAAATTGCATTTGCAGCTTACTATCTTTAAAACAAGTTTTTGTTTAATACTTGATTTTTGTTGCATTCGTTTGCGTTAATACGGACAGTCCCGGTGAAAAACAATAGCCACTAATAAACACGGCACAAACTGTATTAGCTCTTACACCATCTAGGTAGCATATTCCAACTGAAATAATATACGATTCAATATGATGCAGCGCGAAAGCATCCAACATATATCGATTAGAAACAAACGCACTTTTCGCTGACCACAATACACATGCGCATGTCTAACCGGAAGACGATGCCACGCTAAGGAGTGTACGATAGCGATATTACGATGGCTTTAGCGGAACACCGTGCATGTATGTGCCATTTCCTTTCATTTAGATGGATGTTTATGGTGGTCATTACGGTGCCAACAAGCTTCAAAAGGAGATTGAAATAATAAAATATTCTGATACAGCACAGTAAATTTATTTAGAAAAATATTATTTGCCATATTTTCTTAAGAATGCATAAAACAATATTCTTGCTGAAAATGACTCAATTTAATAAATGTGCAGCCGGCCGAAAAGAATGGATATTACTTTGGTCCAATCAGGGAATGCGCTGGTTGCCATTTTATAAAAGGAAATGCCGCTGAATAACACTTTTGAATGTTCTCTGATTGCAAATGTACCTAGCATACGACATCCGATCACACATAAGACCAGATATTTCTATTCCAATATAATTTAATCTTTGGGCTGTCAGTAGATTCTATAAGAGGGATAAAATTAGCTTTCAACGCATTCCAATAACCTTGCCGATCACCCTCCGATTTCCAAGTATCACTCGCAGGTGCAGGTTAAGTCACATTGACCTGTATTAATTACTCGCTCGGATATGCCATCGCGCAGCGCAATTCGGGAACCCTGCTACATGTACGTGTTGGCACGATTCATGTGACACTCTTGTGCAAATTCTTACAGGATAGTATAAACATGCGGCGTTTTGCGGAAATACGTGTTGATGCCAAATTATCATGTATGGCTACCTTGATTGTGTGGCTAAGTGGTTGATGTAATGGGCATAAGAACCGTCGTACCGGTTCCAAAACCCGCATTATACTCGATACATATATCAGAAGATATGTCTAGAGTGCAGTTACCTGCATCGTCTGTGGCGCATTATCTTTGGAAAACGCGCATCAATAGATTTGGTAACAAGAGTTGTCAGGAGACAACGAAGCGCTCCTAATGGTGGCTTAGTTTCACGAATATCAAGAAGCTGTGTGAAAGGAAACATACGTTAAGTGATAGGAAATAATTATTAAAAAACAAATTTCCCCCAACGTTAAGTGTATGAAAGCACTAAAAAATATGTTGTCTCTTCAGTTCATAGGGACAAACGATAAACGTTTCGTTTTTACGTTCCGTAAATACGAAATTAAGAACCTTAATTTCCTTTCTACATGACGTATGCAATAATGAGGTTTTAATATCTGGCTATGACTGGAGAAATTGGGTTTGTGGGAGTTGTGACCAATGCAGAACAATACCACACTCGGGCTCCAGTAGCCTGATCACGATTTATATTACTTGCTAGAAGCATGGCGGGTGTTGCATTGCTGGTATGGAAAATATATCATATCATGACCAGACTGTGCGGATGCACAGGATGATCTGGATCTGCACTGGTCGCAAAACACATGAGCCCCATTTCTCCAGTCACAGCCATAAGTATACGTTACTACGCGGCGTGGAAACGAAATATTGATAGGTCATTTGATTTGTATGTGGATATACAAATGTAGCGCGGCGGAACGAGTAGATTATATCCATAAACAAATCAAATCACATACATGCAGACAAAGATGTACATACTATCCACTCATATGCACAACACATATGCAAGCATAAACACATGACATACGTACATAAACAGTGTCAGTATTTCACAAACGACATGATCTGACAACCGAGGACGCACAAAACAATAAGTTTGCATATGCTTTGAACATTGCTCCCGAAATGTATAGTTTATGTAGTGCTAGTATTGTGATGTGGGATGTGTTCAATACGATAACATGTGGTTGTTGTAGATATCTGGTGATAATAACTTGTGGTGGCTAATTGAATATTGAAAAGAAGAGCATGTAGATTTTCGGCGGGAGTACGGAAGTACATGTCTAGTGTGGGTTGGGTTGTATTTATCGATATTAATATGATATTTCTTAATTTCTTAAAATAATAAAATGGTTTGTGATGTGTTTTTGCACCATAACATTATAAAGAAGGTAGTGGATATGTTGAAATGGTTCAAATGGGTGTGAAGACATTGATCCCAAAACAATATAGTTTACACAGCCGTATATTCGTGGTGTAATATGAAACCTGCGAAATGTTTGCCCTTGTGTCCTGCGTAGATCCTGATCAGCGTGCGCCCCGCGTAGCGCAACTATGAACATAGTCAGGACAAACTCTGTTCAGACCTATAGGTATCTACGGACGGCAGGAAATATGATTAAGCGTCTGATTAGCAAACGTAAAAGCCGGTAGTTACTGTTCCCGCCGCTGTAAGTGGTGTTAGTAAGTAAGTGCGAACTCAGGCTCATCGGATTTAATATGTGCAATGAATCAGAGTAAATGTAGTTCGTTAATTCATGATTGTATACGCCCCTGTGGGCCACGCCATTGTACACACATTAGAATTTAGTAAACTGATCTATGTTGTGTTAATGAACAAAAAACAACATTCGTATTCCACTGAACCTATATATTATCTAAATAATATTTATTTATAATATATACATGTTTTTATTTTGGATTAAACACATATTGCAACATAAACGTTGTCAGTTTTATAATTACGATAATTAATATTTGGCTGTGACTTGAGAAATTGTAGCTGCTGATCAAATCAAAATTGAAAATTGAAAAGAATAGTATGTATATTTTTGCTGGGAGTACGGTAGTACATGTGTGGTGTGGGTTTGGGCTGTAAGTGGGGATGGCACGGTTGAAACTTGATATTTATCGATATTAATATGAGATTTCTTAAAGTACTGTTGTACTGATTTCGATTAGAAGCCGACACAGCGTATAAACACATATCGAATATGCATGATGTTATTAGCCGATCAAATCAGGTTAAAGTGCATCGAACATATGTAGGTGTCTCTGGTAACATTGTCAATGGTAAACTATTTTCGACCACAGTTCTGTACCCAGCGTTGACATTTTTCTCGATTTTGTGCAGGTTTTGGAAACCCGTTCCCAAATCCATCCAATAAAGTATTTGTCTTCACCGGGTTTCAGGGTTCGTGAATCGCCATAGCAGCAATGTTTTGTTGTCACCATTATGTTGCGAAATATTCCAGCGTAACACCTGTACTGTATGCTCTATTTATCCACAGATTACACTCCGCAATACACAAAGTTGTAGTCACTGTGTGTTTGTCCGAATTCTGTGGCAGCACGCGAGTGGGCGGAGCTACCGGAGCTATATATATCTAGCGGTTTCAGTGCCATCTAAAAATAGACGCAAGCTCCTGCGTTTTCAGGCACATGCCCAGATTGGCCTTGATAACGTTGTCACTTGTTTATCCCTTGTTTATCGATTTAAATGGTTTACATCGACTCGAAGCTCACGTTCAACGGCCGCACAAACTCGATTGAACTGCACGCCTTCCAATGATTTAAATACGCAGCGCGTTTAAATAGTCAATTACGTTTTTTTAATGTGCGCACTGGTCATTTAAAAAGGGGCCCATCCGTGATTTTTTGCGCGATGTCGGGCGCAAGACAATCAATAATTTGCGGCATTGACAATAATTAAGGGGGATTGCCGCAATCGCGCGTGCTGGATGCATCCCTGCCATCCCTGCATGATACGTAAACAAATTAAAGTTCGCTATGAAGGGCAATTCTTCGTTTTGATTGGTGGAAAATTGTGTGAATATTAACTAGCGTCAAATGACGCGCATACGCGATCCAATGGGATAAACCCGAGATGCTGGGATAAACCCGAGATGGGGGGTTGCTAGTCGGAGGAGATTTTGAGATTCCACAAAAAGGCCATTCATTCCTATAATACATCCGGTATTTCAAAATGGCACTTGAATAAACTGTAACGCCAATCCCGGACAAACAGATGAACAAACGGATACACAGATGGACAGGGTTGAGAACAGATGAGACAAACCATGTGATCTTTAATCGAAAGATATTCACATATATCTTCGGTAAATGACGTCGAAAATTGACGTAATATTCATAGCAAATGCGTTGTGTACGGAAAATATTGTGAAAAACGCTTCTTAAGTACAAAATCACATGGCTTGTCTAATATGTACTACGATTTATTTCTAGTACATAAAAGAGACGCAGCATGAGCAGTGGGCAGAGTTATAGCTCAAGGTGCATAATCACGTGGTTACAACAACAACAACAATTACTGAAACTTCTAGCAGCGGCTCCAATTCAAGGTACGTATTCTGTAATAGTGTCCGTATTATGTAACGGTTTTGCATGAAGACGCCTTTGCTGCGCCATATTTCATAATAATCCGCTGCATATTAAGGAATATATCAAATAATATTTACTTTCAGACATTGTTGTTGTTGTGGTAACCACGTGATCATGCACCTTGTAACTGTAGTCGCTACAAATAAATTCTTCCATCTCATTGGACGATGTACACGCGGTCGTCTTCGGTCCCCGTCAACCTGCAATGAGACACCGTGGGGATTGTATTAACCGCAGGGGCGTTTGACATGTCCTGGGTGGTAAAATATTGTGTGCGTGTATACAGTGGAACGTCTCTAAACCGGACACTAAGACAATCTCTGTGATCTTATATTTGATGAGTTTCTTGATAATTTATCTCAGATGTTAATGTATGTTCATGATTACAAAGCATGCCAATACATTTCAAAATGGTCATATGCCTGATTTTCAGTAGCTACAATAATTCGCCTCCGATATGTTATCTACGGATAGAATTTGACACATTAAAAACATGTGAGCAACCGAAGTGCATACCAAAACCTGTTGCATGTAGGTCAAAATTTAGTAAAATGTTCTTAAAATTTTATTAATGAATTTATTTCAAATGCTGGAATTATAATTCCGGCCTTCGTCCAGTATTCCCGCGACTTTTCCAAGTTTATACCCCGATAAATTCCACAAAAAGGCCATTCATTCCTATAGTAAAATGTTATATCTTATACCTTTAAACAAATAATCTTTGGTCTAGAACTAGTGAATTGCCCAAAATAATAGAGCAGGGAAATAAGTTTCCCATGGAAGCCATCTTGTCTCTTGTTCAACATTCAACATAACGAAATGAAGCTTTCACATTTACAAGATATACATGTAAATGTCAGATAAACACATTGGCACGGTAAACTAAACAATTTCTGCATGTGTATGTTCTTTATTAATAATTTATTGGTACAGCTTTGACATGTTTATATCGCCAACATATCAAACACGCCGGATAACCGATTGCAAAAATCACTCTTGTTTTACATTAATGAGATGGGGTTAAATTGCTACCCTCGCGAGAGGTATGGAGCGGGGTAGCAATTTTGTTTGTAGATTTTCAGGGGAACCTCTCTAAACCGGACACCATGGGGACCTCCCAGGGCGTCCGGTTTAGAGAGGTTTCACTGTTCATGTACAATGAACACCTTAATTTACAAAATATTAACCGCCACACTGAAGATTTTTATACGACCGTTTTTAAAAAAAGGTATTATTATGTTTTACCGGGCGGGCGGCTGACAGAAAAAGTGCATTATAGGAATGAATGGCCTTTTTGTGGAATTTATCGGGGTATAAACTTGGAAAAGTCGCGGGAATACTGGACGAAGGCCGGAAGGCCTCGTCCAGTATTCCCGCGACTTTTCCAAGTTTATATCCACGATAAATTCCACAAAAAGGTCATTCATTCCTTATAATTCCAGCATTTGAAATAAATTCATCAAAAAAATGTGTTTATTTTCCGTTTTCTTAAGAATTATTTTAACTGCGCCTGACGGTTACGGAAAGTAGTTCGGCATGGGAGTTTATTGGGGTATAAATTTTGGACAGAGACTTGCTACGGACCAATCAAATGTTAGGGAATTGTGTAAATATTTTTATGCTGGAATTATAGTTCGTGTACACAACTCCTCCGTTCAGTCGATCGATCTGAAACTATACACACGTCTTCTACACACATTGAAGATGTGCACCTTGGTGTTTTTATGCCGTAAAAAATGTGTTTTAACAAAAATATCACCTTTTTAACTTAGCCATTTTTTCTACATTTTTGTATCCAATTCTATCTCATTTTTACTTTACACATCTGTGCCTAAATTAGTATACATGTTTAGCACAGCGAAATGAAGAAATAATGCTATAGAGTTTCAAATTCTCATTAATGTTTCTTCAGCTTCACATTTCTGCATCTTCGCTGTCTGACCCATATTCGATGGGCGTATTTTGTGACTTTACTTCACTCTAGTTAAATCACGTGGCACGAAGTGATTTTGGCTGGTTACTGGAGACTGATGTGATTTTCCATCAGCCAACCAAATCACTGCATGTTATGTGATTTAAAAATCTTCCGGGTGGCTGTTAATATGTATCCATAACCAGGAAATAAATGTGTTTGTGTATTTAGGTTAGTGCGAGTTGTATTGAATTGGTTTAGCTTGCATCCGAAACATTTGAGATTTATGTTAACTGTAAGATATATGATGAAAACGCACCTCCAACATGGTATCAGTACAGGGGCGGATCCAGCATTTGGGGAACAAGGGGGGGGGGTCTTGTTGCGAAGGTAACTCTTGCATCTAATCCCGTACCGGCCGTAGCTAGCTACGGTCTGCACGGGAGTAATTGCAAGAGTTCCCGTTCACAACTAGGGGGTTGTCCTATTTTCTCCGTTGCTGAATGGGTGAGGGGGGGGGTGCAGCCAGGGACCCCACTCTAGATCCTGTATAAAAAAATAGTGTGGGTGTTTTTAGGTCACAGACACCGTTTGCTTGCAAATCATGATCCATTACTACCCAGTTTCACTTGAGGAACATTTTGGGGTGCCTTTAACACCAGTTTTCAGCATATTTGTAGCATTTAAAATAAAACACTGAACCTGTTGGTCACTTGATGTAAACGGAGTTTCCGTGGCCAAAAAATGTACACAATATTGGAGGAAATTACAAGGTTGGATTTTTCTTTCTTAGGAGTAAGTGAACCTATTATTTAGTTCATGCAGAACCAGTACAGACTGGCTGCAGGTCATGTACAAGTGGGTCCCACAGCATCCGTACGAATAGTGAAAGTAGGAGAGACTGACCTTATTTGATGGCATTCGGTTAAATTATATAGTAAAACTATTTGGTGGTGTCTAACCTTAATAGGCAATGGATTTTGATGAAATATGGCGCAGCAAACGCGGTTTCATGATCTACATTTGGTGGTCCCGGGAGTTCGGCACATACGTATGTCGTTTTTGCGAAGATTCTTCGCAAAAACGACAGAGGTTTGGGCCAAAGTACCGAGACCGAGCTTAACCAGACGCGTTTGATGCGCCATATATCATCAAAATCCGTTACATAATCAGGACAATATAAAAAATACGTACTTTGAATCGGAGGGCTTCGGGAAGTTTCAGTACTTGTTGTTGTTGTTGTTGTAACCACGTGATCATACACCTTGAAGCTGTAGGTCTGAATATGCGATATTTATAGATCGGTTACGTTATTGTTTCCTTAGCTGCGTGAAATCACCTGACAGAACCTATATAGCTATGCTTCCTTACCGACCATTGGTGGATCCACCGCGGTGCAGTCTGTATTACAGAAGTTTCCATGGCAACACGAGCGGCATGAAGGCACGGAACGCTGTCCCGGCGACCGACGACGACGGACCCCCGATGTGCAGAGCTGTACATGGAATTTGTTTCATATCCAAATTACATGGTTTGACTGCTGGGGGCCGTTTCACTAAACTTCGTACTACTAAAATGTTCGTAAGTGCAACTTTAGGATCGTCAGGAAATTTCAATTAATGGATTTACAGTTATTGAGCATCCTATGCTCAATAACTGTAAATCCAATAATTGTTTATGAGAAAACATTGTTAATATAAAATTTACAGACTATCATAAGTTTGCACTTGCGGACATTTTAGTCGTACGAAGTTTAGTGAAACGCCCCGCAGATGTGCAACTGTATGTATACGTTACTGTATAGAAACCTGCATAATTAAAATTATGTCATAGTTCACATATTGGATTTGTAAGGAATTAAATGTGAGGGAGCGTTATCGACCGTATAATTTATAGCATTTAGTTACTTAAAAATCCAATGTGTGAAGAATAACATACATACAAATTGCACATGCGATTGTGTACCTTCGGACATCTGCGTAATTTCATTAAATACGTTTACAATTTTTTTTCATAAATGAAGTAAAAAGTTGACAACATTTTTAGAGTACATTTCGGATGTACTCTGAACATTTTGTCAACCTTTTACGGAAAATATTGGACATTTTGTAAGCGTATTTCATGAAATTACGCAGATGTCCGAAGGTACAAAATCGCATGTGTAATTTATTTGTATGCTATACTTCACATATTGGATTTTTAAGTAACTAAATGCTACGGTCGATCCCTCGTATTTAATTACGTACAAATCCAATATGTGAACACAATCGGATGGCGACAAACGACAAAACACAGTGTCGTATTCTGCATTGACCAGTTACAAATCCTACCCATAACGAATTGAAACTGATGTTTCATTGGCCGAACGAAGTCACATGACGTTACGAAATGACGTTAGAAAATGTATTTATCACCCACGGCGTTTGTTTAATCAGGACGCGAAACCTACAGATTGTCATCGTTTCTTTGGCTGAGGGTGACGACACCGAATAAAGCAGCATTTTCTATAGTTTAGCAGATCTACAGCTTAAAAAGGTAACATGCTTTTTTTGTTGCTAGTATTCAATGCATTCCGGCATTTTCATTTTTATATCATATTTTTTCAATTCAGCGCCACAATGTAATGTTAAAGGTACATGCCCACTCAGGAGGCACAAACTGTTCTTTACAGGAAATGAATAAGTGTACAATTGGGTCACTATTCCACCAGTTCTAAACATTACAAGTGCCCGCTATACAGATACAATCATTTAGTAATATTTATTTTACTGATAGTGACGCGCGGTGGTATCCGGCTATTTTCATATGCAAATGAGTCATGCTATTTTTTAATTATTCATAATAATTAAATGCGTCACCTGAAAACAATATATTTTCGATAAATTATGATCATTGCACATCAAGAAATAAATACAAAGAATAAATAATAATGTCTGTTAACATTTTAAGGAAACACGGTTATCGCCCCTAATATCAGTGTGGAAATTTACGTCCGATATAAAATACATACTAATGCCAATGAATACGTGGGGCAATGGTGAATTAATGCTTATTTTGCCAAAAAGTGTCTCATATGCTGTCTCCGATATAAAGAATAGTACAGTGTTGAAACCTTTGGATATCAGAGTTAATTGCATAAATCAATACTATGGGAAATTATATTGATTTCGGATACAATCAACAAACACAAAAGTCATGCCTCTTCACCATTGCGAAGCGCACTGACTCAAAACCCAAGTGCAGTAAACTGTTGGCGTTAAAGAGAGATAGATACGTCGTTGATCTCCAGACTTCTCATTACGATCCAATCTCATCCCGATATCGACATGATCGACATATTTTGGTATGATAGTAAGCGAGGTCCTCATTCCTTTTCCAAACTAGATGCCCGCGGCCCGCATGTCGCGCCCGCCAAGGCTTTGATAGTACACCGAAACAAGTATTCATAAGAACAGTTGTGAAGGTCAAAATGGCAAGGTCATATTATGGACAGCATGGATGTGTGGTATTAGTGCACAAGTATGATATATTGAAATAGTATAGTAATCCTTCAAGGCATATAGAAGATATGACATAATTGAGAAACTCCGGCAAACTTCTTAATGTGTAAAAAGTTCAAAGTTGTTAAGGTCAAAATGTCAAGGTCATGTTAAGGACAGAATGGATGTGTGGCATTTGTATGAGTATGATGTATTGTAATGTTGCAGTAATCCACCAACGGATATAACAATTATGACAGAATTGAAAAACTCAGGCGAACTTGTTCGTAATGTGTGAACATGTTAAATGTTGTGGAAGTCAAGGTCAATGCATATTAAGGGCAGCATGGATGTGTGGCATTTGTCCACAAGTATGCTGTGTTGAAATAATTAAGTAATCCTTTAAGGTATATAGTTATGACATAACTGAGAAACTCCGGCGAACGCCTTGATGGCTCTACCGAGACCGGAGGCATTAACACTTTTGTCATTTACTATCAATTCAACACATACAATATTGTAGTTGCCTTGTTAGCTGGGAACACACAACAGCGTATTCTCCAGTTTGTAGCAAAAGCAAAGACTATTGTATTAGCTATAGTGTGCTAAGCTTTGCAGGTTTCATGGTAGGTCTGTTAATAATGACTACATGTAGATGTACTAGGAAGTTATCTGTTGATAACAAACGTTCAGACAAAGCTGCAGATGTAATCTGGCAAGTTATCCATTGTGTATGTCCTACTAGTATGACTTAATGATTTCTAGATAGCGTGCGAGGTTCTTCCTAGTGTACTGTTGACAGCGAGTATATGTTAATTGCATAACTTGCATACATTATATTTTCTGACAGGCAACTGGGTGAGAGCATGCGAAGGGTGACCCTCGGGCTTGACTCTCTTGCTACTTGAGAGTTGTATCCGGTTATACCCATTGTCCAAGTAGAAACAACAGTACTAAACCTATTTACGTGACTCTGGTGTGGTGAGGACCTGACACAAGTAGCCTATTTAACCAACATTGCAAAGCATACTTTTCTAGCAAAGTATACTTTGAGGGAGTAATCATTTATTTTTCCTGAAATGCATTATTTCATATAGAACTAACGACTGCATATATTTGATGATTAAAAGTATGCAGAATTATTATACTGAATTTATTACATTATCACAGCCAGAATGGCTGTGATAATGTAATAAATTCAGTATAATAACAAATAACAAATGTATCCTAAAATTGAAAATTTATCCCTGAAAGTATACTTTGCTAAACAAGTATACTTTGCAATGTTGGTGAAATAGGCTACAGGTCAGATTATTCTCATTTCAAGGCAGACAATACAAAAATATTTTTGTAAATATTTAGTTCTGATTTTGAGGTTTTCCCCCATCCGTACATGTGAAATATGGGATTCTACCACATTAACCCAGCCTAAATGACGTAACTTAAATAACACCCCGTTCAACACCACTCAATAAATACATTTTCTTCTGTCCACTTATACTGATAATAACTAACATAATCAACACATTTCTGCCAATTATGGAGTAATTTTGGTCTGTGCCGAGGCTAAGTTGCCTTGACGTTGACCACAAAATATACCACCTTGATTCCCCACCTCTGCAAACAAATCAAGTACTTCATCAATTGAAACAATCAGCTATAACGCCTTTTAATTGACAAGGCAAGAAACAGACAGCGGTACAACGATTACTGGAATAAGATATTTCTACATTTCAGAGTCATTTGACATTGACCTTGGTTTACAGAAAGTGAATTTGACCCATGCCATTTCACAAACTTCAAAAACATACTCAATTATCTCGAAAAATATAAAATCAATATAAAATGTCTGCACATAGCATCTCCGATTGTTAAGATATGCCAATAACATGCTTGCTTAAAGTCAGTATAATAATTCTGCGTACTTTTAATCATCAAATGTATGCAGTCGTTAGTTCTATATGAAAAACAAATGATTACTCCCTCAAAGTATACTTTGCTAGAAAAGTATACTTTGCAATTTTGGTGACACAGGCTACTGATGTGCGAATTTATTTGCCTACCGTCCCTCATTAAAGTGCTAATAGTACATGCCAAACTGACTTATCAAAACGCGAGCAATTTATCGGCTGTATGAGTCAGTGTAGTTCTTCAAATGGTTTGTTGTTTGTTGTTTGCTTATTGGTGTTTAACGGCCTATCAACAGCTAAGGTCATGTAAGGCCTGGCAAACTGGTTCGATCCCATTTTAACTTGCTGCAGGGGGTCACAAAATCAGAACGGAATATTTACATCGAGAAAAAATATATTCAGCCCTGAAATTAGAATAACCTAGAATAACATGTTATGCAGCCTATGCACAATAAATGTAAATCCATCAATTGAAATTTATATGTATGATGAGTACGCTTTCGGATAGGGGTGGGTACCCCCTCAAATTTGACCTTTGAGTGTCATTTCAAGGTCATTTAGGGGTTAAATCAAGAAAAAACATAGGTGTCTTAATGTTTGCCATGCACAGGTAACCATTACTCATAAAATCAACGTTGAAGATGGAAACAAATTAAATGATGACAGTACTATTATTATCAGTAATAAAACATGAAAAATAAAGAATAACGAATCAAAATGGCCGCCCAAATAGTGACACTACATGGAAAAACCGACATTTTCGTGGATATGCAACCTAAACTATCTCTGTGTATGTGTGTGTTACTGAATGTCTTCACAAAATCAATTTGTATCATGGTATGACATTTAATAAAATAGCATATTATATCATTTACTAACTTAAATTCCAAGATGGCCGCCAATAATTACATATGTGAACTTTTCAACTGAATAACGTGTAAATTGCCCCGACTCCTCTCCAGACTCGGGGATTATCATTTCATCATTTTTGTTTACAAACGAGTGCTCAAAGTGGGCTATACCTCTCAAAACCATACGTTTAGATGGGTCTACACTCGATTTGGGCTGTTTGGGGGCAGTTCCAATGTCATTCATGGGTCAAATAAAGACAAAAATCTCAGTTTTTCTGCATTTCACTATTTGAAGGCACACATAACTCATACATGTAAAAAACAGCGTCGAACATGACCTGTTATTAATTGGCTATACTATATATTTAGTAAATCAGCCAAGTAATGTAGAAATAAAGACTAAATATAAATATGCAATAAAATGTGAAACGTAATCTTGCTCCGTAGAATAACCAGACTGAGTTCTAAATATGTTATTTATGTCTTTTATACCATTTATGTATGGTATGATATGTCATTTGCTATTATTCAATGACATGCCATTTACTAATTTGTAATCAAATATGGCCGCCGTTTAGACACAAATTCACAGTGTTCAGATGGTTAAATGTTTCATTGTGATGTTTCCTGGGATGTACATGTACATGTAAAGTTAAATACGTTTTGTTCAAGTTGTGTGCTCTACTATGAGACAACATGGTTCGTTGTGGTTCATCATTAAATCTACTCATGAGGTAGTACCCCAAACAACATTTTATTTTCAAAGAAGCAAACACAGTGAGTCATTTGTACAGCTATGGTTAGAGGAAATTGCATATATATTGCATATGGTTGACAGACCAGAATTGTGAAAAAGTCGTTGAATAATTTGATAACAACAATACAGTTATTCAGCTACTAGTGTGTTCTCCATCAGAATAACCATATACCCAATATGACATATGTATAGAATGAAACACCTTTTAACACACTCTTCTGGATTGGTCAAATATAAATTTAATTCTAATTGCATGTAGGCCGCACCTGTAATTTCGGTGGTAAATACATTACCATGTGGATTTGTTCAACAATGTACTCTCGCCATGGCTGATATTGTTCGCATGTCGGTTAATTCTCATTCATTACAATATCCGTACTGTCAAACAAACAATGCTTCGTTCCACTAGAGCGTTCCCTAACACGAACTTTTCATGCTATGCGGAAGCCACTTCATGCAGTGAAGACAAGAAGACAATTTTCACCGGGTGTCGTATGTAAGAAACCACACTATACCGAAACACATACCAGTCCTGCATTTTAAAGGTGTCTGGCATTCCCTTCTAGGAGATGCAACAATATGTATATATCTCAAAGGAACACATAAATATGTCTATATATATAATGGAATTTGTTTGCAATAGTGAATTTGTTGTATTTTACAGTGGCTGATCAACTACAACTACAAGTACAGTACGTTTATTTGCAGAATATAAAGAGCTACATGTACCTCATAATGCCAATAGTACAGCAAAACAAAAACACAAGAAATGACACATAGCAAACCATGAGATCGGGTCTCCAGTCCCGACAAAACTGACAAATACAACAATAACAAAGTTTAGTAATGTTTGATAATGCAATGCATGACTGTTGTCATAGTGGTATTGTTATCGGCAATCAATTTTGCTGATTAATTAGTCCACACTAAAATATAAGAGACCGCAGATGTTTCTTCATTGCTGATTTTGATACAGAAATGTGTAATACTTTGCGTTATTCCATTCTACGCTTTAAACAAATCTTATTTCTGACTTAAGCCAAAATAAATCAGAAATGTCGGTGATTGTTTGTCCCTCTTCGAACATTATATAATATATAGTCGCCTTCATCTAGTTCATAATCCATATTATAGACCAATATCTATCTTAAGGATCAGAGATGCTGGCCCTTGAGCATCCGTGATGTGTGCCAATTCCGCATGTGATTTGTGCTGTCATATTACAAAATAATAGACACTACACATATCTAATTACATTGTCTATTATATACATTTAACTTAGAGTGTGGTCCGTTGCGAGCACACGAAGGATAATGTAACGATCAGTGTTTCTCTTCACCGGAATGCCGACATGGTTTATACCTCATTTAGATTTTCGGCCTTCTGGTATGTGAGGGGGGGGGGGGTGGGTGGAATCCTGTCATACCCCATTAAACGGCAATACAATTAGTGCTAATATGATTACTTTTCGAGATGAAATGGTGTGATATGGACCTGACATCAGGTCCGGTCATTCTAATTTGGTCCGGCCTTAAACGATCTTAGCTCTCAATCATTAGATACGTTACAAGATATATCAAAGATTTATGATTCGGGACAGCTTATAATAAAAGATGGTGCTAAACGTTTGAAAGTTACCATTTATAAGGATTGTCATGATGAAATCAGTGGTAACAGATGGTGTGCCAGCTATATCCGCATACATATATTATTATTTGTTTATCAAGAGTGTAGATGTCAGCCATCGTTTATTTTAAAATTATGATTAACTCTAAATTGTCACATGCCATGTAACAGTTAGCGAGGAAACCTCATACAATTTATATTTTTACCTAATCCGACTACATAATTTGTTTTTCTTCAGTTTTACAATATGGCGGATCTTGAATGTGAAGGCCTGTACCAAATATACTTATTTCAATGAGAATGTTGTACCGAAAACTACGTAAAACTGTAAAAAGACATCTCATCTTTTGTTTTTGTTCGTCTGGTTACATAGATATTTCATTTTATACTTTTCAAAATTGAGTTGGCGGCCATTTTGAATGTGGGGCTCCAGGAAATGCAGCTCCAATTGTCCCAATTTTAAAATATGTTCTGTTAGTTTAATTAATAATACAAAATGAAGGATAACATCAGTCACACATTCCATGAAAATGACATGCTAATTGGAAATCTCTTCATTCTCAGCAACAGGCTAAATGAGAATGAAATTAATACAACATACTGTTTTCACGGCCATATTGGATTTGCGAACAGCAACGTTGAGAATAATGGCATCAATACGTTTGTAAACGATTCCTCTATCGAAAAATATACTTATTATCAGTATCACTATTCAAATGGCTTAAATATTAATAAAGATATGACGTACAACATGATATTTTCTTATTTCTTAGGCAAATTGGAGGCCATCTTGAATTTCAGACATGTTTGTTTTCTCAATTTTTCAGCATTTTAAGAATCCCTATTCATATAGCTACCAAATAGTTCATCTGCAGACGGATATCAATGCTGATATAAATCATATACGTGCATTTATTCACCCATGTCAATGAGAAATTTTGGGTCAATATGACCTCTAAATGACCTCAAAAATGACCTCTAAAGGTAAAATCTGCGGGGGTACCCACCCTTATCCAACAGCTTACATATCATAGAAGTCGATCAGCATTGGTACCCATTTGTAACAAAAAATGCACTTTATTGGAGGCCTTTTATAGGCCTTGGCGGGCCGTCTATTACAGACTATTCTAATCTGAACATTTTAGTCGTACATGTACGAAGTTTAGTGAAACGGCCCCTCGAGGAGCAGCCGAGCCCCTCCTTCAACTTACAGTTCGATTTGTACAGCCCATTTTATAATTCTTCTCGTTTCCCCAGTCATATACCTCTATGCTGCAGACCTGAAATGTGGAAGCAAAACAATACAGTGAAACCTCTCTAAACCGGACACCCTACCGGACCTACGTCATAATTATATTGTTAAAATGCCAAATTATGCCAAACCAAATTATCGCCCCTGTATATAATTTTATATATATACTCACCAGGCGTAGGAATTTTCAGGATACTCATAAAATCAGGATTTGATGTTCCTGATAATTGCGAAACAATCTAATGTTCAACGTGGGCAGCACACATTTACACACTTGTGAGTATTTGTTCAGCCATTTTGACATTTTGAACTGTTCCAACCCCTGACTCGGTCACTCCGACAGTATGTACTTGAAATTAACGCATAGCTTTTGAAATTTCATCCAATAAAATGTTGCGATTTATTGATATGTATCATTCCATGCATGCAGAGAAAAGCACTGATTGTATATCTGAGACTTATCACAGTTTGCTTCGAAATGAAAACAAGTATTGGCATTTCATTAGAATTGTCTCCTTGGAGACAATTCTAATGAAATACCAAGATGTATTTTCGTAGAAAATAAGAAAAATATGCTATATTTCTGGTCTGTTTATTGTTTTCTGCAGCATGATAAAGGTACCGCAAGTTTTGTATTGCTTTTTGATACTCGCTACTTCAGCTTATCTGGAGCTCTGTGTCATCACATCTTTGACAGATTTCCGGGTGTTGTTTTAGTATTAACACAGCTCGTGTGTAAAGTATGTGCATGAGGATGTGATACATACGTTAGATCACGTTTGTCCGCATGTACGAGCGATAATCCTCTCGCTACAGCTCGCGGATTATCTCCTCGTACATGCTGACGTACCGTGATCTAACTTATACTTACATCATTCACGTCGGCCCAACATCTGCATGCTCCCATATAGTTTTGTTGCAATGATAGTATTAAACTGGGAAGACTTTCAATCCTCGAAGCTTGGTGAAAATCAAATACTAATGGCGGCCATTTTGAAATTCAACTTGACATCCTCGACAAAGTTGTATTACAGTGGAACCTCTCTAACCCGGACACCAATAAAACACATGTTTTCTAATTTGTTGTCGAGTTCCCTGGTCATGTATATCAGGTGATAATGTCTGTTCGTAATCGCATAGCACACACCTGTGATTCAGCCTGGGCAAATGCCTCGTTTACAGTGAAACCTCTCTAAGCCGGACACCCTGGGGACCTCCCAGGGTGTCCGGTTTAGAGAGGTTACTTATGTATCACGAGTGCCTATGTAACGCTTTGTGGCTCTGAAAACAATGTGTGTCCACTAACATGACTAAAATTATATGTACATTTGTATAGTAGTAGAGAGGCACCAATATAATTTTACAGGGCGGACATTTTCAAATCCGCATTTTTAAGCCGGAACGAAACATTAATAGTATTTAGATTGCCTCCTCGGCGCATATTGTTTCAGGTGGGCGATTAACAATTGAGACAAAGTAAGAAACTAGATGTCCGCGGCCAGCATATCAATATATGAAATCGAAAGATGACGATATTTTCATAGCAAATGCGGAATTATATTCCGCATCTGCTATGAATATTTCCTCATTTACGGAAAATATCGTAATTTTTGTTAATGTTTTTCATGAGATATTACACAAGTTCTCATATGGACATACATAACTTGATTGATTGATTGATCACGACCCGCCGCGATAGTTGATGGTCCCAGTGTGTGTATGTAGTGAGTCATTGGAGTTCTGGTTGAGGAGATATTTCTTTCGTACTTAAACACTTTATATAATCAGGGGCGGCGGAAGTGGGTGGGGGGAGGCCTCTTAGATTTCAAATGTTTCCGGGTAGAATGCCCCCCCCCCCCCAGGAAATCGCGTTCGTACGTTTTCAAAATTTACGGTGGAACATGCCCCCTCACCCCTCACAACATCGGGCCATTTGGGCCCTCAAAACTAGGCCATGAGGATGCAGGAAATGGCGTTTCACGCCACTTACATTTCAATAATTTACGGGGGAGCCCCCGGACCCCCCTAGCAAAATCAGGGCCCTTTGGGCACTCCTTTTGCCCCTTGGTGACATTTTCCAACTCACCTCGCTCTCCGCACAGAGTGTCACTTGGTCACATTCGCTTACGTTCCCCACATGCGCGCAGTCCAGACACATTGGGCCGTGATGTCCCATGGCCGAGAAACCTATCAGGGGAATAGATTATAAATGATTGATTAAAACGTTAAACATCCTATTGCACTATTATAATAGTAATAAATACTATTCATTGCACTAGTGTAACATTATACAGTGGAACCTCTATAACCCGGACACCATGGGAGGTCCCCATGGTGTCCGATTTAGAGAGGTTCCATTGTAATGCAAGACAGATGACTACTTCAAGAGAAGCTAAGGCGCTTTGCAATCATGAACATGCATCTTAATGGCGGTAAATGGGAAACATATCAATATTAAACACAACTACGTGTTCTGTTAATAGAGGCTCGACTGTATAGATGAGAAAATACGTTAGATGATCAGCACGGCCTCAGTGTGTGACGATATATATGATTTAAAGGCACATGCCCACTCAGTAGACACAAACTGTTCTTTATTTATCCCGTCAACACAGTGCCTATGTGCCGTGAAAAACGGTGCCGTGAAACATTTTTGATATCCAGTCAATACTCTTTTTGCATTTTACAGCCATTTGTAGGTGTTTACGGGATAAATAGAATAGTAGGTTAGTGCCGCGAATGGGAAAAAATATCTGGTGCGGCACGGAAACGGGATGTGCTCGGCAGAGCCTCACCCATCCCGTTTCCTGAGCCTTGCCAGATATTTTTTCCCATTCACGGCACTGACCTACTATTCTCTATATCAGTAACATCATCTGAGACATTTTCTGGCAAAATAAACATTCAATCACCATTACCCCACGTATTGATTTATTAGTATTCATATTCGGCTCAGTTTTAAGGGCGGGAATTGGCTCGAGCGCCTTCCATACCCGGTAAATTGATTTGCATTATTATACATTTTATAATAATTCCAGCACAAAAATATTTACACAATTCCCTAACATTTGATTGGTCCGTAGCAAGTCTCTGTCCAGAATTAATATCCCAGTAAACTCCATGCCGAACTACTTTCCGTAACCGTGAGGCGCAGTTAAAATAATTCTTAAGAAAACGGAAAATAAACACATTTTCTTGATGAATGTATTTAAAATGCTGGAATTATATGGAATGAATGGCCTTTTTGTGGAATTTATCGGGGATATAAACTTGGACAAGTCGCGGGAATACTGGACGAAGGCCGGAAGCCTTCCGGCCTTCGTCCAGTATTCCCGCGACTTTTCCAAGTTTATACCCCGATAAATTCCACAAAAAGGCCATACATTCCTATAATGTACAATGACTATACTTTATAATTTGTCGAAAATAATATTTTTTAGGTAATAATTAAAAAATATCATGCCTAATTTGCATACATTGTATATATGAAAATAGCCTGATACCACCGCGCGTCACTGTCAGTAAAATATATATTACTAAATGATTATATCGTATCTGTATAGCGGGCACTCGCGAACTGGTGGAATAGTGACACAATTATACACTTATTTAATTCCTATAAAGAACATTGTGTACGTACTGAGTGGGCATGTACCTTCAATACGACATTTATCAGGTAACCTGCCCTGTATTGACCGAATACGTACTGACTGATAACATATTGTTGTATCAGGCATTGACCTGATATCAACATCCGGGTTACAACGAAGTGAAAACTGACGTTCCATTGGTCGGATGACGTCACGTGACATTACCGAATGACGTCAGTGTAATGACGCAACGTAAACAAGTCCGCGTTCCGTCCATAGACGTCATATAATGTCAATTTCGAGCATAATTACCTGATAAATAGAATACCAGGCTAGTGTAGTTTGATATCACGTTTATCAGGCTCGGCTCGGCTCGGGAACGGTAGGAATTCCTCGGCAAGCCTCGGAATTTCTACGCGTTTCCTAACCTTGCCTGATAAACTTGATATCAACAGACACTATCCTGGTATTCTCTATGTAGTGACCACATTGACCGATTTCAAAGGGAACTCCAACGGCATATCTTCGTTTCTTATGGAATGGAGTACATATTTTTGATATAAATGTGTTTTATTTTTCATATATATATACACTCAATATCATATATACATGTTTAATGACAATATACGTGTCTATAGCATAAACTTGGCTTTTACAGTGTGATAACACAGTATAATAAAATAATAATACATTAGTGTAATACAAATGGAAATGAAGCTGCAACAGAAAATATCCTGGTTGATCAGTACAGTTTCAATTACTATAGGAATGAATGGCCTTTTTGTTGAATTTATCCGGTATAAAGTTGGAAAAGTCGCTGGAATACTGGACGAAGCGATAACAAATTACAATTTTCGAAAAAAAAAAAAAATAAATAAATAATTTTGTTTTTATATTTTTTTCGAAAATTGTAATTTGTTAAGGCCTCGTCCAGTATTCCCGCGACTTTTCCAAGTTTATATCCCCGATAAATTCAACAAAAAGGCCATTCATTCTTTATAATTTTGGACAGATACTTGCTACGGGCCAATCAAATGTTAGAGAATTGTGTAAATATTTTTGTGCTGGAATTATTGCTTCTTAGCTTATGCAATAAATAAAATATTACATTTGTGTAGACTTAATATGATACATATTAAACTCGTTGATTGATTTCATCAGAAACTCGGCATAGCCTCGCTTCGTATAAAATCAGTAAACTCGTTCAATAAATATCATATTAAATCATCAGTCATGAAAAATCCTCTACAATGAAACCGCTCTAAACCGAAAACTCAGGTGATAATGTCTAGCACACAACTACGGATGATTAAATGCTTGATTTACAGTGAAACCTCTCTAAGCCGGACACCCTGGGGACCTCCCAGGGTGTCCGGCTTAGAGAGGTTTCACTGTATATACAAATAAACAGTCACTATAATGTCCTCTATATGAGCATGGGTCTGTGTAGATCAGCTACATGTACATGTACACTTACATGTACCCAGTTTCTATGGATAATACATCACATGACTTTATCCATCTCTCAAGGGAGATACTCCAGGTTTATTACACTCTTGCAGAATATTTGCACGGGTTTCGCTGTGAGAGAAAACCAGTAATCAACTCCTTACAAATAATACACCTTGAGGAGAACACCCGTAATTGCGCGCCTGTTTTCTTGGAAACCACGAGCTACCATGCAAAATGTTTATTTTTTATTTTAGTCAAGATAAAGTTATTTGAACATTTGGAAAGGGTCTCGACTAATCTAGAATGTTAATGTGATTAACACATTCCAAACATGCACTCAAATATATCTGGCTCATAGAAACAGCTGCGTAATTTGGATTTTAAAAAGTTTGCATGACGTTTGACGTCACACAACGTAACGTCAAAACTCGGGAAACCACGTCATTGTATAACTATTCATGGGCACATCACAATTCATTGAGTATAATCTCAAAAATGCACATATATATACACATATATCAAATGTGCATATATATCCACCGTGGAAGTGTAATAAATAGGATATTCCATCGTACTTGTTTGAATAGCGGAAATAATACACTCTCGAGTCCGTCGGCGTCCGTGCAAATAACTCGTTCGCTACACTCACTCGTTGCTTACGCGGAAGCGGACGTACACTCGTGTATTATTTCCCTCTATTCAAAATGTACGATAGAATATCCTCTATACTTTATATCAAGCCTAACTCGTGTTCTGTATAGACACCAGCATGGGTTGTCTACCGTTACCAGTTTCCAACTCCATGTAGGCTACAATAATCTGAACAACTCCACCACATATTCCGCTGCTGATTTTAGATTTGCACTTACGTACGAAGTACTACTGTCTGTTCCACGTTTTTCTGTCGACGAAAGTTTGGCTATTAAACACATTAAATCTAAACAATATTTAAATGTAATTACTTTTTCATCCATAACAAAAAAGTCACAATCCCCCCAAAAAATTAGTTGATGTAATTCCATCGTTTGTTTGGTAGGTCCAGGAAGTTTTTAATTTCGACAGAATTATGATTTTTTTATTGAAATATTATAATACAGGAAAATGGTCTTGTTTGCTTTCATCGTACATATACTATATGAGACACGCCATGTGATTGTGTACCTTGGTGGCCTGATAAGCTCAGTAGGTAGAGCCGGTCGAACTGCGGAACGGGACACCAGGGGGCCGTTTCACTAAACTTCTTACGACTAAAATGTTCGTAAGTGCAAATTTAGGATCGTCTGGAAATATCAATTGATGGATTTACATTTATTGAGCATAGGCTGCGTCTGCAGCCTATGCTCAATAAATGTAAATCCAATAATTGTTTACAAGAAAACATTGTTAATGTGAAATTTACAGGCGATTACAAATTTGCACTTACGAACATTTTAGTCGTACGAAGTTTAGTGAAATGGCCCCCAGCTCCGAATGGCCGAATGGCAAGACAATTTCGTGCTAGCCTAGTCCTATCGGACTTAAAAAGTCGGTCCCGACATGTAAGGTCATCGAGCCAGTGCCGTCGTTAAATCATTTAGTACATTTATTTTGTACCGTCGGACATCTGCGTAATTTCATTGAATACGATTACCAAATTTACAATATTTCCCGTAAATGGCGTTAAAAGTTGACAAGATTTTCAGAGTACGTGCGGAATTATACTCCGAAACTGTTGTTAACTTTTTACTTAATTTATGAAAAATATTCTAAATGTTGTCAACGTATTTAATGAAATTACGCGGATGTTATTATGAGGTGATGTATACATTTCTAAATATGTTTCAGTGCTGGAAACTGGATTACGCTGATTATTAGTGATTATAAGTGCAAGTTGACCCACCCACCAAGCTGCATCCATTGGAATGACACAATATCATCGAGAGAAATTGATGTCGACAATTGGTTCAAAGCGGTCACTGGTCAAATCCCAGAATGCACCGCGCTTCTTGCATGTAGGGGCGTCTTGTAGGACACAGTCAAGTTATGAATAATATAGACGGTAAACCAGTCCTGGTACAGCTTAGCAACAAGGAGTAAATTCTCAGGACAACGGCATTGATTGTTATTATTATGACAGATAGATAAATAAAATAGATGCTGCAGGAAAGGTATGTCTGTGCCAAACATTGTATTATATTATTTGCATGCTCTACACATGCAGGTTAAATTTTTTCTGTGTGCGACTTGATGTGGGGGTGAGATAAAGATTTCGAAAGTGAAAGTAGACGGTTCCGTCAAAAAAGGGGAAATAACTCATGGAAATCAACCCGCATGACCCCGTGTTTGGCATGGATCTAGAACCGGCTTAGGTCACTGACTCCAGGAATGGAAGTAACAAAATTGATTTTGTCTCTAATTTCAGAAATAGTGGACTGATGTAAGGTTTCTTTTGTTTTCTTAGATCATTTCCAAGCTATCTAGCTAGATCTCAGAATCAATTTGGAAATTTGCTACACCTATTTTTTCCGCATGTTAAATTTCCATAGAGAACTCATGTTTCGTAATAAAATCAATATTTGACCAAATTTCACGAAATAAAAAGAAGGCTCGTTCTTACATTTTGATAAAATTTAATATTATCGAAAAACGTATTGTTTTTGCATTGTTTAGATGGCTGTACAATTTTGGCAGGTTTCGTGAAACAGACAGTAGGACTGATTTAACGTCATTAATTCCCTGACTGGTTCATGATACAACAAACGTACGTACCGGGTTCCCCACACCCGGCTGAGTTACAGTAGTTTCCATGGCAACACTCAAGACACGATCCGCCGAGGGAACGCTTACCGCTGCTGGAAGGGCACAGCTGGAAGATTAGGCAAATAAAATACATCGATTGTATACCGAAAATGATGTAATAATTATTTAATAAAATATGTTTATACGAATAATTTCCATTGTCTAAGCATCGTATCTGCGGTTATTCATTTCGAAAATTAGTCTTGTTTTCCACAAACGACGCTGTAAATTGACACAATATTCAGAGCTCATGCGGAATTTATTTCCGCAAAAACTCTGAATTGTGTGTCAACTGTCCGGTTCATTTATGGATACTAGTAATATTTGTGTTTGTATTTTATAGGAAATAAATATCGGGGAAACACAGCAATGTCATGAAGGGTAATACCAGAGCCGGATTCAAATAACTAATTAACCGCTGTCTGGATATGTCGCTGATAGTGGGTTCTAAAATCGACAATAGCTTCACTGTATACACGAAGGTACCATTCAACTAACATGACTAATTTAGGGATGTATAATATTCTCACGTCTGGGCTATACGACACTACTGTGTTTCGGATGCTAGATGTTTTGTATGGGAACAATATGTAACATCATTTACACCCGAATGATCGACAGCTTTATGACAATTGACGATGGTTTACCACTGTTACATGTATGTAGCATAAGCCATACAACTAACGACCAATGAGAATCATTTGGTCCACCTGTTTATCTTGCGAGTAGGCAATGGTACGGCGCCCAGCAAGGGACGTAGAATTGTTTTTTTGTATTAATTCGTTCCTACGAAATAACAATTCGTTCCCTGAATTTAACAAGTCGTTCCCACGAAATAACAATTCGTTCCCACGAATTAACAATTCGTTCCCTCAATTTAACAATTCGTTCCCACGAAATAACAATTCGTTCCCACGGGAACTGAAGTGTTAATTCGTGGGAACGAATTCTTATACCGTGGCAAAGAATTGTTAATTCGAGGGACCGAATTGTTAAATTAAGGGAACGAATTGTCATTTAGTGGGAATGAATTGTTAATTCGAGGGAGCGAATTGTATATCGTGGGAACGAATTGTTAATTCGAGGGAACGAATTGTTATTTCGTGGGAACGAATTAATAAATTAATCCCACTGGATGCTATTATTGATATTCCCTAGTCTTTTAGATGCTATTGGTTGCTGATGACGTATTCAGATGGCGCTGATCACCAGTGGGAGGAGCTTGGCCAAGGGTATAAAAGGCTGGTTCATTTGAGGAGCGCCGTGGCGTAATGGTTAGTGTGTCGGACTACTGATCCAAGGGTCGTGGGTTCGAGCCTGACTAGCGGCGTGCGTTGTGTCCTTGAGCAAGACACTTTATCCACACTGCTCCAGTTCACCCAGCTGTAAATGGGTACCGATAATTCGTAGTTGCTCTGTAAATACGAATTACCGGCTTCTCTCAAAAAAGTCTCTACCTCCGTTCATTCTCCCATTCTTGGGAGACGGCATGCAAGGTCCTAGAGCCAGTGCCGCCGTTAAATATAAGCAAAAAAAAAAAAAAAAGACGTCAGGACGTCAGTATTTCTGAGATACTTTGTATTTCCTACTATACTAGTCCTTTCGGATGGGGACGTTAAACGGCGGTCCCGTGTATCAGATTTGAAGGATATATTAGTATGGGCACGTTAAAGAACAGGAGGGGATTATTCTAATAAGAGCTAGACCCCTGGGGCCGGTTTCCTCTGTATCCACCTCCTTCATTTCTCTCGTCTTGGGAGACGACGTGCGAGGTCATCGAGCCAGTGCCGTCGTTAAATCCAAGCATTTACATTTGAGTCGCACAACACAAAGTACATGTAGTAGATGTACTAAAAACTAGTTAGTCTGAACAATATTTATTTCATACAATATGTAGGCAAGTACATGTACATGTGATATGTACATGGTTTTGAATTCAAGCTAATAACTTATATCAATTCATAATAGTTTATATGAATTCATATTGAGTTATTAGTTACATTGTAGTAGAATGTTATAATGCTGACATACATGTACAAGTAATTAATTAAATATGTTATGGCACGAATACATAATTAAGTCCAGTCTCCGCGAAACTGCCAAAATTGTACAGGACATTCGGTCTGGTAAACTTGAATTTTTTACCAGACCGGAGAAAAGATTACCACACCGAATTTTTTTAATAAAAAATAAAAATTGATTTTGAGTGATATTTAAATTTTAGCTTTTTAAGTATATCAGTCATATAAGAAAAGCTAGTTAGCACCAGAAGCGCATACCAAACGAAGGTGATTTCATTAAAGCTTAGAATAAAAAAGTAAAACAAATAAAAAAATATTTAAAAAAAAAAGAAAAGGTTTATAGTCGGACGTTCGGTCCGGCGAGTTCCGGTTTACCATCGGACCGGCGGAAATTTTAACGGACATGTCCGACGGACCGACGACTTTCGCGGAGACTGTAAGTAGAACATGACATAAATACATAATTCAATATTGTATGATTCAGAACCAGCGTCGACTCTTCATATTACCGTTCTTAAATATTCAGCGGGGTTACACACCTGGCACCGTCTTAAAAGAAACTAAACAATATGACACAATAAATACAGCAATTGGTAGAATGTGAATTACTGTCGAAATGACAGTCGTGCTCAACCCTACCAACGACATACATATTCGAGCGCATAACACAGGCACTTTGCGGTATGAACGACACATTGCCTCTTATAAATCATACCTAATTGTACTATTAACCATCTACAAGGATGGACACCCACCATATTTTCAACAAACGGAAGTGGATTATTGACCTTGGGCCCGGATCACTAATTCAGTAATTATAACACTCGCGAAGGCCGGGACCAGAAGGGTCCCGGCCTTCGCGCGTGTTACAATTACTGAATTATTGAGCTGGGCCCAACGTACACTAGTACCACTTCCGTTGGTTAAAAAGATGGCGAGTGTCCAACCTTCTAAATACTTAATATCAGAGTAAAAATGGGTAACATGTAAAGATCGTTTTGTTGTTCATACCACAAAGTGCATGTGCCGCATACGAGAGACAACGCTCACGAATCAAGTATAAAAATGAAACATTCTTACCGCCTCTTGAGTACATCCAGACCTGTATCTCGGATGACCTTCCTCATTGTGGTACTGCGCCATATAGCAGACCTTCAAGATACAACAAGATGTGGCTGGAGAAATGTGGCTTATGCATTTTGCGACCAGTGTGAATCCAGATCAGCCTGTGCATCTGCACATGCAGAGCCGGATCCGCACAGTTCGCCATTCCATCAATGTAAATAGATAGTTATCAGGCTACATGAGTGTACTATTTGAAATATCGAGCTAAACCGCCGGCTGCGCTAATAGTGCCAATATTTGTCTATTGTTTTCTTTCAAACTGCTTGATTATTGTGGTTTAAAATCAAGCACATTGATTGACTGAGCCTGAGCTGTGATACAGCTCAGGCTCAGCCAATGAAAATGCTTGATTGCGAGTTGAGATTTGCAATACATGTTCAACGCATCGTTTTCTAATTACAATAACGAAAACGATGTCAAAACGATGTGCAATCGTTCCTTTGTGGAATCAGGAACAAATACAGGCTGTACATACCTCGTCTGATTTGCAGTGCTTGATGATATCACAGTATCGTTGGTGGGCGGTGTCTTCGCAAGCGAAACACACGTGACGCTGACCTATTGCTATGGAAACAAACAATTGAATATGAACCAATTGCGCAAGTGTAGTGACGTTGAAATGTTTGTCACTGATATATATCACGTGACATAGAATTATTAATTTAGCATTTCACAATTTTGTTGGATACATTAGGTAGCTCATGTGACAGCCATGTCACGTTATTTGGTTGACTAGTGAGTTCGCAGGATGAGCTTGCTAGTTAATCGCGTTTTATTACATAACATGTGCCTGCACAGTCGGATAAAACAGTGTAATACAAATAATAATAAACCAGTGTAATAAATATGCAAATGAGACTGTACATCTACCACAGTCTAGTACTACAGTCTGGTCCAGTGAAGCCATGTGTACACATACACCTGTATCCCCCGTCCCTAGATCACCATGTCTACTGTACCTGTACTACAGTCTGGTCCAGTGACGCCATGTGTACAAATACACCTGTATCCCCCGTCCCTAGATCACCATGTCTACTGTACCCGTATTACAGTCTGGTCCAGTGACGCCATGTGTACACATACAACTGTATCCCCCGTCCCTAGATCACCATGTCTGCTGTACCTGTACTACAATCTGGTCCAGTGAAGCCATGTGTACACAGACACCTGTATCCCCCGTCCCTAGATCACCATGTCTACTGTAACTGTACTACAGTCTGGTCCAGTGAAGCCATGTGTACACAGACACCTATATCCCCCGTCCCTAGATCACCGTGTCTACTGTACCTGTACTACAGTCAATCTGGTCCAGTGAAGCCATGTGTACACAGACATCAGTATCCCCCGTCCCTAGATCGCCATGTCTACTGTACCTGTACTAATGCAGTCTGGTCCAGTGAAGCCATGTGTACACAGACACCTGTATCCCCCGTCCCTAGATCACCAGTCTATTGCACCTGTACTACAATTCTGGTCCAGTAAAAAGCCATGTGTCACTATACAGCTGGTGGATGTCGTCGTCCCTAAGATCACCGTGTCTACCTGTACCAAAAATGTACTACATAATCTGGTCCTGTGAAGCCTTGTGTACACAAACACCTGTATACCCAGTCACTAGGTGACCATGTCTACTGGACCTGTACTACAGTCTGGTCTAGAGAAGCCATGTGTACACAAACACTACCCACCCCCTATCCGTACCCCAGTTCCCTAGTAACCGTGTCTACTGTACATGTACTACAGTCTGGTGCACTGAAGGCATGTGTACACACACACTTGTATCCCCCGTCCCTAAATCACCATTCTACTGTACCTGTACTACAATCTGGTCCAGTGAAGCCATGTGTACACATACAACTGTATCCCCCGTCCCCAGATCACCGTGTCTACTGTACCTGAACTACAGTCTGCTCCAGTGGAGCCATACACAAACAGCTGTATCCCCCGTCCCTATATCACCGTGTCTACTGTACCTGTACTACAGCCTGGTCCAGTGAAGCCATGTGTATACAGACACCTGTATCTCCCGTCCCTTGATCATCGTGTCTACTGTACCTGTACTACAGCCTGGTCCAGTGAAGCCATGGGCACACAGACACCTGTATCCACCAGTGGTGGCGAGGCACGTACTTCCACTACGGCACGGGAAGGACAGACACGTGTTGTTGGTAGATACCGGCGTACCTGAATCTGTGAATACATGTGCACGGGTAAATTACATCCCTTGTCGTATCACCGTATTTCTCTGATAGTGATTTGAAAAGAGTCCTACGTTTCTGTAAATTTAGTCTGAATGGTGGACAGTGCAGTTTCTGCTAAATACCTAACTCTGTCGCAACGTTCATAAGCCCCATGTATCATGTGACAGCCATACACGGGTCTGAGGTCATCACCTGTCACAACCAATAAATATTGCCAAACTCAGCAAACGACCACCCAAATGAGACCGAGATTATAACTGTTTAGGGCCATTTAAAACAGACAACCGTCACCACATACTTCAACAGTCACTCTACGAGTAGTGGTGATTAGTGTACCACTAAAATATAAAAACACAAGAAATAGATAATATATGACACTACAGTCTGTTTCACGAAATCTGCTCAAATTGTACGACTATATATACAATGCAAACAAATATTTTTCAAATTTTATCAACATTTAAGAATGAGCCTTCTTTTCATTTCCTGAAATTTGGTCAAACATTGATTTGATTACGAAAAATTAGTTCTAACATTTATTTAAACATATTGTATTGCTCTATTTAGACAGTATACAGTAGTTTCAAGATATACTTGATTTCGTTATCTAACTCGTTTCATAATGCTATAGAAGAAGGTATAACAGATTTAATTTATTTAAGTCACGATTTATATTGTGTTCTATTATATTCATATCTGGTGTCGAAACTGGTATTATAGAGGCATCTACAAAAAGTCGGGTTGTACTGATTAGTTTGTCTGCAATATCATTTACATATATTAGGAAAAGGAGAGGACCAAGAACCCATCCTTGTGGAACTAGTTCTAACATGGGGGAGAAAGAGGTGGACAACCTGCAGGAGGAGTCGAAAAACGAAACATTTTGGAATCTAGATAGATAGCTTGGAAATGATCTAACTAAGAACACAAAAGTTACATTTTGAAAATCGGTCGACTATTTCTGAAATTAGAAACATTTCCCAATGTTAAATCCCCATAGATATCTTCACTCTGTGTAGATGTCTATGGGGATTTAACATGTGTAAATTGTTTTTTCGCAATAAAATCAATATTGGACCAACTTTCACGAAATAAAAAGTAGGCTCATTCTTAAATTTTGCTATAATTTAATATTATCGAAAAATATATTGTTTGTGCATTATTTACATAGCCGTAACATTTGGGCAGGTTTCGTAACACAGACAGTAGAAGGTCGGTAGAACCGACCGATGCTCCAAGATGCAAACATAATGTTTAACTTTGAGACAACCTCAGAAAAATTAACGGATACATGATGTGACATACGTGTTTTAGTAACTCCCCGGAGATATAGATGTAAGCATGTTGACAAGTATGGTAGAAATATGACTTTTCGAGTTATCTCACACAATTAGAAAAAGCAAAGGGAAGTAACTCTGAAACTGGTTTAGTAGTTTAAGAAGAATCCCTCCGAGATATCATCCATATATGTATGTTGATCTATCGGACTTGAACCTTTCAAGATATCACGGCCCCAAGCTCAAACAAGCCGAAACATCAATAACTCATACATGTACGTGGTTTAACCCTTTCACCCCTAAGTAACTGAACGGGCTGCGATATGTTCGTTTTGCAACCAATCCAATCATCGCAAAATGATTTTCAGACTATTCCATTTATAAAAAGGGGGTATTTATTTTTCTCAAAAATATGAAAATTACTTTCAAACAGTGCAGATCCTGATGAAACGGCTCGTTACGAGCCGGCTCATCTGGATCTGCACTGTTTGCATAAACCGCTATAGCGGGCTTTTGGGTTCAAAGGGTTAAGACCTTATCCGAGATATCGCCGATATATTAGTATGCTGACAAAGTTTGGTGGAAATTGGTCTTACATTTTTCGAGTTATCGCGGTCACAATATCAGCCAATCAGTAAAATCAAAGGGCGGTTAATGTGACATACGTGGTTTAAGCAATGATGTCGGGATGTCGTCAATATATGCATGTTGATAACATTCGGTGTAAATTAGACTGAACGTTTTCAATTGATTGTGGTGGCAAGACTAGTGCGGACTCCGGGCGGACAAGGCGGTAACTACCTCGTATATCAAGGTGCATGATCACGTGGTTACAACAACAACAACTATGGCTGAACGTGTTGAAAGCGCGCCCACTCCAAAGTAAGGTTTTGATGAAATATGGCGCAGCAAACGCGTCTTCATGAGCTGCATTTGATGGTCCCGGGAATTCGGCTTATGTCGTTTTTGCGAAGAATCAATTTCCGTGTCAGTAGACACGGAAATCGATTCTTCGCAAAAGAGACAGAAGTTTGGGCCAATGTACCGAGACCACCAAATACAGCTTAATGAGACGCGTTTGATGCGCCATATTTCATAAATATCCGTTACATAATAAGGACAAAATAAAGGAATACGTATTTTAAATCGGAGGGCTTCTGGAAATTTCAGTACTTCTTCTTGTAGCTTGGGTACCGAGTGGAAACGGTCAGTAAGCAAATATAGTGATGGGTTAATGTTAAAGCTACATGCCCACTCAGTAGGCACAAACTGTTCTTTATGGAATTAAATAAGTGTAAAAGTGTGTCACTAGTCCACTAGTTCCAAAAATTACGAGTGCCCGCTATACAGATATATTCATTTAGCAAGATTTATTTTACCGATAGTGATGCACGTTGGTGTCGGTCTTTTTTCATATGCAAATGTGGCCTGATATGTTTCATTATTTATACTAATTAAACCTGAAAAAAATAATATTTTCGACAGATTATAAAGTATCATCATTGCACACCAAAATATAAATACAGAACAAATAGTAATGTCCGTTGTTAACATTGTAAGGAAGCACGCTTATCGCCCCTGTTATCAGTGTGGACATTTACGTCTGATATAACATGTATAATAATGCCAATCAATACGTGGGGTAATGGTGAATTAATGTTTATTTTGTCAGAAAATGTCATATCTACTGAATATACGTAACTATCTGTCTCCCTATATTATAACCTACTGAGTGGGCACGCCGAGTCTATAGGCGTCATAGACATCCAACCTATCCGCTGTGAGTATGTACCTACGAGTACGTAATAAAACGAACATGAAACATAAAGGGAAATAACTGAAATAATGAACGCAAATAAAAGTAAAATAAATGTGGATTGCTTCCCAATCGAACATACTCACTGTATGTACAATTACGCCCCGTGTAACCGGAATCACAGCTACACCGGTAGCCCCCGTACATGTTGATGCACGTGCCGTGAGAGCCGCACAGCCACCGGTCGTTAACACATTCATCGATATCTGCAAATAGACAACGAATCTGACTCACGTCGCAGAAAACATACTCGTACATTATTCCCACGCGAAACATTTATCTTAGCACGTTGTGACGAAACGCTACTTAATACATACGTATAATGAATATAATGTCGAACGATGCATAGTACATTATTGTTCGTTAAACATGCAGTGGAACCTCTCCAAACCGGACACCCTGGGAGATCCGCAGGGTGTCCGGTTTAGAGAAGTTCCACTGAAATCAGGCATATACTCATTCTGAAAATGAATTGGCATACTTTGCAATCATGAACATACATTAACATCTGAGACAAATGATCAAGAAACCAACCAACTATAGTATCACCGAGGTTGTCTTGGTGTCCGATTTAGAGAGGTTACAATGTACATTGGATAATTTCATTGAATAATGCGTACTAAAAGGACTGTCAACATTGCAATGTAGCCATATTGACACGGATAAGCGTATACCCCGTTACCCCCCCCCCCCCCACCCGTCACCATACCTACTGTACCTGTACTACAGTCTGGTCTGGTCCAGTGAAGCCATGTGTACACATACACCTGTATTCCCCGTCCCTAGATCACCATGTCTACTGTACCTGTACTACAGTCTGGTCCAGTGAAGCCATGTGTACACATACACCTGTATCCCCCGTCCCTAGATCACCATGTCTACTGTACCTGTACTACAGTCTGGTCCAGTGAAGCCATGTGATTCACATACATCTGTATCCCCCCCGTCCCTATATCACCATGTCTACTGTACCTGTACTACAGTCTGGTCCAGTGAAGCCATGTGTACACATACACCTGTATCCCCCGTCCCTAGATCACCAATTGTCAAACTGTACCTGTACTACAGTCTGGTCCAGTGAAGCCATGTGTACACATACACCTGTATCCCCCGTCCCTAGATCACCATGTCTACTGTACCTGTACTACAGTCTGGTCCAGTGAAGCCATGTGTACACATACACCTGTATCCCCCGTCCCTAGATCACCGTGTCTACTGCACTTGTACTACAGTCTGGTCCAGTGAAGCCATGTGTACGCAGACACCTGTATCCCCCGTCCCTAGATCACCATGTCTACTGTACATGAACTAAAGTCTGGTCCAGTGAAGCCATGTGTACACATGTATCCCCCGTCCCTAGATCACCATGTCTACTGTACCTGTACTACAGTCTGGTCTAGTGACGCCATGTGTACACAGACACATGTATCCCCCGTCCCTATATCACCATGTCTACAGTACCTGTACTACAGTCTGGTCCAGTGAAGCCATGTGTAGACAGACACCTGTATCCCCCGTCCCTAGATCACCATGTATACTGTACCTGTAGTACAATCTGGTCCAGTGAAGCCATGTGTACACATACAACTGTATCCCCCGTCCCTAGATCAACCGTGTCTTTCTGTACCTGTACTACAGTCTGGTCCAGTAAAAAGCCATGTGTTTATTTCACACAGACACCTGTATCCCCCGTCCCTATATCACCATGTCTACAGTACCTGTACTACAGTCTGGTCCAGTGAAGCCATGTGTAGACAGACACCTGTATCCCCCGTCCCTAGATCACCATGTCTACTGTACCTGTAGTACAATCTGGTCCAGTGAAGCCATGTGTACACATACAACTGTATCCCCCGTCCCTAGATCACCGTGTCTACTGTACCTGTACTACAGTCTGGTCCAGTGAAGCCATGTGTACACATACACCTGTATCCCCCGTCCCTAGATCACCATGTCTACTGTACCTGTACTACAGTCTGGTCCAGTGAAGCCATGTGTACACATACACCTGTATCCCCCGTCCCTAGATCACCATGTCTACTGTACCTGTACTACAGTCTGGTCCAGTGAAGCCATGTGTACACATACACCTTTATCCCCCGTCCCTAGATCACCGTGTCTACTGCACTTGTACTACAGTCTGGTCCAGTGAAGCCATGTGTACGCAGACACCTGTATCCCCCGTCCCTAGATCACCATGTCTACTGTACCTGTAGTACAATCTGGTCCAGTGAAGCCATGTGTACACATACACCTGTATCCCCCGTCCCTAGATCACCATGTCTACTGTACCTGTACTACAGTCTGGTCAAGTGAAGCCATTTGCACACAGACACCTGTATCCCCCGTCCCTAGATCACCATGTCTACTGTACATGAACTAAAGTCTGGTCCAGTGAAGCCATGTGTACACATGTATCCCCCGTCCCTAGATCACCATGTCTACTGTACCTGTACTACAGTCTGGTCCAGTGACGCCATGTGTACACAGACACATGTATCCCCCGTCCCTATATCACCATATCTACAGTACCTGTACTACAGTCTGGTCCAGTGAAGCCATGTGTAGACAGACACCTGTATCCCCCGTCCCTAGATCACCATGTCTACTGTACCTGTAGTACAATCTGGTCCAGTGAAGCCATGTGTACACATACAACTGTATCCCCCGTCCGTAGATCACCGTGTCTACTGTACCTGTACTACTGTCTGGTCCAGTAAAGCCATGTGTACACAGACACCTGTTTACCCCCGTCCCTTATATCACCATGTCCTACTGTACCTGTACTACAGTCTGGTCCAGTGAAGCCATGTGTAGACAGACACCTGTATCCCCCGTCCATAGATCACCATGTCTACTGTACCTGTAGTACAATCTGGTCCAGTGAAGCCATGTGTACACATACAACTGTATCCCCCGTCCCTAGATCACCGTGTCTACTGCACCTGTACTACAGTCTGATCCAGTGAAGCCATGTGTACGCAGACACCTGTATCCCCCGTTCCTAGATCACCATGTCTACTGTACCTGTAGTACAATCTGGTCCAGTGAAGCCATGTGTACACATACAACTGTATCCCCCGTCCCTAGATCACCGTGTCTACTGTACCTGTACTACAGTCTGGTCCAGTGAAGCCATGTGTACACAGACACCTGTATCCCCCGTCCCTATATCACCATGTCTACAGTACCTGTACTACAGTCTGGTCCAGTGAAGCCATGTGTAGACAGACACCTGTATCCCCCGTCCCTAGATCACCATGTCTACTGTACCTGTAGTACAATCTGGTCCAGTGAAGCCATGTGTACACATACAACTGTATCCCCCGTCCCCTAGATCACCGTGATCTACCTGTAACCTGAACTATTCAGTCTGGTCCAGTGAAGCCATGTGAACACAGACACCTGTATCCCCCGTCCCCAGATCACCGTGTCTACTGTACCTGTAATACATTCTGGTGCAGTGAAGCCATGTGTACACATACACCTGTATTCCCCTCCCTAGATCAGCGTGCATACTGTACCTGTACTACAGTCCTGTCCAGTGAAGCCATGTATACACATACAGCTGTATTCCCCGTCCCTTGATCACCATTTCTACTGTACATGTACTACAGTCTGGTCCAGTGAAGCCATGTGTACACAGACACCTGTATCCCCCGTCCCTTGATCATCGTGTCTACTGTACCTGTACTACAGCCTGGTCCAGTGAAGCCATGGGCACACAGACACCTGTATCCACCAGTGGTGGCGAGGCACGTACTTCCACTACGGCACGGGAAGGACAGACACGTGTTGTTGGTAGATACCGGCGTGCCTGAATCTGTGAATACATGTGCACGGGTAAATTACATCCCTTGTCGTATCACCGTATTTCTCTGATAGTGATTTGAAAAGAGTCCTACGTTTCTGTAAATTGAGTCTGAATGGTGGACAGTGCAGTTTCTGCTAAATACCTAACTCTGTCGCAACGTTCATAAGACCCATGTCTCATGTGACAGCCATACACGGGTCTGATGTCATCACCTGTCACAACCAATACATATTGCCAAACTCAGCAAACGACCACCCAAATGAGACCGAGATTATAACTGTTTAGGGCCATTTAAAACAGACAACCGTCACCACATACTTCAACAGTCACTCTGCGAGTAGTGGTGATTAGTGGACCACTAAAATATAAAAACACAAGAAATAGATAACATATATATGACACTACAGTCTGTTTCACGAAATCTGCTCAAATTGTACGGCTATATATACAATGCAAACAAATATTTTTCCAATTTTATCAACATTTAAGAATGAGCCTTCTTTTCATTTCCTGAAATTTGGTCAAACATTGATTTGATTACGAAAAATTAGTTCTAACATTTATTTAAACATATTGTATTGCTCTATTTAGACAGTATACAGTAGTTTCAAGATATACAATTGACTATAATAAGAGCAAACGGGTTGGGCTACAAGTTTTAACATCATTAGCTACAGCCCTTCCCAATTGCTTATTGCATGTGCTATAAAATGTGGTATAATAGCGGTAGACATAACTTTTACTATGTATACTACAACATTGTATACAGCAACTACATGTAGAACTAGAGTTTGAAAAAATACTATAGGAATGAATGGCCTTTTTGTGGAATTTATCGGGGTATAAACTTGGAAAAGTCGCGGGAATACTGGACGAAGGCCTGAAGGTCTCGTCCAGTATTCCCGCGACTTTTCCAAGCTTATATCCCCGATAAATTTCACAAAAAGGCCATTCATTCCTTATAATTCCAGCATTTGAAATAAATTCATCAAGAAAATGTGTCTATTTTGACAGACGGCAGCCATTTGTTTACATTGACAGCACTGACAGCGCATCTGTAGAAAGAAGTTCGGCGTGGGAGTTTACTGGGATATAAATTTTGGACAGAGACTTGCTACGGGCCAATCAAATATTAAGGAATTGTGTCAACATTTTTGTGCTGGAATTATTGTTCAATATAATCTTGTTGCACTGTCCGGTGAATACAGACCAATTGATATCCAAAGATCTGGCCACCGAGTAAGTCCAATTTTCAAAACAAAAAAAAAACAGGAACATCTGAATGAGCGTGCCTTAATTATTATTGAAACGACGAGTAAGTTTAATGTAGCGTTGGACTTCTAAGAAAATACTGGCATTACCTTCAACATCTGTTAAATCGTCTCCAGATAACAGAGTATTTATAGATAACGGGTGATATTGACGGGTTGCGGTAAGCAATTGTTGGCGTTGCTGATAGAATAAAGCGCATTTAAAAAAGAAGTGCTCAGCATCTTCTACATCAAGAATACAGTGACACAATGGTGATTTCCGTAGATTATTCGTAAAAAGGTCTGAATTTAGATTAATACATTGATTTTGTATACCGGCGTGGTAAACAGATTGCGTTCTATCACCGATCGTATAGTATTCTGGAACAATAGGCGATTTTAATATTTTTCTTATCTTAGCTTAAATAACTGCTATGGAAGGTGAGCTCTTAATTTCGTTATCTAACTCGTTCCATAATGCTATAGAAGAAGGTATAACAGATTTAATTTATTTAAGTCATGATTTATATTGTGTTCTATTATATTTATATCTGGTGTCGAAACTGGTATTATAGAGGCATCTGCAAAAAGTCGGGTTGTGCTGATTAGTTTGTCTGCAATATCATTTACATATATCAGGAAAAGGAGAGGACCAAGAACCCATCCTTGAGGAAGTAGTTCTAACATGGGGGAGAAAGAGATGGACAACCTGCAGGAGGAGTCGAAAAACGAAACATTTTGGAATCTAGATAGATAGCTTGGAAATGATCTAACTAAGAACACAAAAGTTACATTTTGAAAATCGGTCGACTATTTCTGAAATTAGAAACATTTCCCCATGTTAAATCCCCATAGATATCTTCACTCTGTGTAGATGTCTATGGGGATTTAACATGTGTAAATTGTTTTTTTGCAATAAAATCAATATTGGACCAACTTTCACGAAGTAAAAAGTAGGCTCATTCTTAAATTTTTCTATAATTTAATATTGTCGAAAAATATATTGTTTGTGCATTATTTACATAGCCGTAACATTTGGGCAGGTTTCGTGAAACAGACAGTAGATGGTCGGTAGAACCGACCGATGCTCCAAGATGCAAACATAATGTTTAACTTTGAGACAACCTCAGAAAATCAGAAAAATCAACGGATACATGATGTGACATACGTGTTTTAGTAACTCACCGGAGATATAGATGTAAGCATGTTGACAAGTATGGTGGAAATATGACTTTTCGAGTTATCTCGGTTACATGCTCACACAATTAGAAAAAGCAAAGGGAAGTAACTCTGAAACTGGTTTAGTAGTTTAAGAAGAATCCCTCCGAGATATCATCCATATATGTATGTTGATCTATCGGACTTGAACCTTTCAAGATGTCACGGCCACAAGCTCAAACAAGCCGAAACATCAATAACTCATACATGTACGTGGTTTAACCCTTTCACCCCTAAGTAACTGAACGGGCTGCGATATGTTCGTTTTGCAACCAATCCAATCATCGCAAAATGATTTTCAGACTATTCCATTTATAAAAAGGGGGTATTTATTTTTCTCAAAAATATGAAAATTACTTTCAAACAGTGCAGATCCTGATGAAACGGCTCGTTACGAGCCGGCTCATCTGGATCTGCACTGTTTGCATAAACCGCTATAGCGGGCTTTCGGGTTGAAAGGGTTGAAGACATTATCCGAGATATCGTCGATATATTAGTATGCTGACAAAGTTTGTGGAAATTGGTCTTACATTTTTCGAGTTATCGCGGTCACAATATCAGCCAATCAGTAAAATCAAAGGGCGAGTAATGTGACATACGTGGTTTAAGCAATGATGTCGGGATGTCGTCAATATAAGCATGTTGATAACATTCGGTGTAAATTAGACTGAACGTTTTCAATTGATTGTGGTGACAAGACTAGTGCGGACTCCGGGCGGACAAGGCGGTAACTACCTCGTATATCAAGGTGCATGATCACGTGGTTACAAGAACAACAACTATGACTGAACGTGTTGAAAGCGCGCCCACTCCAAAGTAAGGTTTTGATGAAATATTGCGCAGCAAACGCGTCTTCATGAGCTGCATTTGGTGGTCCCGGGAATCCGGCTTATGTCGTTTTTGCGAAGAATCAATTTCCGTGTCAGTAGATACGGACATTGATTCTTCGCAAAAGCGACATAGGTTTGGGCCAATGTACCGAGACCACCAAATACAGCTTAATGAGACGCGTTTGATGAGCCATATTTCATAAAATTCCGTTACATAATAAGGACACAATAAAGGAATACGTATTTTGAATCGGAGGGCTTCTGGAAATTTCAGTACTTGTTGTTGTTGTAACCACATGGTCATACACTTTGTATATGCTCCCACGAAATTGTTTAATGAATGCAGCGATTAAGTCGTAAAAATACAAAAGATAAATAAATAAAGGTTACAGAAGATGAACAATAGAGGACAATGAATAAGTATGCAGATAAATATAGCCGGGGTACCGAGTGGAAACGGACAGTAAGAAAATATAGTGATGGGTTAATGATAAAGCTACATGCCCACTCAGTAGGCACAAACTGTTCTTTATAGGAATTAAATAAGTGTAAAAGTGTGTCACTACTCCACCAGTTCTAACAAGAATTCCGCCACGGAAGCGGTGTCGCGCCTGCCGAGGCATTTGACAGTGAACATTACAAGTAAATAAATGACCTTGACCTTGAGAATTTGGATGTGGGGGTGTGTGTAATGAAGCATCATCCATAGACAAACATTGATGTGAAATATTATCAAAGTCTGGCAAGGGGTTAAAGAGATATTGTGAAAAAACAATAACTTTAACGCATTTCTGTTACAAAATCGGTGAACATCACAAGTAAATAAATGACCTTGACCTTCAGAATTTGGATGTGGGGGTGTGCGTCATGAAGCATCATCCCTAGACAAACATTGATGCGAAATATTATCAAAGTCTGGCAAGGGGTTAAAGAGATATTGTACAAAAACAATAACTTTAACGCATTTCTGTTACAAAACCGGTGAACTTTACAAGTAAATAAATGACCTTGACCTTCAGAATTTGGATGTGGGGGTGTGCGTAATGAAGCATCATCCCATGACAAACATTGATGTGAAATATCATCAAAGTCTGGCAAGGGGTTAAAGAGATATTGTGAAAAAACAATAACTGTTAACGCATTCCTGTTACAAAACCGGTGAAAATTACAAGTAAATAAATGACCTTGACCTTCAGAAGTTGGATGTGGGGGTGTGCGTAGTGAAGCAGGATCCCTAGACGAACATTGATGTGAAATATTATCAAAGAGATATTGTGAAAAAAAAATAACTTTAAGGCATTCCTGTTACAAAACCGGTGAACATTACAAGTAAATACATGACACTGACCTTCAGAATTTGGATGCGTAATGAAGCATCATCCCTAGCCAAACATTGATGTGAAATATTATCAAAGTCTGGCAAGGGGTTAAAGAGATATTGTGAACAAACAATAAGCTTAACGCATTTCTGTTACAAAACCGGTGAACATTACAAGTAAATATATGACCTTGACCTTCAGAATTTGGATGTGGGGGTGTGGGTATTGAAGCATCATCCATAGACAAACATTGATGTGAAATATTATCAAAGTCTGGCAAGGGGTTAAAGAGATATTGTGAAAAAACAATGACTTCAACGCATTTCTGTTACAAAACCGGTGAACATTACAAGTAAATAAATGACCTTGACCTTAATAATTTGGATGTGGGGGTGTGCGTCATGAAGTATCATCCCATGACAAATATTGATGTGAAATATTATCAAAGTGTGACAAGGGGTTAAAGAGATATTGTGAAAAAACAATAACTTTAACGCATTTCTGTTACAAAACCGGTGAACATAAAAAGTAAATATATGACCTTGACCTTGAGAATTTGGATGTGGGGGTGTGCGTAAGGAAGCATCATCCCATGACAAACACTGATATGAAATATTATCAAAGTCTGGCAAGGTGTTAAAGAGATATTATGGAAAAAATAATAACTTTAACGCATTTCTGTTACAAAACCGGTGAACTTTACAAGTAAATAAATGACCTTGACCTTCAGAAGTTGGATGTGGGGGTGTGCGTAGTGAAGCAGGATCCCTAGACGAACATTGATGTGAAATATTATCAAAGTCTGGCAAGGGGTTAAAGAGATATTGTGAAAAAACAATAACTTTAACGTATTTGCCTTACAAAAAAAACCGGACGACGTGACGACGACGACGACGACGACGACGACGACGACGACGCGGACGATGACGACGCGGACGACGACGACGACGACGGAAAAAGCGCCGACTATAGCCACGCCTCTGCTAAAGCAGGCGCGACAAAAATTACGAGTGCCCGCTATACAGATATATTCATTTAGTAAGATGTATTTTACTGATAGTGATGCACGTTGGTGTCGGGCTTTTTTCATATGCAAATGTGGCCTGATATGTTTATTATTTATACTAATTAAATGCGTCACCTGAAAAAATAATATTTTCGACAGATTATAAAGTATGATCATTGCACACCAACATATAAATACATAATAAATAGTAATGTCCGTTGTTAACATTTTAAGGAAACACGCTTATCGCCCCTGTTATCAGTGTGGACATTTTCGTCTGATATAACATGTATAATAATGCCAATCAATACGTGGGGCAATGGTGAATGAATCTTCATTTTGTCAGAAAATGTCATATCTACTGAATATACATAACTATCTGTCTCCCTATATTATAACCTACTGAGTGGGCATGTACCTTTAAACCGAGTATATAGGCGTCATAGACATCCCACCTATCCGCTGTGATTATGTACGTATGAGTACGTAATAAAACGAACAAGAAACATAAAGGGAAATAACTGAAATAATGAACGCAAATAAAAGTAAAATAAATGTGGATTACTTCCCAATCGAACATACTCACGGTATGTACAATTACGCCCCGTGTAACCGGAACCACAGCTACACCGGTAGCCCCCGTACATGTTGATGCACGTGCCGTGAGAGCCGCACAGCCGCCGGTCGTTAACACATTCATCGATATCTGCAAATAGACAACGTATGTGACTCACGTCGCAGAAAACATACTCGTACATTATTCCCACGCGAAACATTTAGCTTGGAACGTTGCGACGAAACGCGATTTAAGACATACATGTACGTATAGTGAATATAATCTCGAACTATGCATAGTACATGTTTTGTTAAACATACAGTGGAACCTCTCTAAACACTATGTCTACTGTACCTGTACTACAGTCTGGTGCAGTGAAGCCATGATAACACAGACACCTGAATCCCCCAGGGGTGACGATGCACGTGCTGCCACCATAGCACATGGATGACGGACACGGGTTGACGGAAGATACCGGCGTGCTTGATTCTGTAAAAATATGCGCACGGATAAATACGAGAGGAGTTCACTATACACTTTAACAACTAGATCTACAATATCAAGGTGTATGATCGCGTGGTTACAACAACAACAACAACAAGTACTGAAACTTACAGAAGCCCTCCGATTCAAAGTACGTATTCTTTTATTTTGTCCTTATTATGTAACGGATTTTGATGACATGTGGCGCATCAAACGCGTCTTGTTAAGCTGCATTGGTGGTCTCTGTACTTTTGCCCAAACTTCTGTCGTTTTTGCGAAGAATCGGTTACTGACACGGAAATCGATTATTCGCAAAAACGACATAAGTCTGTGCCGAACTCCCGGGACCACCAAATGCAACCCATGAGGACGCATTTCTGCGCCATATGTCAAATAATACTTACTTTGGAGTGGGCGAGCTTTCAAAACTTTCAGCCATTGTTGTTGTTGTTGTAACCACGTGATCATGGACCTTGTATATAGCGCATTTAATAATGCGGCTACACCTTTGCAACATATACCAATTTGAAATTGATCTACACTATTTTATAAATTGAAACATCATGCTACCGCAAGTGGTTGAGGAAATGTTTGAGCAGCGTCCGAATACCAGCACGTCATTAACGCTTTTGCTACTAGACATCACAATGCCTCACAAAACAAGGGAGCTAAATCGGTACATGGATGGTCATTTTTAGCATATAGTCACATCACACCATGTGACTTTTGGTTTTTCCCTAAATTAAAGGAAGCACTCGGTGGATGCAAGTGTCTTAGGGTTCAATAATTCCAGCACAAAAATATTTACACAATTCCCTAACATTTGATTGGTCCGTAGCAAGTCTCTGTCCAAAATTTATATCCCAGTAAACTCCCATGCCGAACTACTTTCCGTAACCGTCAGGCGCAGTTAAAATAATTCTTAAGAAAACTGAAAATAAACACATTTTCTTGATGAATTTATTTCAAATGCTGGAATTATAAGGAATGAATGGCATTTTTGTGGAATTTATCGGGGATATAAACTTGGAAAAGTCGCGGGAATACTGGACGAGGCCTTCCGGCCTTCGTCCAGTATTCCCGCGACTTTTCCAAGTTTATACCCCGATAAATTCCACAAAAAGGCCATTCATTCCTATAATAACTCACATAGGACTATCGCGCAGCCGTAGTTAGGGTTCAATAACTCACATAGGACTATCGCGCATCCGTAGTTAGGGTTCAATAACTCACATAGGACTATCGCGCATCCGTAGTTAGGGTTCAATAACTCACATTGGACTATCGCGCATCCGTAGTTAAGTGGTTATACCTACTGGGAAGGTGTGTATATCGAGGAGGAGAGTACTAAAAGTTTCAGGTTTAATTACTGAAATACACACACGTTGTCAAAGTGAAATGAACGCCACTCGTAACATCCCATGTAGAGACGCCGTAAAAAACAGTTATATTGCCGTAAATTGGGACTGAATGACCAACAGTAAAGTGTGTGATGAGACTTGCGGAACCCAATGTTGTCGTAAATTGGGACTGAATGACCAACAGTAAATTGTGTGATGAGACTTGCGGAACCCAATGTTGTCTTAGCCTAGTACTGTACTGGTCGCAACTGTCATACGCCCAATGTTCCCTGTGAGACCCACACATGAGGTTATCTGCATGTAATCCCCAATAAATACTATCAAACACAGCAACGGTATGCCAAAGGTAGACTGAAGAACGTAGGTAACATAGAACATAACTACATTGTATTTAGGACCAGTAGCCAATTTCATCAAAATTTCAAAGTATACTTATCTAGCAAAGTATACTTTGAGGGAGTAATCATTTATTTCCCCAAAATGCATTATTTCATAGAGAACTAACCACTGCATATATTTGATGAGTAAAAGTATGCATACTTATTATACTGATTGTATTACATTACCACAGCCAAACTGGCTGTGATAATGTAATAAATTCAGTATAATAACAAATAAAAAAATTATTCTCAAAGTATACCTTGCTAGATAAGCATACTTTGCAATGTTGGTGAAATATGCCACAGCTACAACGGACAAGTGTACAAAGACCACCATGCACTCCACGAATAGCGATAATCAGTCCCGCAGTAACATATATACATATCCAGTAACATATGATAGGTTGGCGCTAGGATTTAGAAATTTAGCGAAAATTTACTGCTAGTGTCAAAAGAGACAATACTAATTTACATTTGCTCCAATATTTATCGAACATAGAATTTTTTCAAATTATTTCTGAAATTTACAGTAGCCAAAATGTCCATGTCTGAAATATTAATAGCCAAATGGCCATTTGAGTAGACAAATGGCCACTGCGGCTACCAGTAGCGCATACCTAGTTTATATGACACCATGAACAGCCCACTTATCGCTTGGCTTGTCATTATATAATCAAAACACGGGCATTACACGTGTAGTAAATAATGGGAAATAACTCAAACAGGTAACACAAATTAAACCCTGAAAATAAAACATAGTTGAAGACGATAGACTCACGGTGGGTACAATTGCGCCCAATGTAGCCGGGATCACAGCGACATTGATATACGCCAATCGTGTTGAGGCACGTGCCATGAGAGCCGCACAGTAACTGGCTGAAAACGCATTCATTTACATCTGCAAAGACAAAACGCACATGACGCCCGTATAAGAAGAAAACACTGCACCGAAACTATAAAATGAGAAACATGTATACAATGATAAAAATCAGATCTTCCGATACAACATTACAAAGAGGAATCCACGAAACGGTGCATGTACAATTTGTTTTGTTAGAAACAGTGAAGATTTGTTAATGATTATTAAACGAAACAAACGAACACTATAGTAGAAAATGCAGTGAAAATTATCGTTTTGTACAACGATATGCATAGAAACGAATATCGTTTGGGTTGTTTTGTACGCGAAACAATAATATGTTACTTCAAATAGCCAATTATTTAAACGCCTGTCGTTTCTTCCAACGCATGTCTTGTGGTTTACGCAAAGTTTTCGTTTGGTGTTTTTTTTTTTCGTTTTATAATTAAAAAGACCGACACGACTGTGAAAACGCTGTGTAAAAGATAATCACTCGTTTATTTGTGGAACCAGGAATAATTCCGGATGTAGATACATGATGGATAATTGAAGCGAATAATATTAAAGTAATTCGAACTTTATTTCAAATTTATGAACGAATTAGTTCTGTATTATCGACTTTGTTGCTCCGTATTTATTTGATAAACCAACTTGGACTTATTGATAGAATATTAGGTTATTCAACACGGTTTCTATATTCTAGTGTACAAGTGATTTAAAATGATAAACCACAGTTATATATTGAATCACCTTTCTCGAAATGTGATCGGTATCAGCGCTCCAGATAAGGTTCGTATTGTACAAAATACTCACACCATGTGACAATACGCATTGATTTTCAAATTGTGAAACTACTGTAATGCAGTTGATATTCACTTAGTTGAGCTGCAATCATTTGTATCGTATTTAATAAGGAAGAAAATCAATAATACATTTGAAAAATGAAAATACGCATTGAATTTGAAATCTGGGGGTATAATACTCTTTAGATACACAACTTATCTGGAGATCTGCGGTATGTAATCCAACTAATTTCTAAAGATAATATAAAGTCACAATACAGTCAGGAAGTCCGAACAATACCATATCTAAAAGGGAGTGATGTGACAATTTCAAACCACTGTAGAGCGTTTTGAAAACAGCATTGCTGTTTATTTTCAATATACACTCGAGTATTTTGACAAATGGCTGAGTTAAAAGGGGGGTATAGTTTGGAAAATGCGACACCGGTACACAACCGCCTGCGTTAATCTATCTTGCCCAGATGTCATCGTTTCTAAACATCTATTGGCAATCTCAACTCGCAATCAAACAGTTTAATCGACTAAGCCTGAGCTGTAGCGCAGATCATGGTCAGTCAATCAAGCTGCTGGATTTCAAGCACAATATTCAAGTATTTTGAATTAAATATAAATACAAAAAAATGGCAAGATTAGCACAGGCAGTGGTGTATATAAATGTACGACAGTGTACTCATGTGCAGCCATTTTCAAAGCACTGTAGAGTATGTTATACAGGTGACTGGTTTGGAAGTGCGATACGAGTATACATGCATACATGTACAACAGCTTACTACTGTGCAGCCATTTTCAAAGCATTGTAGAGTATGTTATACAGGTGACTAGTTTGGAAATGTGATAACAGTATATACAGGTACAACAGTGTACTCCTGTGTAACCATTTTCAAAACACTGTAGATTATGTTATATTGGGGAGTAGTTTGGAAATGCGATACCTGTATATACCTGTACTACAGCGACACCTGTGTGGCCATTTATAATACACAGCATAGGTGAGCCAGGTAAATATACCCGTGTGTGTATTCCTTTTCAATGTTGATTTTGAGACTGGTCACCAAGCCATACATGTATGTAGTAGAGGGCTTAGAGTGACAAATATCAATGACGGCGGTTCTGAGTTCGAACCTTAGTTGTTCATACATGTATTGTTTACCCTAGTTTCTCGACCAATGAACGAACGGTATTTCGTCTCAATTAATCGCATATGACGCTTTCGCCAATATGTATTAAATTAATCATCAAATGTTCAGCGCTATATTTAGAACTATGTTATGCCTTGTTGTCATCAGTTCACGAGACGCAAATCATATTACCGCCAGCACACGCGCTCAGTTCGTGTCACACCGCCAATCATACTGGTATAGCGATTCGAAATCACGTTTAGGGGCGGAGCTTCGCGACTGGGCTAGGTAAAGAATAAGTAAGTTACAATTCACATATTGAATTTTTAATAAACTAATTTCTTGCTCGCTTGCGCTCGCTCTAAATTAATTTATTAAAAATGCAATATGTGAACTATAACTATTATATACAGTTGCAGATATATTTTAATTTGTTCATATTGTATTAGAATTTCTTTTTGCATGTGTTGCTCTTACAATTTATATTAACTTATGCATGTGATAGTTTACATATAGAAAGTTGGTCTCACCTTGAAGAAAACTAATAACTAAATGCACATTTCATTTGTGTCCATCATTTGACTTGCCTGCAGTACGTGAAGAACCTGGGAGTATGTTCTCGCCGATCATGTCACATTGAGGTCATATAGCAGTAGTAATAATCCTCGCAATTTCACGTATTTCCCTCTCCAACATCCAGTCATAACAGAACACAATGATATATACAAAAGTAATGTATTTTGTGCGGTTCGAGCTCTTGTCTAGATAGAATGAAGAAAAGTTCTGCAAAATTGTGGATATTATCCCGCTTCGATACCTCTAAGCCACACTACATGTGTATGTGTTAGCACTGTTTTACACTATTATAGTCGCATGCATGAATGTGTACTCCATCGCGTAGTTATTATAGACAAAAACGAGGATATGATATAATAATACACCTGGTTTACCTATTTTTGGACTCATCGATTGACCTCCAGCAACATATGGAAGTTTCTCCCTCCAATTGTGACTTACTCATTTTTGTCGCGCCTGCTTTAGCAGAAGGCGCGACTATAGTCGCGGCTTTTTCCGTCGTCGTCGTCGCCGTCGTCCGCGTTATCGTCGTCCGATATTTCAACAAGTGTGTTCAAGCTTCATCATTATGGTATAACATTAATATTACTTATCGAATTGCTTCAATATTTCGAGACTTGATACACTCATGCCGCCATTAGCATGACAGTGACCTTTTTTTTACCTTCATATTTTTGCGGAAAAACTTAGCCATTTATTTGCGTCAAAAGGTTTGCACAAGCTCCTTCATCATGGTATAACTTTAAAGCTATTTGACGGATCGCTTCAATATTTGGACACTTGATATATGTGAGCATGTGTAACACACTCATGCCGGCATTAACATGATCTTGAATTTGTTTTATTTTTTACCTTCATATTTTTGCGGAAACACTTTTTTTGCGTCAAAAAGTTTGTACAAGTTTTTTCATCAGGATATAATTTTAATATTACTTGACTGAATGTTTGGTCACTTGATACATGTGAACACACTGATGCCGCAATTAACATGGCATTGACCTTTTGTAGCTTCACATTTGGCGTCAAAAAGTTTGTACAAGATTCTTCATCATCGTATAACATTATTATTACTTGATGTCTTGATTCAATGTTTGGACACTTGCTAAATGTAAGCATTTGGAACACACTCATGCCGCCAATAACAGAACCTTCACCTTCACATGGTTGTGGAAACACTTAGCCATTGTTTTATGTCAAAATATCACTGTGTACTATTAGCTTATTTAAAATCAGACACATGAATGCCATTATTTGCAACACATGTCACCTGACTATTGTAGCAGACACCCTGTCGCCATTATGCATGCTTATGCCATAACAACCAATATGTACTCATATACGGTCTGATATTTTCAAAATAAAGACATGTTCTGTTCTGTTATTAAAATCAATATTGGAAAGGAATACAGGCACATGTATCACATATTCTGTGTTTTATTTATGACCAGTTTGTTTGTAATCTATTTTTAATAGCAGCAAGTTATCGTCTGCGGACTATATACCTGTACTACAGTGCACTCCTGCGTAACCATGGGCGCACATACAGCGGTACCCCCCGAAAACGGAGATGCACGTGCTGGCGCTGTGACACGGCGAGGAGAGACATCCGCTGTTTGTGGATATGGACTGTGGATTCGGTGACGTCCATGCTGATAGGAATATAAAGGCTTGGAGTCGCCAATATGTGCAGAACGTGACGATACATATTTAGTAAATACAAATACACAGTCTAATAATCATTGTAGATTGGAATCGTATTACTCAACACAGTCGCATTGAGTCGTTCGATTTATGTATGCCAAATCTTATAGCAATATCTACAGGAATACATACTAAAATTAATATTATCTCGCAAGGCGAACGGCATTACAAATTAGCTCCCACTTTATGTATACATATTGAGAACGATTAAAACGACTGGCCGACGCTATATGACAGTGCGACCAATGGAACGTCGGAGTTACTGTAGTCAATGCAGACTACGACATTTATTTCTGATAAGTTTAAGGACAATGTTCATGCACACATTCAACTGAGTGCAACTGTTGTGGGAAGTAGATTAATTATACCTGTATCGCATCAGGAGAATACAATGTACAGAGTGTATCTTTTGAGGAAAGTGGGTTAATTATAGTCGCATCGTACAAGGAATGTACACAATCATTCGTTTGATTGCCTCTTTTGTGGAAGGATAAATTACACCTATATCGTAAAATGACAATGACATGTGTTCATGCATTCATTGGAGTGTATCTTTTCTGAAAAGTGAGCTAATTACACCTATATCGTATTAGGACAATGGCATGTTTTCATTCATTCATTGGAGTGTATATTTTCTGAACAGTGAGCTGATTACACCTATATCGTATTATGAAAATGGCATGTGTTCATGCATTCACTGGATTGTATCTTTTCTGAACAGTGAGCTGATTACACCTATATCGTATTAGGACAATGGCATGTTTTCATTCATTCATTGGAGTGTATATTTTCTGAACAATGAGCTGATTACACCTATATCGTATTATGAAAATGGCATGTGTTCATGCATTCACTGGATTGTATCTTTTCTGAACAGTGAGCTGATTACACCTATATCGTATTAGGACAATGGCATGTGTTCATGCATTCACTGGAGCGTATTTGTTTCTGGACATTGAGCTAATTATACCTATATCGTATTAGGACAATGGCATGTGCCCATGCATTCATTGGAGTGTATCTTTAAAAGTGAGCTAATTACAGCTATATCGTAATAGGACAAAGGCATGTGTTCACGCATTCACTGGAGTGTATCTTTTCTGGAAAGTGAGCTAATTACACCTATATCAGATTAGGACAATGGCATGCGTTCATGCATTCACTGGAGTGTATCTGTTTCTGGACAGTGAGCTAATTATAACTATATCGTATTAGGACAATGGCATGTGTTCACGCATTCACTGGAGTGTATCTTTTCTGGAAAGTGAGCTAATTACACCTATATCAGATTACGACAATGGCATGCGTTCATGCATTCACTGGAGTGTATCTGTTTCTGGACAGTGAGCTAATTATAACTATATCGTATTAGGACAATGGCATGTGTTTATGCATTCATTGGAGTGTATCTTTAAAAGTGAGCTAATTACAGCTATATCGTATTAGGACAAAGGCATGTGTTCACACATTCACTTGAGTGTGTCTTTTCTGGAAAGTGAGCTAATTACACCTATATCAGATTAGGACAATGGCATGTGTTCATGCATTCACTGGAGTGTATCTTTTATGAAAGGTGAGCTAATTACACCTATATCGGATTAGGATAATGGCATGTGTTCATGCATTCACTGGTGTATCTTTTCTGAAAAGTGAGCTAATTACACCTATATCGGATTAGGACAATGGCATGTGTTCATGTATTTGTCACGAATTGATCACACAGGTAGGATCTCAGGTGAGCTGATACGTGGGGGATATTGGTTGGCTTGGGGTATACTAGGCATGACAATAGAAATATGGCATTGAGTGAGCAGTAGATAATTGGGCATTGTATTGTGACAGGTACGTTGATGTGACCCATGTATATACAGGTACCAAGTTGGGCAGTTGGATGTGTGATTTTGACCAGGATAGTTGGTTCAGGACATTGAAAGTGTAGTATTTGGTGTTTATTACGAAACTGTGTGCAGTGCTATAATGGAGCCAGATGCGATTTATTATATAGCGGACATAGACGGGAAGTGAGATGTATATAGGTAAGTCAAGCCTCTTAATTACAGCTGTGACATGACGTGAAATGGATTGAGATGATTGTAATATGCAACACCTGAGTAAAGGCGCATGCTGGTTTATATTGCAGACCAGTGGAGCCGAGACGAGTGACGGCAATCAGCACCTTATCATATAGTCTACCATGGGTTACAGGTAATAGGCCAGTAGCAGTACATGATAAAGTGTGAAATGGAGTGAAATATGTTTTAATGGTCATTTGTTCGCGTAATGTATCTTATAAGGTACATGTATATAATATTGGTGGCAATCAATCTACTTTCAGATTGTAACCGACATAATCCCACCTTTGAGAGTGTACTCCCAGAGGATATACACTTGTACAGCCAGGGATAACCCAGTTTGGACAAGACATAGAAACGACATTCAATAATAACAATCTATCAGATAAACAATAGATGTAGAAGGGGACCAATTGATATGTGAAACTACATATATGACTGTGTCTGTGACTATAGGTTTAGTGATGTATGTGTGTCATATGTGATTAGGGGTATATTATTGATAACATACAAGTTTGATGTAGAATTGAAATGAATGCGATATTATCAATACTTTGTATCCATGTTGTACATATTATTACATGTATTCTCACTTTATTCTGACTTCTGCTTTCTTTTTATACTCTCAATGACAGGTCCAAGTAAATAAACTATAAACTTTGTCAACAAAAGTGCAATGTGTTGTTAATAATATGGGAACTCACAACAGACATTCCTCACAATGGTGGCAGCGGTTAAACACATTATTTACTTGTTGTAGGTTTATGTTTACTATGATAGCAATATTGTGATTATAGAAAAATAACTATAGTGGTGTGGTAAGATGTGCCATTTTGAGAATACAACTTGCTAGTAATGACAATGTTAGTACAGTCATATGTGTAATTGTAAGTGGGAAAAAAAATCATGGAAGATTGTCCTGACTGGGTGTCCATGGTCATTGAAAAGGGTGGGGCTATGTCTGAATGCATGGCTATGATGGACAAAATTGAACAAATGAAAATATCAGAAAATGAGAGAAAAGAACGTGCACAAACAAGAGACTATGAAAAAGCTAAGTTAAAATATACAACAAAAATGCGAGAATTAGACTTACGAGAAAAAGAGTTGGACAAAACCAATAGGGGTACAACAGATACCAGAGGGTGTGCAACTGTGAAGGTAAGTCTCCCGAAATATATAGATGGTGAAGACATAGAAGTATTCTTGCGTTCATTTGAACGACTGGCAAACATACACGAGTGGCCTAAATCAGACTGGCCAATCAGACTGATACCCCAGTTTTCTGGAAAGGCACTGCAAGCATACGCACGTATGTCGGTGGCATCAAGCAAAGATTACGACCAAATTAAATATGCACTATTGCAGAGATTTGGACTAAACGCATGGGCTTACAGGGAAAAGTATAGGCATACAGTGCAAGAGAGAGGTGAGTCTTTCAGAGAATATGCAATACGAGTAGCGACATTACTAGAACATTGGGTAGAAAGCGAACACATTAGAGAAAGATTATCATAAATTGTACGATTTGATATTGAGAGAGCAATTGTTATTCAGTGCACCATTTGATCTACAAATATGGCTACGAGAAAGACAACCAGATACATCAGACTCATGAGTAGATATGGCAGAGGCATTTCAACTAGCTCATCAATACACAGGTATGAACAGGGGTAAAGTGAACCAAAGAGATAGTGGTCCAAATCGACAGGGTGCAAATACCAGTAGTGCTATGGGAAACACCACAGTACCAGGTATGTATGTTCCCCCACATCTTCGTGCAAATAACAAACAAAATATGTCAGACGAAAAAGATCGACCGTTTGTAAGACGGTGCTTCCAATGTAGAAGTCCATACCACTTTATCCAGAACTGCCCCGAGAGAAAAGGTAAGGAAGATAGTTATTATAAAGGACAAAACAATGAAACCAGCCACACAAATGCATTATTGCTATCTCCAAAGAAATCTAAATTCAAAGGTAGTATAGTTGATGTTCCAGTAATGTGTTCTGAGAAAGACGCAGTAGAAAGAAAACTGGAAAATGGTTTGAAATTAGTGGAAGGAGTAGTCAATGGAAAACAGGCATGGGTATTAAGAGACACAGGGTGTACTACGGTATTTGTGACACATAAGTATGTGAAAGATGTTGACACAACACAAACTGTAAAACAGATATGGTTGGCAAATGGTGACAGATGTGAGTGCCCAGAAGTAGAAATAGAGATAGACACGCCGTATCTAAAACGTAAAGTGGTGGCGTTAGTGATGGATAGTCCGGTTGCAGACATTATAATTGGTAATGTGGGACACGTTATTAACGAAAACAGACAGTTAAATGACGACTGTATTCAGGTAATAGAAACTAGAGCCATGAAACACGCGAGAGAAATGACAGAAGAGAGACAACAGGAGAAAGAACAAAACATCCTGAAAGAGAAAGGTAAGTGCAATACTTTACCAAAAACGACATCTAACGAGGAGGTACAGGGTACATTTCCAGATGTAGAAGTTCTTAGAAAGGAACAGACAAACGACAAAAGTCTTGAGAAGGTGAGCAAATTAGCACAGACTGAGACAGGCAATGAAGCAGACAAGGCCTATTTCAAACACGAAAATGAAATTTTGTGTACATATTTTCGGATGAAAACAGGAGATTTGGTGAAACAGATAGTGGTACCGCAAAAGTATAGGCAACAAATTATGAAGATAGCACATGACCCACCATTTGGTGGTCATTTAGGAAACAGAAAGACACGATTGCGAATAATGGCTCATTTTTACTGGCCAGGTATATTTAAAGATGTAGCCGAGTTCTGTAGATCCTGTTCGCAATGTCAAAAAAGTATTGCCAAAGGAAGGGTAGGTAAGGTACCCCTGATACCAATTCCACCAATGGACGTACCATTCAAGCGTATAGCTATGGACATTGTAGGTCCATGCCACGCACGAAACGTGGAAACAAATACATATTGGTGATATGCGACTATGCGACAAGGTATCCCGAAGCAGTGCCAATGAAAACCATTGATGCAGAGGCAGTTGCAAACGAGTTAGTATGGTTTATATCTCGGGTAGGTATCACACAAGAACTTTTGACAGACATGGGAAGTAACTTTACCTCAGCTCTCATGAAGGAGTTGTGTAACTTATTGAGTATACAGAAAATGTGTACGAGCCCATATCATCCACAGGCAAACGGGTTAGTAGAAACTTTTAATGGTACGTTAAAGAAAATGCTCAGGTGCTACTCACAAGAGAAACCATTGGACTGGGATCTTTGTCTGCCGTACGTACTATTTGCATATAGGGAGGTACCACAAGAAACTACTGGTTTCTCACCATTTGAATTGCTGTATAGTTGGCCAGTACGGGGTCCGTTATCAATACTACACCATATTTGGGACAACTCTGATAATAATGAGCTGTCACCATCAGTACTTGAATACATATTACAGGCGAGAGAGAAACTTCAGACAATGACAGAGATAGCGGCGGCGAACGAAGCAAAAGCAAAAGGCAAGCAAAAGGGCTATTTTGACAAGCTAACAACACCGAGATCTTTGCAGATTGGTGAAAAGGTTCTGGTGTTACTTCCCACAGCAACGAGTAAATTGCTAGCACAATGGAAAGGGCCATATCGAGTAATGGAGAAGGTTGGTGATGTGAATTACATGATACAGATAAACAGAGCGAAGAAGTTATTTCACATCAATATGTTGAAACAATGGACTGAACGGGACACACAGGTGGAGGTGAGTAATATGGTACAATGCGTAACAGAACATGAGATGCATGATGAAAGGAATGATGAGGTAGGTGAAGATGTATGTGATTATGTTTATAACCCTGAGTTAGTAGGAAAGGAAAGTGTTGATGATGTAGTAATAAATACGGATTTAGAGTTTGAAAGACAAGCACAGGTCCGAGACATATGTGGACAATTCAGAAAGGTATTAAGTGATGTACCAGGTCGTACACATCTTGTACAGCATGATGTTAAAGCGACCTCTGACAGACCAGCATATAGGAAACCATATCCGTTACCCTATGCCATTCGAGAAAAGGTAAAACAAGAATAGAAAACATGATACACACAGGTATTGCGGAACCATCAAAAAGTGCTTGGGCAGCCCCGATTGTGACAGTACCAAAGAAAGATAACCGCATCCGTGTATGTGTGGACTTCAGAGGTTTAAATGATCAGACAATTTTTGACCCATAGCCAATGCCAAAAATAGATGAGATATTGAATAAATTTGGAAGAGCAAAGTACATGAGTAAAATTGATTTAACTAAGGGATATTGGAAGATACCATTGACTCATGAATCAAAAGAAAAGAGTGCATTTGTTTGCCCATTTGGACACTATCAGTTTACAGTCATGCCATTTGGAATGGTAAACTCAGCAGCAACATTTATTCGCCTGATGAAAGAGATTTTGAAAGGAAATGATGACTTTTCCGACTCATTTATAGATGACATTATAGTGTATAGCAACACCTGGGATGAACATTTGACACATATATATGAAGTGTTGCAGAGTCTGCAGGAAGCGAAAGTGACGGCGAAACCAAGTAAGTGTTATTTTGCTTTTCAAGAGATGGAGTTCTTGGCGCATGTGGTGGGGTTTGGACAAGTGAAACCCACGCAAGACAAAATACAGGCAATTTCTGACATACCCATTCCAACAACAAAGAAAAAGGTAAGAGCCTTTATTGGTTTAATGAAGGTACATACCAAACTTTGCGGATATAGCAGCACCACTCACGGATTTGACATCCAAAAAGGCCTCAAATAAGGCAACATGGTGTGATGATCAACAGAGAGCATTTGTGAATCTAAAGAGAGCTATTACGTCATTTCCAGTGCTATATAACCCCATTTCAATAGAGAGTTCATTTCACAGACCGACAGCAGCGACAGAGGGATTGGGGCAGTGCTACTGCAGGAAATAGATGGTAACAGACATCCAATATTGTACATAAGTAAAAAGTTACTTGCACGAGAACAAGCATACAGCACTATCGAGAAAGAATGCCTTGTCATAGTAAAGACTGTCATGTGTTTACGGGAATACCTTTATGGTAAGAGGTTTCTTATAGAAAGTGACCATTTCCCACTCCAGTGGTTGAACCGTATGAAGGGTCAGAACCAGCGACTTCTAAGGTGGAGCCTCATATTGCAGGAGTACAAATACGCGGTATCCCATGTAGCAGGCAAGAAAAATACAGTGGCAGATGCTCTTAGTAGATGTTAAAGGTGTAAGTCGAAAAACAAATCAATTCGTGAGATAGATGATGATAAATATAAAGATTTTCAGGGGATGGAATAGAGGTATGTCACGAATTGATCACACAGGTAGGATCTCAGGTGAGCTGATACGTGGGGGATATTGGTTGGCTTGGGGTACAATGTATACTAGGCATGACAATATAAATATGGCATTGAGTGAGCAGTAGATAATTGGGCATTGTATTGTGACAGGTAAGTTGATGTGACCAATGTATATACAGGTACCAAGTTGGGCAGTTGGATGTGTGATTTTGACCAGGATAGTTGGTTCAGGACATTGAAAGTGTAGTATTTGGAGTTTATTACGAAACTGTGTGCAGTGCTATAATGGAGCCAGATGCGATTTATTATATAGCGGACATAGACGGGAAGTGAGATGTATATAGGTAAGTCAAGCCTCTTAATTACAGCTGTGACATGACGTGAAATGGATTGAGATGATTGTAATATGCAACACCTGAGTAAAGGCGCATGCTGGTTTATATTGCAGACCAGTGGAGCCGAGACGAGTGACGGCAATCAGCACCTTATCATATAGTCTACCATGGGTTACAGGTAATAGCCAGTAGCAGTACATGATAAAGTGTGAAATGGAGTGAAATATGTTTTAATGGTCATTTGTTCGCGTAATGTATCTTATAAGGTACATGTATATAATATTGGTGGCAATCAATCTACTTTCAGATTGTAACCGACATAATCCCACCTTTGAGAGTGTACTCCCAGAGGATATACACTTGTACAGCCAGGGATAACCCAGTTTGGACAAGACATAGAAACGACATTCAATAATAACAATCTATCAGATAAACAATAGATGTAGAAGGGGACCAATTGATATGTGAAACTACATATATGACTGTGTCTGTGACTATAGGTTTAGTGATGTATGTGTGTCATATGTGATTAGGGGTATATTATTGATAACATACAAGTTTGATGTAGAATTGAAATGAATGCGATATTATCAATACTTTGTATCCATGTTGTACATATTCTTACATGTATTCTCACTTTATTCTGACTTCTGCTTTCTTTCTATACTCTCAATGACAGGTCCAAGTAAACAAACTATAAACTTTGTCAACAAAAGTGCAATGTGTTGTTAATAATATGAGAACTCACAACAGACATTCCTCACAGTATTCACTGCAGGGTATCTTTAAAAGAGAGCTAATTACACCTATATCGTATTAGGACCATAGCATGTGTTCATGTATTCACTGCAGTGTATCTTTAAAATAGAGTTAATTACACCTATATCGTATTAGGACAATGGTATGTGTTCATGTATTCACTGCAGTGCAATTTTAAAAGAGAGGGTTAATTACACCTATATCGTATTAGGAAAATTGGCATGTGTTCGTGTATTCACTGCAGTTGCATCTTTAAAGAGAGTTAATTACACCTATATCGTCTAGGACATTGGATGTGTTCATGTATTTCAAAATGCAGTGTTTTAAATTTCTTTTTAAAATTGAGTTAATTTAACCTATATTCGTATTAGGACATGCATGTGTTATGGTATTCACTGCAAGGTGCATCTTTAAAATAGAGGTAATTACACCTATAACGTAGTTAGGACAATTGGCCATGTGTTCATTGTATTCAACTGCAGTGTATCTTTAAAAGAGAGCTAATTACACCTATATCGTATTAGGACCATAGCATGTGTTCATGTATTCACTGCAGTGCATCTTTAAAATAGAGTTAATTACACCTATATCGTATTAGGACAATGGCATGTGTTCATGTATTCACTGCAGTGTATCTTTAAAATAGAGTTAATTACACCTATATCGTATTAGGACAATGGCATGTGTTCATGTATTCACTGCAGTGTATCTTTAAAATAGAGTTAATTACACCTATATCGTATTAGGACAATGGCATGTGTTCATGTATTCACTGCAGTGTATCTTTAAAATAGAGTTAATTACACCTATATCGTATTAGGACAATGGCATGTGTTCATGTATTCACTGCAGTGCATCTTTAAAAGAGAGTTAATTACACCTATATCGTATTAGGACAATGGTATGTGTTCATGCATTCATTGGAGTGTATCTTTTCTGAACAGTGAGCTGATTACACCTGTATCGTATTAGGACAATGACATGTGTTCATGCATTCGCTGGAGTGTATCTTTTCAGTCAGCTGATTACACCTATATCGTATTAGGACAATAGCTTGTGTTCATGCATTCACTGGAGTGTATCTTTTCTGAAAAGTGAGCTGATTACACCTATATCGTATTAGGACAATGGCATATGTGCATGCGTTCACTGGTGTGTATCTTTTCTGACAAGTGAGCTAATTATATCTATATCGTATTAGGACAATGTCACGTGCTCATGCATTCAATGGAGTGTATATTTTCTGACAAGTGAGCTAATTATATCTATATCGTATTAGGACAATGGCACGTGCTCATGCATTCATTGGAGTGTATCTTTTCTGGATAGTGAACTTATATCGTCTAACGATAATGGCATGTACACATTTATTTTATTGTCGAATAGAATAATAGTTTATTTCTTCAGCCATGCTGGCTCAGTTTTGTAACGGAATAACGTCGCATCGCGCTCTCTGTCAAAAATAATGGATGCCACAAAGGCAAATCAAATATTCTATATTTTCACAAGAGCTTATTTACAATAGGCTTCAATTTGCAAGATGCGGTGTCTGTTGATATTCTGCCTGAGTAACGCACACTCACTGGCAATGTATGAGTAGCGTCCGAATAGCACCACGTCAAGAACGCTTTTGCTACTAGACAACACAACGCGTCACAAAACAAGGAAAGTAACTCGGTACGTGGATGCGACAAACGAAAATTAAATTCTATATATTTTCACAAGGGCACAGTTTGGAGCAGATGCAAAATTCATCCATTGTGTAGTTGGGACCACTGATCCTTCATAAGAAACCGTTCCCAGGTGGATCCGATCCATGAAATGTGGAAGAAAGAGTGTTTAAGATGAACATAGACGCGGTGCACCTAAGAAAGTGCATCGGCCGATACAATTCCAAAAGCACTACATGAAGGACCTGACCTAAAAATGGAAGCGTGAAGTTGGTACCCCATTGTCTTATATGACAGGCAGAAAAAAAGAGAGGGTGAAATGTTATCAAGAAGTAATCACTATGTTTGCACGAGATGGACCTAAACGACTCACAGATGTTGTAACTGGGGATGTAACGTGGGTATAATTCTACGGAATACCAAAGAAATGTTCGTATGGCTGGACAAAGAAGATGAACGACCACAAGTTTGTAACTTAGGATTCCAGAGTCACAAGAGCTTATTTACAATATTCTTCAATTTCCAAGATGTGGTGTCTGTTGATATTCTGCATGAGAAACGGACAATCACCGGTCAATATTACAAAGAAACTGTGCTACCGCAAGTGGTTGAGGAAATGTGTGAGCAGTGTCCGAATACCAGCACGTTAAGAACGCTTTTGTTACTAATGAGTACATGAAATATACTCTTGATAAAATGATACCGATATATAGTTCACTGTTTAATATCATCCTAGATACAGGACTTTTACCAAATTCATGGCTAATAGGCTTTATTAAACCAATATACAAGCATAAAGGCGACTCCACGCAAGCCGAAAACTATAGACCCATAACGATAGTAAGATGTTTTGGTAAACTCTTCACTTCTATACTAAATGACAGACTCACACGATTTCTATATAGAGAAGAAATATTAAATGATAATCAAGCTGGATTCAGGACTTTCCACAACTGACCACATATTTGTACTTTATGCCCTTATTGCAATGCTCAAATCAGGGAAACATAAACTATTCTGCACTTTTGTCGACTTTAGTAAAGCATTCGACTCTGTATGGCGTATAGGCCTGTGGCAAAAAATCCTAGCCAATAATATATGTGGACAAATATTTAGAGTTATTTATAACATGTACCAACATATAAAATCATGTATGAGCTTTAACAATGCCAATTCTGCCATTTTCTCTTGCGGTGTTGTGTTAAGACAGGGCGAAAATATGTCGCCAATACTGTTTTCCCTGTTTTTGAATGATGTAGAAAGCTTCTTGCAATTTAAAAACTGTCAAGGTATCAAACTTGATAACGAAGGTCCAGATATGGCCTACTACTTAAATATCCTTATACTGTTATATGCTGATGACACAGTAATCATAGCAAATTACGAGCACTCAATGCAGTACAATCTGAATTGTTTTAATGAATATTGTACTACATGGAAATTGAAGATAAATTTTACAAAAACAAAAATAATAGTTTTTGGAGCCAGAAACACTAATAAATATAAATTAAATATTGGAGGTAATCAATTAGAAATTGTAGATAATTATAAATACCTCGAAGCTTTAACAAAGCAAGACAACATGTATCCCAACAAGCCAGAAAAGCTATGCTTATTCTATATAAAAGGATCAGAAATATAGATCTCCCACTCGATATACAATTAAAGCTTTTTAACCATACTATATTACCGAAACTCCTTTACGGAAGTGAAGTATGGGAATTTGAAAACATTAAACTCCTGGAACAATTCATAATGAATTCCTCCGACACATCACTAAATTACGTAAAAGCACTCCACTGTACATGCTATATGCAGAGTTAGGACGATTTCCGTTGGAAATTGAAATTAAATCTCGAATGATTGGATTCTGGATCTCTATGATAAACAACGGTAAATTTTCAAAAATCAGTAATCAATCCTACCTGAAACTGAAACACGAGTATGAAAATGACGCAAGTATAAACCCCTGGGTCAAGCATATTAAGCACATCTTATATTCAACAGGGTACAATTTCCTTTGGTACCAAGAGTTCATAAATAACCCACATGCAACTAAAACGGCCATCACCAGAACTTTAAAATATCAATATATACAACATGTAATATACTAAGTTCTTGCTCTATTTATAGATGTATATAAATTATGTTTAGTGTTTAAAGTGACATATAGGCCCATCGGGCCGGGTGTACTTTACGTCAGAATTACTATTGTTAACTGTTTATTTGTTACACATGTCACTATAATAAATAATTTACTTACTTACTTACTTACTTACAGCACTGGAATAACCTGCTTTTGCAGTCGTCAAAAGGAAGATCTTACCAAATATATAAAGATAATATAGAGCTAGAACAATATCTAATAACAACAGCTGAATCAAACTATCTGCCGCTAATTAAATTCCGAACCAGTAATCATAAACTACCTATTGAAACAGGAAGATGGAACAATATAGAACTTTCAGAAAGGAAATGTAGTAAGTGTAACCTAAACACGACCGGTGACGAATTCCATTACCTATTTGAATGCCCACTATTTAATAACGATAGAAAACAATATTTAACAAAATATTACTATACCCGCCCAAACATGCTAAAACTTAAACAAGTATTACGAACAACCAGCAAAAAAACGCTTATAAATTTATCAAATTTTGTCAAAATAATTATGAACACTGTAAACTAATGTTTTAATGCTATCTAAAGGTATGATATCTACATTCAGTATAAGTAGAACCCTAAAACAGCCCTACTGTAATAGTCAATTGCCAAATTGCCAGTGTCAACCTCTTCTCCCAAAAAAAAAAATCAAACCAACAGTTCTGTAAACTATCAACCGTATTGATATACTGGTTAATCTACACAATTGACCTAGACCCACCAACCCAATCTGTTTTTACAAACATGCAAATCCCATTATGAGTGTTGGAACTTTTGCAGTATTGCTATGTTCACCACATGTATAATATACGTAGCCAGTGATCACTGACAGGCGATACTGTGCAGGAATGAATGTGTTATGTAATTGTTCACAAGGCTCTTGCTTCATATTGACACAGCAATATCTGTTTGTTTCCTGTGTCAGTATTAATCGACAGACTGCAGGCGTGTAATGGATAAATATGCATGTACTGTACTTTGTATATCACAATACAAATCTATATTTTTACTTTGAAGTAATATGCATAGTGCTGCTGCACATATTTGATCTGGTGTCACACTGGTCACAAATGCAAACCCCTTCTTCCATCTTTATATTTCCGTGTCTTACTATAAATAGACATTGTCACGCACTACTGTGTTTATGTCAACTCCAGACCAATCAATTGCGAGATGCTCCCTCGCAATACACATGCAGAATTGTTTCCTGACCGGAGATAGCCAAATTTCTATATTAGGGAAGGCTACGATATTTATTAACACTGCCTGCTGGAGACCGGACCAATCAGCGGCTTGAACGAGCACCACGTGTCAGGTACCGGGTCATTGATTTGTGTGTGGCTAGAGCCGCGAATACACAGACACATATTTACTACGTGTTTATTCTGAGCTAAGAATCCGGCGTGTTTTGTTGTTTGTTTTGGTGTTGTTGTTTTTGTTTAGCATAAGCGCAGTTCTGTGGCCGATTTCGCAAGATTGCTGGGTATACTTGTCTGGCTAAGTGTATTTTGAGGGAGTAATTACTTATGTTATAGAAATGCATTATTTCATACAGAACTAGGGACTGCTTGCGTATGTTGATTATAATTATGCAGAATTATTATATCGCAACTATCATAATATCACTTGATTAATGTACTGTATACATAAATTGAAAGCTTCTCCGTCGAAGTGTACTTGGGTGGGATAGGCACGCTCGGCAATATTGGCACAGTCGGCTACATAGTGCATTGCCCTACGCCTAGTTCATGTTGATAATCACCAACTGTCGCTTCCATGTTATAGATGAATACATTCGCATAACGTTTGATAATCCATACTTATATACATGCAACAACATATTCTTGCATACAATCAGTGTGTTCAGCAGCATTGTATGTCCGAATAGTTTAACAATGTAAGCAGTGAAACTTGTGCTCAGGTCTGACTGTGCATATTATATGTTTAATACTAATACAATAACAGTGTATTGTATAATAATAAACTAACACTGGGGTGCAACACAAATAACACACTTGTGTGTAGTAACCAAAAGTTAGTATGGATCTGGGTGGACAGTGCGTTTGTGGTGTCAGCCCCAGTCCAACCTGGTAAACAGGACACAAGCGTCTGGGTGGGTATGTGGAGACTTTACTACTTGTTTAGTGCAGGCTCTGCTTGCCAGCCCAAGTTATTACAACTGTCTAGAACTGTGCTGCTGACCACAAGAATAGAATATTGCATCGGTCATCGCTTATCATTGATCACTGGAACAGATACATCTTATATATGTAGCAATCGCCATGCTGTCCATACTTGTACGTCACAGTTTTGCATACGTGTTGTATTTTATCTCTTATGCCCCCACGTTATGGCCAGATATGTATTTAATCCAATAAAGGTATGTTTGTTCTGTTCTGTTCTGTTCTGTTACTAGACAACACAACGTCTCACAAAACAAGGGAGGTAAATCGGTACATGGATGGTAGGTAGTTTTTAACCACCCGGAATATAGTCACCTCGCACCATTTGTTTTGTTTCCTAAAATAAAGGAAGCACTCGGTGGACGCAAGTATCTTCGGGTTCAAGAACTCGCAAAAGCTGTGAATTGAGAGCTGCGCAGTATACCCAAAGAGGACTCTCGCACAGCGTTAGATATGTTGTTATACCGACTGGGAATGTGTGGATATCAAGGAGGAGAGTACTTCGAAGGAATATTACAGTTTCAGGTTCGTAGTCTTATTAATTACTGAAATACACAGACTTTGTCAAAGTGAAATTAATGCCACTCGTAACATCCCAAAGTGTCGCCGTATTTCTCTGATAGTGATTTGGAAAAACAGTTATATTGCTGTAAATTGGGACTGAATAACCAACAGTACAGTGTGTGATTAGACTTGCGGAATCCAATGTTGTCTTAGCCTAGTACTGCACTGGTCGCAACTCTCATACGCCCAATGTTCCCAGTGAGACTCACACATGAGTTTATCTGCATGCCATACCCAATAAATACTATCCAACACAGCAACGATATGCGGAAAGTAGACTGAAGAACGTAGGTAACCTAGAACATAACTACATTGTATTTAGGACCAGTAGCCGATTTCATCAAAATTGGAAAGTATACTTATCTAGCAAAGTATACTTAGAGGGAGTAATCATTAATTTTCCCCAAAATGCATTATTTCATCGAGAACTAACCACTGCATATATTTGACGATTAAAAGTATGCAGAATTACTATACTGATTGTATTACATTATCACAGCCAAACTGGCTGTGATAATGTAATAAATTCAGTATAATGAAAATTAATAAATTTATTCTCAAACTATACTTTGCTAGATAAGTATACTTTGCAATGTTTGTGAAATAGGCCACAGATAAAACGGACAATCGTATAAACACCATCATGCACTCCGCGAATAGCGATAATTTGTCCCGCAATGAAATAAACAGACACGAAATATTTTCTAGTAACACATGCTAGGTTGGCGCTAGAATTTAGAAATTTAGCCGAAATTAACTGCTAGTGTCAAAAGAGACAATACTAATTTACATTTGCTCCAATATTTATAAAACATAATTTCTGAAATTTACAGCAGCCAAAATGTCCATGTCTGAAATATTAATAGCCAAATGGCCATTTGAGTAGACAAATGGCTACTGCTGCTACCAGTAGCGCATATCTAGTTTACATGGCACCATAAACAGCCCACCTATCGCTTCGCTTGTCATTATATAACTAGAAATCTGGCTTGTCGTCAAACGAATGCCCCCGCTGACAGCCAAATAAAACGAGGCATATTTGATTATAAGCCATTTACCTTAGCGTTAAGGTTTCGAACGCACCAAGTCTGTGACCTTGACCCTGGGCTTAGCGGGGGCGGGACGAATGTGGATTTGTCATAGGGTGGCAGAGGACCATTGGAGCACTGCGTGTGTGCAATGTGAAGCAGATCCGAACAAGGAAACAGAAAGTATAAGCCATTTACCCGAGCATTAAGGTTTCGGGACGGACGGACGTACGAACGCCGGTAACACTATATGACACCCTCACCATTCGGTGGCGGGGGCATAATCAAAGCACGGGCATAATAGGTGTAGTAAATAATGGGATATAACTCAAACAGGTAACACAAATTAAACCCTAAAAATAAAACATAATAGGGTCACTTCGCATACCAAATATTGAAGACTCACGGTATGTACAATTCCGCCCAATGTAGCCGGGATCACAGCGACATTGATAGCCGCCATTCGTGTTGAGGCACGTGCCATGAGAGCCGCACAGTAACTGGCTGAAAACGCATTCATTTACATCTGCAAAGACAAAACGCACATGACGCCCGTAAGTAGTAGTAAGGGAGTCAAAATGATACCACCTACCGTGGTATCGTTTATAACCCTCTATAATACCCCCACCACCCCCGAAAATCAAAAAATTGGTTAACGAGGAAAATTGGGTCTCCCGACAGCAAATTTATGAATTTTTGGAGAAAATAATTTTGAGAAGAGGGAGTCCCAATTATATTGGTAATTGACTTTTGAAAGTATATATTGGTGTCATAAATACATCATGTTTTTTTCACGTCCAATTGAACAGAAAAAACGAGTACCAATATTATTAGAGAAAATGGATAATACAATACAATTTGAATTGCAAATTTTTAATGACTGTGTTGAAGAAGTTTATAGGAGTGTAAAAAATCTTCTAGCAACCTAGTTTTCGGCAACCATTCTATCTCTACAAAAAGTGGAAACCACGAAAGAAGAACTAGAAAACATCGCAAGAGGTCTGTGGGATCTGCCAAATTTCTACTCGTTTTTGTGCACAATCGGTTCCAAAACTGCTTCCAGCATGGAAAAATAGTCCAATTGAACATATAAAAATGTAGCTGTATACAACCACGGCAACAAAAATTTCAAAATGTCTTTTCGAGCAACTTTCCAAACAATAGACTACTTGTTCGGCCACGAGGGGCAAACACGACTCCAACCTCTAGATGGCCTGCAAATGCAAATACAAATATCAGACATGCTCGGAAGCCAAAATCTGCTGCAGCCCATTCCATTGCTCGCTTCCATTTTTGCGGACATTCTAGTGTTGCGGGAGTCGGACGTATGCGTACTCCAGATATTCTACCTGTTCCTGTATGTGCGTACCATGCTACAAATATTTGTCCACATGGCTTGTCTCCTAGTACAAAACATCTATCCAGACTCTTTGCTAGATTCTCCCACTGTCTGCGTGGAGGCTGTACTACGAAGATATCTCAACCTAGGGAAACAGTGTCTCTTGCTTGTGCTAGAACGTCCTCTGCATTTTCTCTAGAGAGTACAGAACTAGCGTACACAGAAACTTCTATTCTCGTGCAACCCCTACGCTGCACATCTGGGTGTACAAAAGTTCTTCGTAGATGTTCGTTGGTGCAATCCGCGTAGTCTGCTAGATGGCCGCCTACTGGATCTCGGATCTCTGCGGCTTCGAAATTGGAGACTACCTTGTTGTACACCTTTGTTCTAGTTGTTTTGCTGTCGTGTGTCTGTATCCAGCTACAAACGTGGTTCCCAACAGAACTAGTATTGTCTAGAATTGTGCCTCCTCTTTTTTCTATCCCTCCCCAACCAGTACTACTACCCTGTAGAACAAATCCTTGGTCGTTTTTCGAGATGTTCTACTAGCGCTTTTCTATCTAGGACCCCAGAAAAGTCTTGCGTGTATCTACACAGTAGATGTCCATGCCTACTGCTTGCAATCTAGCCTGCATTGTTGGCAATTGCTGTTCTAGAAGTTCTATCGGAATTTCGGACACCGCTATCTTTGCTACAAATTCCGCGTATGGGTACAGTCCATTGTGCTGCTGGTCCAATTCTTTTGCGCTTTCTCCCCACTACATTCTTCTATTCTATCTATCGTGTTTCGTATGGTACTATTGCCGTATTCTCCACATTCTCGGACTGTGTGCAGTATTGTTGTATGCAGTGGCTTTTGCCCCAGACCTATTGTTTCTCTAGCTGCTATCGCTATCTTTCCTACGCAATTTTTTTGCAGACCCTGTATCGCCGGTCGTGCAAGAGACTTTGTTTCCTACTACTACGCACTCTTCTCTAGACAAATAGCCAAAAACGTAGAGATCGTCGACGAAAGCAGGCAGCCATCTAGAGGTTGGAGTCGTGTTTGCCCCTCGTGGCCGAACAAGTAGTCTACTTTTGCTATGTCCGATACTAGATTGTTCTCGTACGTGCTCTAGATGCAATCCTAAAACACTTCTTCCTCTATTCCCATTGTTTGGAAATTCTCGAAAAGACATTTTGAAATTTTGTTGCCGTGGTTGTATACAGCTACATGTTTATAATGTTACAAATGGACTATTTTTCTCATGCTGAAGCCATTTTGGGAACCAGATTGTGCACAAAACAGTATAAATTTGCAGATCCCACAACCTCTTCTTGTGTGGAGGCTTCTTTCGTGTTTCCACTTTTTGGTAAAGAGAATGGTCCGAAACTAGGTTTGCTAGAAGATTTTTACACTCCTATTAAATTTGCCTGTCCAGACCCAATTCCTCGTTTAACCATTTTTTTTGATTTCGGGTTGTGGGGGATATAGAGAGGGGTTTAATAAACGATACCACGTAGGTGTATCATTGGACTCCCCTTACTACTACTCCGTATGAGAAGAAAATACTGCACCGAATGATTTGGTTGGCTTGTGACGAAATGCTATTTAAAATATAATAAAGAGGAATGCACAACACGCTGCATGTACAGTTTGTTTATTTAGATACAGTGAATATTTGTTGAAGGTTCCCGAACGAAACAAAGGACAACGAGTGGAAAACGCATTGAAACGATTATCGATTGAGTTCTTATGTACGTGAATAAAATATGTTCAAATAACCGGCTAACAAATATTTAACAGTCTGTCGTTTCTTTCAACATATGTCTTGGCCTTTTCTTCAACGGATTTTTGTTTTACATATGGTTTTGTTTTTTAGAAAACGATGTTTTCGTTGGTTTAAACGTGTCAATTTAAACCAACGAAAACATTGTTTTCTAATTTAAAGCACGACACGGATGTGAAAACGCTGTGTAAACGATAGGCATTCGTTTATCTGTGGGACCTGTAGCATATTTCACCAACATTGCAAATCATACTTATCTAGCAAAGTATACTTTGAGGGACGAATTTTCAATTTAAGTATGAATTTATTAATTTTTATTATACTGAATTTATTACATTATCACATCCATTTTAGCTGTGATAATGTAATAAATTCAGTAAAATAATTTTGCATACTTTTAATCATGAAATATATGCAGTCGTTCGTTCTATATGAAATAATAGATTTCGGGAAAAATAAATGATTACTCCTTCAAAGTATACTTTGCTAGAAATGTATACTTTCAATGTTAGTGAAATAGGCTACAGGAATACATCATGACAGTAGATCCATGCTGGATAATTGTAGCGAATAATATTAAACTAATTTGAACTGTATTATACGTATCGGGGGGTGTGACTTGCTCCTTTTTGTCGCACCTGCTTTAGCAGAAGGCGCGAAATAGTCGCCGCGTTTTCCGTTGTTGTCGTCGTCCGCGCGTCCGAAATGTTAAAAAGTTTGTACTAGCTTCATCATCATGGTACAATTTTAATATTACTTATCGGAGTACTTCAATATTTGGACACTTGATACATGTGAGCTTTAGGAACACACGCATGCCGCCATTCACATGACGTTCACTTTTTTTACCTTCATATTTTCTCGGAAACACTTAGCCATTTGTTAGCGTCAAAATGTTTGTACAAGCGTCTTCATCATGGTATAACTTTAAAATTACTTGACGGATCACTTCAATATTTGGACACTTGATACATGTGAGCATTGGGAACACACTCATGCTGCCATTAGCATTACCTTCACCTTTTTTTACCGGAAACACTTAGAAATTTGTTTGCGTCAAAAATGTTGTACAAGATTCTTCATGATGGTATAACTTTAATACTACTTGACAGATCGCTTCAATATTTGGACACTTGAAATATGTCAGTATTTAGAACATACTCATGCCTCCATTAACATGACGTTGAATTATATTACCATCACATTTTTGTGGAAACACTTAGCCATTTTTGGCGTCAAAAAGTTTGTACAAGTTTCTTCATCATCGTATTACATTAATGTTACTTGATGGATTGCTACGATGTTTGGACACTTCATACATGTAATCATTTGGAAGACACTCATGTCGCCATTAACATGACCTTGAGCGTTTTCACCTTCACATTTTTGCGGCAACACTTAGCCATTTTGTTCGCGTCAAAAAGTGTGAACAAGTTTCTTCATCATCATATAACATTAATATTACTTGATGGATTGCTTCAATATTTGTACACTTGATACATGTAAGCATTTCGAACACACGCATGCCACCATTAACATGACAATGACCTTTTGTACTTCACATTTTTGTGGAAACAGTTAACCATTGTTTTTTATGTCCCAACGTTTCTTCAACTTTTACCTATTTCGTGTTTTAAGCATGAACTTCTTTGACGTTTTTTTTGTGATGCTTCCTTTAACACATGCCCATGATCATGTTACGGTCAAATTCCATCATCGTATAAATTGATATTACTTGATGGATTGCCTCAATATTTGAACACTTGATACGTGTAAGCATTTGGAACACACACATGCCGCCATTAACATGACTTTGACCTTTTGTACTTCAGGAAACAGTTGACCAATCTGTGTGATGCTTACTTTAACACATGCCCATGATCATTTTACGGTCAAATGCCTCGGCAGGCGCGACACAGCTTCCGTGGCGGAATTCGTGTATGTATCTTTTAGTAATACACTAAGGCTTTATTTCGTCGTTTTCCATCACTGTGTGCTATCGGCATATTTAAAATCAGACACAGGAATGCAATTATTGTAACACATGTCACCTGACTATTGTAGCAGACACCATGTCGCCATTGTACATGCTCATGTCATGACAATTAATATGTACTCATATACCGCATGTTGCGGTCTGAGAATTGCAAAATAAACATGTTCTGTTCTGTACTCAAATCAATATTGAAAGGAATACAGACACGGGCATATTTATCTATCTCACCTATTCTGTGTTTTATTTATGACCGGTTTGTTTGTAAACTATTTTTTATAGCAGCAAGTTATCGTCTGTAGACTATATATACCTGTACTACAGTGCCATCCTGTGTAACCATGGGCGCACATACAGCGGTAACCCCCGGTGACGGAGATACACGTGCTGGCGCTGTGGCACGGCGAGGAGAGACACCCGCTGTTTGTGGATATGGCGTGTGGACTCGGTGACGTCCATGCTGATGGGAATTTAAAGGCAATGAGTCTTAGATGTGCCCCGAACATGACGAAACAGATTTAGTGAATACAAATGAACAGTTTAATAAACATTGTATATTGTAATCGTATTACTCAACCCAGTTGCACATTGAGTCGTTGATTTCTGTATGCCAACTCTTATATCAATATCTACAGGAATACATACTATACATTATTATTTTCATCACGCAAGGCGAGCGGGATTACAAATTAGCTCCCACTTCATGTATATATTCAGAACCAACGCCAACGCTATATGACAGTGCGACCAATGGAACGTCAAAGTTACTGTAGTCAATGCAGGCTACGACATCTTCTGATAAATTTAAGAACGATGGAATTGTACGAAACTTTATGTTAATCTTCTTCTCCAATTGCTCGTTAGTTTTACAGAGTGTCAATGTTGAACATTGTAACTCCAGTCATAGCCACACATATAAGGACACTTGTCATGCACACATTCAACTGAGTGCAACTGTTGTGGAAAGTAGATTAATTATACCTGTATCGCATAAGGACAATGCAATGTACAGATTCACTTGATTCACTTGGGTGTATCTGTTGTGGGAAGTGGGTTAATTATACCCGTATCATACAAGGAATGTACACACTCATTCATGTTATTGCATCTTGTGTGGAAAGATTAATTACACCTATATCGTAAAAGGACAATGGCATGTGTTCATGCATTCATTGGAGTGCGAGAGAGAATTTATATGGATTGTACTGAACACACTTAAATGTATTTAGTCTATCACAAACGTATGTAAGAGACTGCCCACTACTGATCAAGCATTAATTATACAAATATCGCATAAGGACAATGCAATGTACACATTCACTTGTCCAGTATCAGTTGTGGAAAGTGTGTTTACTTAACTATATCCGTATCGTACAAGGAATGTACACACTCATTCATTTGATTGCATCTTTTGTGGAAATATTAATTACATTTATATCGTATAAGGACAATGGAATGTGTTCATGCATTCATTGGAGTTTATCTTTTCTGGAAAGTGAGCTAAGTTCACCTACATCGTATAATGATAATGGCTTGTACACATTAATGTTATTGTATCTTTTGCCGAAAGTGTATTAATTATACCTATATCGTACAAAGACAGTGGCATGTATATATTCATTTATTACACCATTATCTTATAAGGACAATGCTATAAAGCATGTACACATTCATTCATTACACCTATACTGTATAAGGAAAATTACATATCGCATGTACACATTCATTCATTACACCTATACTGTATAAGGAAAATGGCATATAGCATGTACACATTCATTTATTTGAGTGCATCGTTTGTGGAAAATGGATTAATTACACCTTTATCGTATAAGGATAATGACATGTGTTCATACATAATTTGAGTGTATCTTTTGTGGAAAGTGGTATACTTATACCTATATCGTGTTAGGACAATGGACTTGTGCATATACATTTGAGTGTATCTTTTGTCGAGACTTACGGAGCCCCGCAAGGGACGTATAATTACTTTTGTATTCGTTCCTACGATATAACAATTCGTTCCCACGAAATAACAATTCGTTCCCACAATTTAGCCATTCGTTCCAACGAAATAACAATTCATTCCAACGGGAACGAATTGTTAATTCGTGGGAACGAATTGTTATATCGTGGGAACGAATTGTTAAATTGAGGGAACGAATTCTCAGTTCGTGGGAACGAATTGCTTATTCCAGGGAACGAATTGTTAATTCGAAGGAACGAAATGTTAAATTGAGAGAACGGATTGTTATTTCGTGGGAACGAATTGTGAATTCGAGGGAACGAATTATTAAATTAAGGGAACGTATTGTTATTTCGTGGGAACGAATTAATAAAACAAATCCATGTCCACTGAGGGCTCCGTAGAAACTAGATTAATTTTTTACCACAGCATCTGGTAATATGACGATCTTGACAAAATATGACAAATCAAGACAAAACGACTTCAGCACGTGGTGTATTCTTACACATCAATCCAAATTCTCCCAAACTCTGTATATTTTTTGCAAAACATAAATACTGAAGCTGCTATATTTATTATTCGTCGTAACAAGTGAGTATTTACATTTAATAATTAGTGATAATTGCAGTGAAAAAACGCGACATTCGCTGAAGTTAGACAATGACATTTAAGGATTATTTTCACCGTTCAAGGATTTCCGGACCAACGACAGTTTGGTCATAATTACAGAAATAAGCCAAGTCTCCCAACATGGTGGGCTCCGATTGGTTGATGTCAGCCTGACTCGCGATACTTATATATATATATATCCATATTCGAAAGGGTAGTAACAAGAAACTTACAGCACAGCTGTCTTTAAAAAAATGATAGCCACTGGTTCATGAGGACAGTGGCATGTACACATTCAGTTGTGTGTATTTTTGTGGACAATAAATTAAGCATACCGATCTCACAACACGTTCCGGTGTAGCCGCCGCTACAGCTGCATCGACCGTCGGCATACTGTCCGCCGTGCAGACACTGGTGATCTGAAAATGTGATCCTGACTCGAGAAATGGGGCTTATGTTATTAATGACCAGTGTCGCTCCTGATCAAATACATGTAGCACACTCGAATGCATTTCCTGATAACGATGTATGATGTGTATTACAAGCATGGCGGGTGTGTCATTGATGGAATCGCGAACAATGCAGATATTGATCAGACAGTGCGTATACACAGACTGATCTGGATCTGCATTGGTCGCAAAGCTCATAGGCCCCATTTCTCCAGTCAATGCCACTTAATCTCAGTCCCAAGGCCCAACAAGAGATACACGCAACGCTAATGAAGCTCTAGGAACTGAAAATGAACATGTATTTGCCGTATTTGCCGTGGCTAATGATCGAATGCAATGAATGATGGACCGCCCACCCACCCCCCCCCCCTAACTGAACTCCAAAATACAATAAATCTTACTACAACCACATGATTAACATATGATGAACATGCGCCCAAATTACATGTATATGGAATTGTAACGGCACTATTGTCCGTTCCATGTTTTGCCGCCGACGAACATTTGGCTATAAACACATTAAATCTAAAAAACATTTAAAAGTAAATAGTTTTTCATGAATAACGAAAAATTCACATTTCCCCTATTTTATTCGATGAAATTCCATGAAGTGTTTAATTTATTACTAACAAAAATTCTATGGACATGTCAAAAAGGGGTTTAACATTTTTTTTCTTCAAAATCTAACTTTTGATTTCTTAGTTACTATACATCATTTCCAAGCTTCTAGCCAGGTGCCGGTGTCAGTTTCCATTTTTTATTTATTTTTTCGACTCCCCTGATCACTCATTCTCCAGCTCCCTTTTGCCCCATATTAAATTCCCATAGGAAAAAGTCATGCTATCTACGATGACTATTGGTGTGATGTAGCTATGTACGATAGTTATTATACTTGTAGCACGGGTGTTGAAATGACCGGTGACCAACAAGAATGTAGTAAAAACGCTTATACTACGTAACCCTTTTAACACCACAGACCGGTATATTGGTATTGGCAAACAGTGTAGATCCAGATGAGCCGGCTCATCACGAGCAGAGTGTAGGTCAAAATCTCCCCGGACATACCCCCCCCCCCCTTCCATGATATTTGACACAGGAGGACAAAATCCCCCCCGTCTAAAATGCAGGTAGGACATAATCCCCCCCCCCCATCAACATTCAAGGTAGGACAAAATCCCCCCCCCCCCCCAATGAAAATGTAGCCTAGGACAAATTCCCCCCACCCCCCATCATATTCAGTACTTTTATTTGTACAATAAACATCAAACATCAAGCACATTTAATGAAGTATTTGCTGCATAATCAAACAAGCACATTTAATAAAGTATTTTCAGTTGCACAATAATATGTATGTATCGTTTGTACATTTGTATACTGATGTCGGTCCCAAACCATATTGTTTTAGTGAAGAATCGATTACCATTTCAAAGAATTATTCGCCAAAACGATACTAGGTAAATCCTGTAACAATCATTCATTTCTGTTTGTTTTAATAAAACGTAATCCTTAATCAACTACTTGAACTAAATCAGGCAATTCAATTACCCTGGTTAAAGATGATTACAGGGTGAACTGTGAAAACCAATTAATGCAATGATTCTTTCAAAACATATTAATGGCGGTGGGGGGGGGGATTATGTCCTACGTGTGATTTTGGACAGGGGTGATTTTCTCCTACCTGCATTTTAGACGGGGGGAGGGGGATTTTGCCCTCCTGTGTCAAAAATCATAGGGGGGGGGGATTATGTCCGGGGGGGGGGCGGGGGTTTTTTTCCGTATCCCCACGAGCCGGCTCATCAGGATCTGCACGTTGTGCAAGTAATTTTAAATTTTTTTGAAAAGCAAAACACCCCCTTTTCATAAATGGACAAGTTTGAAAATCATTTTGTGACAGTTGGATTGGTTGCAAAATTTGCATACATGTACATGTATCAAAGTCCATTCCAGTTACTTAGGGGTAAACATGGTTAAACAACACGTACCTGTAAACCGGAAACCTAATGGGAATCCGAATGCATTAAGCCTAGTAAGACCATACAGCATGGCTCCATACGTGACACCTGTAGAGTTGTGCGTCAATGAGTGAGTATTCATGCTGCTTAGTCTCACAGCAATCACCGTATAACCACCAAATGGCACAGACACGTTCCACCGAGCATTATCACTGATTTGATAGCCAGTCAAGGCGTAGACCATCCATGTATTTCGACTCCAACATAACGACCAACGTATCACTGAACCCGTATCCGTCCACAGGGAATACGTAGTTGGCGTCGTACTGTCTGATGGATGGTACCGTCATAATGAACGGGTCTCCGTGTGTGCTGTCGTATTCTTCGCTGAGTCCATACTGTACCACCATCACTGGATGGTCGGAGATAATAACGGTTGGAAGGGTGCCCGCCATGATCTCAATATACGTGTTGGCGGGAACTGTCTTGTTTTCTGTTCTCGATGTGTCATTATAGTACGCTAAGTGAGTTATTGTCTGTGTGAAGACACGGATAAGGTACCCAGATAGCGGGTAGACTGGAGGCACTATGTAGCCAGTGTCCCAGCGACTAACTGGGAGAACACTGTCTAGAAGAGAGTCACAGTCATAGACACCATACGGTATCTCGGCGCACTTGTTGCCGACAATCGCGGACACCGGCGCCGAACTGTCTATTCGTGTACCAGACAGGTCGAAATCACTTTGCATGTTATAGCTCTCCATGGCACCAAGTACAGTCGAGTGGCGTCTTCCAGTCGCCGGTGTTATAGTGACGTTGGTATTGTCCGTCATTGCAGTCACAATGACCTGGTTTGCTCTATGTATATCGGTGGTGTGTGGCCTATATGAGGCAGCTATGTAGTGTGATGCCATAGCATTCACTGGCATTACTAGGAACGCCGCTGCGACGCCACTGATGTACCCCGACACGTACACAGCCACGTCAACGTTCGTGCGAATGAGGATGTACTTGCGCTGACGACCAGGTGAGGTCTGAGATAATGAGCTGTGAAATTTACAGACAATCAAAAGTTTGCACTTTCGAATATTTTAGTCGTACGAAGTTTAGTGAAACGGACCCCTGACACGGAAGATACGGAAATCGATTCTTTGAAAAAACGACAGAAGTTTGGGCCAAACTATCGAGACCACCAAATGCCGCTTAACAAGACGTGATTATGGCAGAAATTGGGCTTATGGAATTTTTGTGTGTCGAGCTTTTCATGCAGTCCCATGAACACAAGTATTACGGGTGTGTTAGTGAATGGCCAATAGTGAAGACTCGGATCAAACTGTGAGGATGGGCAGGCTGCTCTGGGTGACGAACAGTGCAGCTCCGGGACCGTCTGTTTTGGATCTACATTAGTCACAAGATCACACACTTTTAAGGTCATAAGCCCATGGCAAGTAAGCCAAACACATATACATGTATGCATCTGCTAATAATGTACGTTAACGCTTAATGATCCGTGTGTCCCCTGATTCAAACATAATTGGTTACTGAATATGATGACATATATTTATAACCTATACAAATGTAAGTGAACATTCGCCTATTAATGTATACTATACGGCGCTTGGAGTTGCTATATCGGCAATATACACATTCAGAGCTCCAGATAAGGTGCGTATTGGCGTATTTTACGCAATTATTTTAGCTGAATATGGATTGATTATCAAATGTGGGAGTACAAAATACGTACATCAATGTGAAAATACGCATTGATTTTTATATTGAGTAGTGAACATACTGTCATACCGTTGAAAATTCACTTAGTTGAGCTGCAAAAAGCAAACAGTGTTTGCTTTTTGCAGCTCAAATAAGTGAATGTTTAGATTTGTTATATTTTTTATCATTTGTTCCCTATTTAGTAATGAAGAAAATCAATAATTCATTTGTAAAAGTAAAATACGCAATGATCACACTGTTGTAGCCTGATAATGATCTATATTGCTTGTTAGAAGCACGATGGGTGTTTCATTGATGGAATGGCGAATATTGGATATCCTGATAAGATGCACAGGCTGATCTGGATCTACACTGGTCGCAAGACCCATAAGCACCATTTCTCCAGTCACGGCCACATATCACATCACACTTACGAAGAAATTATCATTGAAGCCAACTCTATTTGGAATTTGTCTCCTCTTGTAAATGCTTTCGTAAATTTACACTGAATACGTTTAATACGAGTATGCTCTTATTTTTCTGGTGTTTCTTAAGTTTGCTGATGGCTATTTTCACCTTTACTATATATGTAGAGGGTTAAGTAAGTGGTTAACATATATTGTTACATGACTCCCGTTGTTCGACACCGCTTACAGCCGTGTTAAAAAGTACTGTGCGTGCTGTTTGACCATGGTTGTGGACAATGCTCATTCCGGGGACAAGCCAACATCTACGTAATGCATGAGTTTCATGACGAGATTAGAACGCACCATTACGTCACCAGACCAGTTCATAACGGTCACAATGAAATTTTGAAATTGACGCGGCTGCATCACGCGCCGTGTTCTGCGGCCCGGAATATGTATTTGTAAATCAGCTGTTTGAATGGAGCAGATTATCAAAGTACCGAAACTACTGCATATATGCTCAAACTATACGATATTTCCGACAGAAATGTAACAATAACGTTTGACTATGTCCAGCCGTTTGTAACCGTTTGCCCTGGCACTCGGGAACTGTTTGAACCCGCGGCCTACGGCCTTGGGGTTCAAACAGTTCCCTCGAGCCACGGCAAACGTTTACCTACGGTTGGACATTGTCGAACGTTATATTTATCTTCGTTTTTATCAAGGCCTTACTTGTTTTTACCCGATACGTATGTAGGTTGTTAGCATCTGATTGGACGTTTAACAAACAAAAAAATGTTATTGGCCTAATTGCAACGCCGGACGATTATGAGCATTTTCATCGGACACGGGTAGACACATAGTAGTTAATACATGCCATAAACTCCACAAAGAAAATGTACGATTTTCATGAAAACATATTTTCAGAACTGATAGTTTATACAAATGACTTCGAAAGTTGACATTGTCAGAGCAACTTGCATGATATTCCGCATGTACTCTGAAAATTGTTGAACTTCCAGTTACACCAACAAAATCACAGTATTTTTTTACATATTGTTCATGACAAATCGCGAATATAGTTTGTCTTACTTGTTGAATGTCTGCTGCCAACCAATTTGAAAGTGTTTTCATTGTGCCAAATGTCAAAAAATAAATACACCCGAACATTAAAACACGCCTTTTTTAAATCTGAAACGAAAGCTTTGGATAAAAGTGAATCCCTTCAAAATTAAACCCACTCACGTTTGTCGTGTCTGGGGCCCATTTCAATAAACTTCGTACGACTATGTTCGTAAGCGCAAATTTAGGATCGTCTGGAAATTTCAATTCATGGATTTACATTTATTGAGCATAGGCTGCATATGCAGCCTATGCTCAATAAATGTAAATCCAATAATTGTTTACAAGAAAACATTGTTCATGTGATATTTCTTGCTTATTACAATTTTGCACATTTGGCCCCATGTATGGAGGAGATCGACTGTACTTACTTTTTACGACTGTAGTGCAGTTATCAAGGGCAACTGTTGTTGGTGGAACGGAAAGGATTGTAGCCTGGAATAACAAGTTTGGATTTGATCCTGGTACCACAAACGGACGAATAGCTATCGTTTATGCACCGTTTTGATATCGTGGGTGGTTGGTCGGGCGAACGCGACGGCGTAACTTAAACGGTTCCTCACTATTTGCCTGATTTGGCCATCGGGTACGTTTTTATCTTTGGCTCTTGTGTTACCTGGGAGTTGAATTGGGTTATTGCACATTATAAAAGTCGTAAGATTATTACTGATCCTACTGCTTTTGGGAGGGGGCCAAGTGATTCTGGTGTGGCGAGGACCTGTCATCAGATCAGGATTATTCTGATCTCAGGGGATCCTAACCCTATTGGTACATGTACTTGTACAGGTAATCTACGGGATTTAGTACTAAACCCATTGACCCGGACTTAAATGAGCTTAGCTGTTGATAGGCCGTTAAATTCCAACAAACAAACAAACGTTTTGATATCGTTTTCGTTTTTCAAATTAAAAACCGATGTTTTCGTTGGTTTAATGTTCTAACAAGTAAAACAATATAGTCGACTAGCCAGCCTTATATGCGTAAGGTATTAGGTCATAGATAGATACACTTGACTTCAATGATAATTGCTTCGTATGTGAATATTGTCTTGCTACTGTATACTACATGGAGCATTGAGTTGCCATCTCCGCCATCTTTGTATGTACAAGCCATCGTACAGTTTCACCACTTCGTGCGTTTGACACATACAGCAAATAATATGACAGTAAACCAAATAAAAGTTGGTGCAATGCATAACAGACATATAGGACAACGGAAAGCTATAACAATTATGCCAGTAAACTATACAAAATACGAGATATCTGAGCATTTCTCCCATCAATCTTAAAATAAATTTTGATGTGTGGACTTTGCAATCTGATGCACAGCCTATGTTAGTGTACACACTACCCATAGGTACAGCCGTATTTACTCGCATAGTAGGCGAGTAGACACCAGGGAACGAATACACTCAGGTAACTGCTTACATGTCATTGGATTTGATAGGTAATAACAGAGTACATTAGTGGGTATATATGGTATGTGCTGTGTGGTTTGCCAGGTTAGGTAAAAGTGATTCACTGTGCGATTTTATGTGTATGAAGCTAGTTACAATGGTGGTTCATGTCGTTAAAAATCACAGGCAAAAACCTTAGTTCTTTTGAGTTCTTTGTCAAACGGCATAACAGGTGAAACTGGCTGATGGATGGAACACATTTTGAAATTTCAGGAAAATGCTCATGCCTATTTATCAGTCTGTCGTCTGTCGCGGTGGTAATACTCGCGACCAGTTAGTGGCCCTCGAGTTCAGTCAAATGTCAAATGTCACTTTAACACTGCTACCATCACCGCATAATCTACTAAACAAACATGCTGGCGAGTAGACGTGGCAAACTCGGTTGGTTTGGACCACTTTGATCAAGATCCACAGTAACTGCGGATGGTAAATCGGTTCCCGAGAAACATAATTGGTTGGTTTGAACCAATATTCCTCACTATAATTTAACATTGATCACCAATATCACATTATTTTGTCTTGGCTTTGATGAAGCATTGCTTCAGGTTGACATTGGGAAATGTATGTAACACCGTGATGCTACATATATACATATGAAGAAATGCTTCAATGCATCCAAGAAGAAAAATATGATTTGTTCTCACTCTTTAGGCAGAGACACCACCGGCGACTGATTTCATAAATATAGCTGTATACACATGTATGTCATTTATAGACATGGTAATATCGGTATGGTCCACAACGTCATTTTCACGAAGTCGTACATGAAGTCGCAGTGTGAGAATGCAATACAGTGAAACCTCTCTAAACCGGACACCCTGAGGACGACCTCCCAGGGAGTCCGGTTTAGCGATGTTTCACTGTAAATCAGACATTTGATTATTCCGAGCCATAGTTGAGTGCTATGCGATCACGAAAAAGCATTATAACCTGAGAAACACATCAAAATGATGATCACATATGTTTCTTGTTGTACGGTTTAGACGTTCCACTGTACACCCCAATATTAGTGTTCATTTGTCGTGTTCATTTGTCGCCCGGCTGGCGTCCTGGCGGCGCCCGGCCGGGCTCCGCCGTGACGCCTACCGATCTGTTCTTTGATCAGCCTTTTCACGGTCTGACATACTGGCTTCGTGCGATAGGAGAATGAACTAGTTATTCAATTAACCTCTTCATTGCCTACTTCATTGTATGCACATATTTCGACTATATGGCAGATATTAGTAAATTCGGAAACAAACGGGCCAACATTGGCATGACACTTTTTGGGCTCAGATGCCCGGGTTTGGAAGGTCCTCGAGCCAATTTATATCCTTAAATATAGGATAAAAAAGTGCGCTTCACTCGAGGTTCGCACCTGGTTATCACGGCATGTTGACACATTAATTTCCCACCCACCCGCCCTTGATTAAAGGGGTGGAAATGTGTTGTTAACTCATAATACTCTCATTGCAGACAGGAGGATCCATGATTTATTCTGTACCTTACATGAACCAACGTGCTGTGTCCTACCTGTGAGCGACAGTGCGAAGGTCAAGGTACAATATCACGTGGTTACAACAACAACAACAACGTCGTCCAATCCAAAGTATAGTATTATTTGATATTTTCCTTAATATGCTACGGATTTTGATGAAATATGGAGCAGCGAACGCGTCTTCATGGGCTGCATTTGGTGGTCCAGGGAGTTCGGCACAGACTTATTTCGTTTTTGCGAAGAATAGATTTCCGTGTCGCAAAAACGACAGAAGTTTGGGCGAAACCACAAAGACCACCAATTGC